>WOVY01000567.1:0-488577 GCA_013436015.1 Rhipicephalus annulatus
CACCTTCTTTGTCAAAATATGTTACCCTTCCATGCTAGTTTGGATCAAGCCAAGTTAAGGAGGTGAGCACGAGAGCACTCTGACGTAAGTGGCTAAATATATATCTAGATACATAGATACATAAATAGACGCCAAAAGTGCTTGCAAGTACACGTAAAAATGCTTCTAAATATTGAAAAAATACCACGTGATATTGTGTTCAGAAGAAGTAGGTAAATAATTAGAGTACTTCGTACCTACTATGTAATAGCTCGAAGCCATTCCATGAGCCTGACGTTTGATGAGGCCATATTGACAAAAATTATACGATGTGTAAGGAAGATAATTTAACTATTTATAATACTTCGCACTCGATTATGGGGGAGCATAAAGCCGTTTCATGGACCTCACACGTCATCGGTAATTTGTTTGCGTTTAAAAAATCGGCAGATCCCACGTATTGTGTAAATCGGTGATATTTGAAGCGAACGAATCAGGAAGGTTGATATGTCACTTTATATCTTTAAAATCAGCACAACGTTACGACGCGAACTTGAATTATGCCGTGCCTGAGTTTCATCCCATTATTATCATGTTTGTATGCGTCACATACCTTTGTCGTCCATTCACCTTCGGTAATACCAAATTTGGTACATGTGAAGCCAGCGAAACAAACACGAGCGCACCATGAGCAAAGTGTGTAGTCATGACTAGTCATAGCATAAAAATCATGACATGCACGTCATGATTTCTACTTTGGGGTCTGTCAGTTATGTTTGCCATGCAGTCATTTGATACCACCAGTTTTGCGAAATGTCGTGTGAACAGACCACCGCAAGAGCATCAAGACAATGGCATATAAATCATGATATTCATAATATACATGTCATGATTGTCATGTTATGACTTTTCAATTATGCTAGCCATACAAGCATGTTGTTATACCATATCAATTTTGGTATCGATGCTATTATCTAGTCGGCCAGGAGAGCTAAAAGTCGTAGGCGGCTAGATAGACAGATAGCTAAATAAGCTCAAAGTGGCCGAAGTTCACTAAGAAATGCTTCGCATTTAAAGAGTGGTAAACGATTTAGAGAACTTGGTACTCTACTATGGAGAGCATAAAGTCGTCCTGTGGGGCTCACACTTATGAGGCCCTACTGATGCAATGGCAGCCCAACAACAAGGCGAGAGTAGTGTTATTAGAACATATAGTAAACAATTGTGTTTAGGGAAATTTATTTTCACGAGCAGTGAACGTCAAGTGCAATCCAACAGAACATCGCGATGAAACACAACATCTACAGGCACACCGAAAATTGCGAAAAAAAGGTATGTTCACATATGCACACGCAACACAACATACACAGAGACACCAAAAATGTTACAAAAAGATCTGTTTACATATGTACATTACATGGTAAACGAAGAACACACCAATGAAACGTAAAGATCAACTTCATTAAAATCAATGTTAAGATTTAAAAACTACAAAGCCTCCCTAGCTGGTTGGTCATGTTTGCTGAGGTTGCCGAATGAAGTTGGTCACGTTTGCTGGGAGCTTTCCCCGCAGTCAAAGAAGGGCCTGTTACCCTTTAACTCCTCACAACAAGCTAATGTAAATGGCGATAGTTAATTCCTGTCTTAGTTCGTCACTCAGCAAATTATGTCCTCAAAACATGGAACGCAGTTTCCGGATCAAGTAAGACGCCTACTCAGTTCGGGTTACCCGGGCAGATTGCTTGTGGCACTTGGAAGTACCATGTTAAAGAAGTCAAAGAGGTTAAGTGCCACCAACACGGCGGAAACAAGGCCAACAAAAAAGCTTGTATCCATGCTTTATGTGCACAAGATGTCGCACACTTTGATGAAGATTAGGCGTAAGCACAAAGTACGTGTTGTTCTCACGTTTCCCTGCTAACTGGCAAAACTGTGTCCCATGATAGAAATAGTGAAAAGGGAAGGGTGAACAAGAGCGGTTGCACCAAAAAAAAACCTGCCACGCTGTTTTTACTGTGTACTTCAGGGGTTGTGTACATAATACCTTTGAGCTGCGGAAAAGTGTACATCGGCCAGACGGGTCATTGTTTAAATGATCGACTCCCATAACATGCGATGTCCTTGAAGGATCTCGCAGGTGGCACGCACTTGTCAATGCCCTGCAGGGATGGTAGGTGCAATGCACAGTCTGGCAGCATGAGAATTCTGGGCAATTCTAAACCCAGATTTACCAGAGAAATCATGGAAACAGAACAGATTAGGGCCAACGAAAGCATGTGTATCTGATTCTTTCGGTAGTACTAAGTGAAAAAGAGGTGTCTTATCTGCGCAGTTGAAGTCGATAAACATACCCTTTTTTTTTGGGGGGGGGGTGGAACCTTGAAGTGATAGTTGGTTGCGCCTGTACTTTTCTGTGTTCTCGTGCAAGGAATGTTTGGAAAGAAAAATTCAGTTGTAAGTTGAGCACCTTTCCTGTCAAGTGCTTCCTTCATTTTACCTTGCGGAAATGTTGTAGGCCCGTGTGCTCAGATTTGGGTGCGCGTTATTAAACCCCAGGTGGTCTAAATTTCCGGAGCCCTTCACTACGGCGTCTCTCATAATCATATAGTGGTTTTGGAAGTTAAAATCCACATATCAATCAATCAATACTTTAAACTTGTGTGCTCATATATTTCCACACTATCAGAACCAGGCAGGCCTCCAAACAACCTTTACACGTCTCTCGCTGACGAACACAAAAGGGCAGCACCAGTGTCGAAGGAATTCCTCCTCACCGAGAAAGAAGAGTTCCTCCGACAAAACAGATAGTAGTTTTTTTTTACAGTCACTCCAAAATTGGGAAGAGAGAGCGACGGCGATGACCTGCTGAAACAGCCTCACAGCGATTGCGCCAAGGACAGTATGCACCACAAACAATGAGAAGGCAGACGTAGCGGCTTCGAGAACAACGCCCAGAAGAAGCAAAGCGATTTACTCCGAGGCCGCGAAATCCAGCATGCACGGCCCTCCGGAAAACACGAGAAACGACGCATGTCTCAAAACATGATTCCCGTAGGAGCAGTTCGGGCATCTTGCTGACTGCATCATTCTCCACCTTTCGTGGCGGTCAATGGTACGAAGAACACCCCACCTCAGCCGCCACATGAAGTCCCGGAGGTGGCCAGGCAGAAATGATGCCTTCAGCGCGCTGCAAGGCACACGACTAGAGGTGGGTGGTGGCGTGCCGTTAGAACTAACGGGAGCAACAAAGCGGCTGTTGTGTCAATAATAGAATTGTCGAACACATCTACCCCAGGGCTAGTAGACGGGATATGACGAAAAAAACGCGACAGCTGTTGCCTAAAACAAAGGAAATGTTACTGATTGTGGGCCTTGATTAAAGTACACATGGCAATAAATACCGAAGACTTATGCCTAGAAAATTATATGCCAGAGTTCGCGCGGGCGATTCCTCTCCTTGTACGAGATGCAACAGAAGCGCGGGGCCAGCAGCCGGCAGCGTACTGATACCGAAGAGAAAGCAAAGCCTCCCTGGGAACGCTGCTGTAGTAAACTCCGCACGAGAAACCAACGCAGCGCCATTGGACCAAAGGAAGCAAACAAAGCAGACTGTAAAGACTTTACGATGCGTAAAGGCGGCTGCTCCACACAAGAAAACTACCAAATGTAACCGCAGCATACTGTCTGCGCAAGGTACCTCCACTCAAGAAGCTTGAAGTTGAAATCCCGTGTGTTCTCAATTTTTCGTTTCACTTCATCCAGGGTGTTTGAACAAACAGAGTTACAAACATCATAGTGGTTGTATAGAATTCCTAAATTGTGAAGAGGTGCAGCGGGCTGAAGAAGAGATGCGGAGCTAAGTCTGAAATTGGGACAGCTGATTAACAAATACCGGCATTTAGAGACGCTTAGCGCGGCACCTGAAATGTCCCCATACTGAAAGAATAAATGCAGTATATGTGAAAGACTGTCTTCATTTGAAAGGTACTGGGCTATGTTGTCAGCGAAAGCTGTGACTTTCACGGCACTTGCTGCCCGGAAGCGCAAGACCCCCGGACACGTGAATTCGCTTTTAGAGTGTACAAAATGGCTCATGGCAGAGGACAAATAGAACAGAAAATAATAGGCATTCCTGGCGGACCCCACGTGTCACAAAAAAGGCAGCACTCTCCCACCATCTAGAGCGAGTGTGCTTTTTATACCAGAGTAGGTGTTTCTAGTCAAATCCCCTCTCCCAAAACAAAAACCGGGAAACCAAAGGCATTGAGCACTTTAAGCATATACGTGTGCTCTACGCAGGTCATATGCTTTCTGTTGGCCCAAAGACACTTATGCAGATATCGACAGAATATAGACTATGATATCCCGGTGGTAAAGGACAAGCTGTGTATTTCTCGTCATGGCAATTATGAAGCCTGGTGATGACCCACCAGGGGCGTTCACAGAGCTCTCAAACGTTGAACGATCACTGTCACGAATATCTTATAGTCAACGTTTAGAAGCGGGATAGGTCTCCAATCTTCAGGACTAACACAGAAAGCGTCCGCATTTGGGATCAGTAAATATCGGCCATCTCAAAAACTTGATGAAAAGACACCATCCTCGAAACACTGTCAGATGAACGCGCTTAAGGCTGTACCAAGCTCATTTCAAAATTACAAGTAAACTCAATTGGAAACCGTCTGGCCTAGGGTCCGTTCCCCGTTTCACAGATAGTAGTGCTGTCTTTAACCCTCAGCAGGTGATCTAGGTACTTGCAGAGAATCAGCAGCTTGTTAAGGAACGCAAGGCAAACTTCCAAGCATAGGCGGTATTATATCAGTTTGTCCGCATGGCCGAACATGACATCTCTCGAAATGTGCCAAAAAAAGAGATCCATCACGCGAAGGATGTGGCTGTGTAGCTGGTGTCTGCGTGGTCATAAAAGCAGGTCATTGTGAATGCCCTAAACACGATTGTCTCGCATAGCGTAGCACCTCAGAGTGTGCACAAGGGTTGTGCCTACAACACCATGCAGCTGCCGCCAAAGACGAGGCTGCAATGAAACGCTGGAAGCGTTCACGTAGTTTATGCTACCAAGCTCGCATCAGGGGAGATGGTGTTTCGGCGCGCAAGGCAATGCGCAACTTCGCCGCATTTGATTGATTGATTTGTGGGGTTTAACGTCCCAAAACCACGCTATGATTATGTGAGACGCCGTAGTGGAGGGCTCCGGAAATTTCGGCAACTTCGCCGCAGTATCGGCCCTCTTTTCAGAAACGGGAGGACGAAGTGGACGACCTTCAACTGAGCAGTGCAGGCACCTCTGCGTTTTTTAAGCGCGTCCCAATCATATGGACCAGATGCTGCGAGTGACACCCGTAATGCACAGGACAAATTTGACCGAGAGCACGCGTCCTGGAGGACGCGAACATCAAGACACCATGGTTTATGCGCAAAAGAAAATGGAATTTTGAGTTCTAAGAGAATCGGGACGATGGTCAGGTATGTACACAGGCGAAGGTGGGATGGGCGGAACACGTAAGGCGGAGACAAACCCCTCTAAGGCATGTAGAATATAGGCCCAGTCGAGTCTGCTGAAGGATGGTTCGCAGCGCCATGTCCAAACAAAGTATCCCCGTGCATGACATTGTGCGCATCCAGCATTGAAAAATGCTGGACCAGGTATTGCAGCTCACGTGAATTCCAAGTAGGCCGACCCCGGTCAGGACCTCGTGCATCTCCTCGCGTATCAAGTACACAGTTAGAGTCTCCACTTATAATTACGTGACGACCATCTAGAAAAGTAACATCTTAATTTCGAAGAAATATTACTGTCCAGCTTGTGCAAGCGCATACAGACATAGGCGTATCAGCCCTGGGAGGGGCAAGGGTAGCGCGAGCCCCCCCCCCTGCTGAAAAATGGGGGGGGGGGGGCTGAGCCCCTTACTTTTTGTAGTGGTCTCTGTCGCGGCATGCTGGGAAATCATCAACTAAGGCGTAGTTTTCCTTCCCCATAGTAATCACTCAATTACATTTTTACGAGGAAATGAAAATGCTACAAGAAAATGTTTTAATATAGTAAAATTTTTTCCTAAATTTCTGCTGTGACGATTGTTTTCGTATGTTCCTTGCCGTGCGGGCTGCCTATGCGACTGTTTCACGCCTTCTACTGTAGGATTGCAAAGCGGGCCACAGTAACAAGCGCAAAAGCGTCTTGTACTTGCCTTGTTATCGATGGGAACGAGCAATCGCTTTAGGGACCAGTCACAGCATTTGGTGCTTCAAGAATTTTGTTCTTTCCTCAAAAATGAATTGCGTCATTGCTGCCTTATCAAAGCTGCTGTTAGCCGATGATTCTGACGAAACGTTTTAAAATGCTTTAATTATTTCTGCCGTACTAGAAGCGCCACAAAAAAGTTTGCGCTTTAGTCTTTGATAAATCTGATCAGCCTTGCTTACGACAACACCAGGTTTTTTAACATGCACCCAAATCTGGGCAGCCTACAGCATTTTCGCTTCCATTGAAAATACAGCCATTGAAAAGTTGATATATATATATATATATATATATATATATATATATATATATATATATATGGCAGGCATGGTTTTTGAGTGGCCGTAGCGTTTGCATATAGTCCAGTAGATCCTCCGTAAGTGGTCACAACGTGGTTTATTTCGACGTTTCGGCCTAGAGTCTGGCCTTCATCAGGATTAAAGGTACAGTTTGTTGGTGCTCAGCTTTATACAATCTCAAATCAGAGGGAAAGGAAAAAGGGAAAAACTAAAAAAATAAAAAAGAAAAAAGAAGAAAAAGAAAAAAGGAAAAAATGGAAAAAAGAAAAAAAAATATATATATATATATATATATATATATATATATATATATATATATATATATATATATATATATATATATATATATATATATGTGTGTGTGTGTGTGTGTGTGTGTGTGTGTGTGTGTGTGTGTGTGTGTGTGTGTGTGTGTGACGCATTAACAAGGTGATTCTAAAGAAGCCGACGAAGAGAAAGTGCGCGTGCATTAGAATAAGCGCATGGCATCTGGACCACGACGTGTCTCCATTTTGTAGCGTCAAACAAGCCGGCAGGATCGCCCTCATCAACGTGCCATGACTAAGCTAAAGCCTCCGCTCAAAATACAGAAGTTCAAGGGAACACCAGAAGACGTCCCCATCGACAAGTGGCTTCTTCTTTTCGACATGAAGGCAGCCGAGGCGCCATGGACTCACCACGATCGGGTCAG
The DNA here is from genome assembly GCA_013436015.1 of Rhipicephalus annulatus. Classification (NCBI taxonomy): domain Eukaryota; kingdom Metazoa; phylum Arthropoda; class Arachnida; order Ixodida; family Ixodidae; genus Rhipicephalus; species Rhipicephalus annulatus. Next base: position 7,229 of record WOVY01000567.1, read on the forward strand.
TCACTTCAACGAATACATTGAAGGGGAAGCGTTCAAGTGGTACCTGACAGAGATTTTCAGCAATGGCGAGACAACTTGGGACAATATCAAGCGTGACATGCAAGCCAGCTTTTACTACGACTGACGGAGATGCCGTCCGTCTCTTCATTCACTACCGACTGAAAGAAGGGCAGACCATCAAGGACTACTACGACGAGAAAAAGCAACTGAGTTCCTTGGCTGACCTGAAAGAGTGTCACATCGTTTCTGGACTGACTGACGGTGTTCCTTCTAATGTGGAACTGGCGCTCGCCGGACTGTCTTGCAACTCGTCATTAGAGTGGCTCACCACTGCTCAACGGGCCGAGACATCTTTAAAACTGGTTAGAGGAGTTACCTTTACTCGTAACGCTAGTATCGCACAAAGAGTTCCACGTCTATTCAGCAGACCACAGCAACCAATAATACCTCCTCAACCACGTGCTCCGCAAAACGAATGTAGGTACTGCTCAGCTGCCGGTTTCCCACGACAGTTGCACTGACACAACGAATGTCCGTGCTGTGGCAATGTGTCTGCTATTGATACTGAACGGGGAAATTAGGAGGGCGACCCAGAGTTTCATTATCCACATTTCAGTGCTCTCATCAACGGAAAGTCAGTAAATGCAATTCTTGATACAGGAGCAACACCTATTGCATCAGCGAGGATGTGTACAAACAGCTATAACTTCAGTTGATGAGAGACTTCAGCATCATGGTCCAGCAAGTTGCACCAAGCATTCGAACTTGGAGTCGCGTAAACATTCAGTTACAAATTGAGAACGTCATAAAGAAGGTTTATGCACATGTGCTGCGAGGCATGAGACCACAATTAATTCTTGGCCTAGACAGCGCTTCATACTTTACTCTTTCTGTAAATCTGGAAAGCAAGTCAGTAACACAAGCACGTGAGAATATGAACATTCCGCATCACAATGAAAAGAAAACCATTCAAGCCCCGCTGATGTGAACCCTGACTTCAGAAAACTTATCAGAGCAAGAGTCTGCGGCGCTCGACTCTCTTTCAAGCAAGTATGACGAGATATTTTCGAAATCTCAGACAGATAATGGGTGCATTACTACTGAGAAACATAGGATCGCACTTACCAATGCTGTCCCTGTTCGTCGAGCACTATACCGATGTTCACAGGCGGACAAAGTTGAGATCAACAAACAAGTTAACGCTCTCCTCAAGGAAGGTGTTGTGAGGCCTTCATTATTGCCCTACGCCGCACCTGTAGTTTTAGCAGGAAAGAAAGGTGAAGGACGCACTCGTCTATGTATTGACTACTGGAAACTCAATGCTATAACGGTACTCGACTTCCAACCAATCATAAGTATAGATGAAATTTTTGACCACTTGGGAAAGGCGGAGTTTTTCACTACGTTTGACGTAACGTCGGGATACTGGCATGTCTAAATGCATCCTGACGATGTTCAGAAACTGCAGTTGTCACGCCTGATGGTCATTTTGAGTGGTTGGTAACGCCGTTTGGGTTGAAGGACGCTCCAGCTACATTTCAAAGAGCCATGAAATCAATAATAGCGAAACATCAGCTCACCAATGTTAGTAATTACTTTAACTATGTGGTCGTATACTCAGAGACATTTAATGATCATATACGACACCTTGAGACGCAATTGAAAGCTCTCAAAACCGAGAACGTGAAAGTCAAACAAAAAAGTGCCAGTTTGCACGCTCCAGCAATGAATACATGGGCCACAAAAATTCACATGGATAAGTGACACCTAAGAAAAGTAATTTGGCTGCCATAGTCAAATTTCCGACACCAAAACGAGAAAAAGATCTCCAGCTTTTTCTGGGCACTGTACACCTACCGTCACTACATCACTCACTTCAGCGATATCGCTCTTCCACTCACAAAACTACTCCACAAAGGCAGCAAGTGGGTGTGGACAGAAGCATTCGAGCAAGCCTTTCGTGAACTGAAGAAGCGGATAACTGAAGAACCGGCGCTTCGCATATACGACCCTTCGAGACCATGTACTGTGTACTGTGACGCATCTGGTGAAGGCATCGGTGCAGTGCTGAAACAACCTGATGACAAAGGCAAAGAACATCCTGTTGTCTACTATTCCCGCAAACTACTTAAGCACGAGGTGAACTATGCTAATACAGAAAGAGAATATCTTGCCATTGTCAATGCCATTGATCAATGGCATTGCTACCTTCATGGAAAGTCATTCACTGGTGTAACAGATCACTCTCCACTCCAGTGGCTGAAGAATGTTAAAAATCATCAAGGTCGCCTCTTCCGGTGGTCTTTGAAACTGTCAGTGTATGATGTGAACATCAAACACCAAAAGGGCGCAAGTAATGTCGAAGCAGATGCGCTCTCCAGAGCCCTAATAGTTAATCTTCTATCACACGATGACTTTCACCGATGCAACAATGAGTGTCCAAAAGGAACGCACTCATTGGAAAATAACATCATCATCGTTAAATGAAAAGGACTACGGAAAATTTACGTGCCCCATGAACTACGCACAGCTATTCGGAAGAATGCACATCAACATATTGAGCATGTCCGAGTGAAGAAGACGCTATCACTCCTGTCTCCGCAATATTATTGGCCGCATATGGTAACCGATGTTTACACTTACATTCGGCATTGTGATACATGCCAGAGATGCAAGAAGACGAAAACAAAAAAGTTTGGGACGCTCGAATCACTGCCTCCAGCTGAAGAGCCTTTCGACCTCTTTGCAATAGACACCATTGGAGGATTTTCTGGATATTTCTCGCCAAAAAAATTGCCCGCAGCTTCCCTCGGGGGAACACTGAGGAAGATGCGGAGCATATAATTGGTTAACGGGGTGTTAAAGTGCGACTTACTTGAGTCGATGGCTAAATTGGTTAACGTGGTTGTGAAATGGGGTGTTAAATTGCGACTTACTTGGGTCGATGGCTAAATTGGTTAACGTGGTTGTAGGAGGGGGTGTTAAATGAGTGAACACGTACACACGTATGCGAAAGGGCGGCGCTGGTTGAAGGGACGTCGATCATTGTGTTTGTGGATTCGTTGGAATTCATTTCACCGCGACCTTGGACGTCGACGCGCGGTACAGACTAACCGACGAGCGGCAACTGAGCGAGCGAGCGCCGACCTTGAGTATATATACAGCGCGACGGCGCATGCGCTGTCAGCTGTCGAATGTTCTCGAAGGAAAAGCGCGCGCGGCACAGATGGTGGGCGACGGCGCGACGGCGCATGCGCGCGCGTCAGCTATCGAATGTTCGAGAAGCGGTGCGGACGGCGCGGACGGCGCACTACAAGGCGCGAGTATAAGATGCTTCCGCATCTAAAAGGTTTATGCACTTGGTTATTGATCATGCGACTCGCCACGTATGGACGTTTGCTCATAAAAGTGAGAACAGCGACGACATTTCATGCTTAAAAACAATTTTTTCTTCTGGAAAACCACGGAAGCTCCTTTCAGATCGTGGAACAGTATTTACCGCAGGAAAATTCAAGCAGTTTTTAAAACATAATCGTATACACCAACTATTCACCTCATCTGATCATCCACAATGCAACGGCATGAACGAGCAGACAAACCACACTGTCGTAACGAGACTTAAATGTAAGATCAATGACGAACCACAGATGTCTTGGACTAAGCTGCTTCCAGAGGTAATCGACGAATACCACAGAACACCCCACGAAGTGACCGGCTGCGCACCTTCCTTCCTGATGTATGGAATTCCATCTTATCCTACTGTACTGGAGCAAAGAGGACAAACTGTCCAAGAAGCGCGAAAAACTGCAGTTACCAATTCTGTCGCCTACCACAATAAGAACACAATGATTTATAATACAAAATTTCTTCTGATTTAAATCCAAGTCGGTGACTTTGTCCTTTACGAGACACCATGGCATCCCAACAACGGCAAACTGAGTTCCGTCATGGAAGGACCCTACAAGATTCTACGCAAGGTCTCAACAGTGAACTAAGAGATCCACCGCTCCGTGCTACCCTTACGTAGAAACTCTGACATTGTGCATGGTAGCAAACTGCGGCGTTATTTTGTACCTTCTGAACTAAGACTTTCTCGAGGGGAGGGGGAAGCATGGCGCATTAACAAGGTGATTCCAGAAGAATCCGACGAAGAGAAAGTGCGCGTGCATTAGAATAAGCGCACGGCATCTTATATATATATATATATATATATATATATATATATATATATATATATATATATATATATATATATATATATTGACACGACAAAGTTGGGCGGATTGCGATGCCACACAGGACACAACATCAAACGCCCGCAGTGTCTCCAGCCAGCTTGGACCAGACAGTCCCTCAAGGTGCGAATGACCAATCCAATGGCCCGCGGCCAGGGGTGATTCCCACAAAACCACTGGTTGAGCCCTCGGACAGACGCGGCAGCTCTCGGCGAACGCATCGCAGATGGTGACGCGATATTTGATGCTCACCCCATGGCTGCCCAGCCCTCTGTTAGTACTCCTATCATTGAAGATGTTTTGTCCCAAGGGGACGACGTTTCCATCAACGAGGACTCAAGCAGCACTGCGATGGAGTGACACGGCCCTGCACATAGACGACGATAGCACTTCAATCAACATTAGCCAGGACAGTATAGCTGCGTTCGTATCATCTTCGCTCAAGAGCCTCGGAGCCAAGTGCCACCGAATATCCAGCAGTGACTTGGAGGCCCCCAGCAGAGACAGAAGTCCCCTGCGGACTTCGACGCGGCCCCGAATGCCCCGCGTTTCTGGTGGGTGACCTGGTCGTAACAAGTGATTGAGCTACTTGCCCCTAATCCCTGCGTCCGTTCATGCGTCCATCTATGCATCTGTCTGTGTTTCCGTTCGTCCATCTATTCAACACTCCAAGCACCACCATCTCGCATCTTTTCATTATATATTGCCCATATAGAAACACCGCCATCCAGCGGACATTCCAAGGACTAAAGGAGAGGTGGCACACGCACACTTTCTTACGGCTTGCGCTTCGGGTCTACTTCCCACCTTTAACCACCTCGAGTTCATGGCATATACTAGTTCACTGTATTCATGGCACTGCGGCCCAATGCTCGCTAAACCTTTCTAAAACCAAGAAGGTTACGCCCAGCGAGTATAACGTAGCAACCTTTTCCTGTCAGGTAATGCTCAATGTACATGCCAATGGCTGCTAATGGGAAATGAGAGACAGGAGAATTCGGCTTTTAATTTCTTACGGCTTGCGCTTCGTATCTACTTCCCACCTTTAGCCACTTCGAGTTCATGGTATATGCTAGTTCATTGTATTCATGGCACTGCGGCTCGACGCTCGCTGAACCTTTCTAAAACTAAGGAGGTTACACCCAGCGAGTATAACGTGGCAACCCTTTCTTGTCAGATAGTGCCCAATGTACATGCCAATGGCTGCTGATGGGGATCGCAGCGTGCGCGTGAACTAATAGCTGAACGCTCCTGTCTCTCATTCCCAACTAGCAGCCATTGGCATGTACATTGAGCACTAGTTTTTATTGTTCAACAACGCACAGAAGAAATCTTACCGGCAACACCTTGGAAGTCAAAATGTTATACTTGTTACACACTACTACAACGGCTACAAGGGACGCACGTGTGTCGCTATAAAGAGCTTCGTGAGTGAGTAAAAACTATTGAACATGTCCGGCGTCATTGAGCGGGGTGGGGCTACAAGCACCCCGGCCTAGGTGACGGCCTCGAGTCCTTGGACCCGGGCGGCATCCTGGGCTTGCCGGACGGCCCACAGTTGATCGGCAAGGTCATGGCTGAGCAGAGCCGCCTCCCATCGCGCCTCGCGGTTCGAGACTGCCATGTCTACCGGGTTCGTAGGGGACTGCTGCGCGTTACCGGTACACTTCCACAGCATGTGCTGCAGCGTCGCTCTGGCTCCGCACGCCTTACACGCGTCGGACGTATAAATGCCTGTGTAGCAGCGGTGAAGGATCACCGGATTCGGGTACATGTGTGTCTGTAGTTGTCTCCAGGCAACCTGCTGTTTCTTGTTTAGTTTGGCGTGGGGTGGTGGATATTTGCATCTGTTCAGTCTAAAGTGTTGCGTGATGTCTCTGAAAGTGGTCATGCGATCCCCCCACGTCCATTCCCACATCGCTGTCGAAGTGTGCGAGATATAGGGACTGTCAGCAGGCGTCGCAGCTCGGCGTGTAAGTCCTCGAGCCACGGCGTGGGCAGTCGCGTTGCCCGGAAGCGGAGGGTCCGTGTGGGCGGGGGTCCATACGAGGAAACTGTCGTTTTCGCGGCAGATGTCGCGTTCGTGAATTTGGAGAATGGGGGCCGCTTCGCGGGAGATCCGGCCGCTGGCGTAGTTGCGTATCGCCACCTGCGAGTCGCCTATTATCACCTCGGCGTCCGTGGTGGCTATCGCGAGGGCTATGGCAGCTTCTTCGGCTGCCTCCGTCTGTTCCGTACCTATCGTCGCACTCGTGACGCAAGTTCCTACATGATCCTACAAGCCGCGGTGGCAGTCGTAACGGGCCGCGTCCACGTAAACTGTGTCTTTGCCATTGCCGAATTTCTTTTCAAGGTCTTGGGCGCGCCTGTTGCGCCGACCGATGTGATGTGTCGGGTGCATGTTCTTAGGCGACGGCAGAACGACGATGCGCTCGCGAATACGTCTGGGTATCCCGAACTTTTCGCCGCGCTGCGTATGGTAGTTGATACCTAGTGTCTCGAGGATGTGTCGACCAGTTCTGGTCTTCGCCAGACGTTCGTACTGGGCGATGTTGTGTGCTTCGATTATCTCATCTAGAGTATTGTGCAACCCCAGATCGAGAAATTTTTCCGTGCTGGTATTGGCCGGTAATCCGATTGCGCGTTTGTACGCCTTGCGGATGAGACAATCTAGTTTGGTGCGTTCAGTCGCCTGCCACTTAAGGTAGGAGGCGACGTACGTTATATGGTTCATAACGAAAGCATGTACCAGGCGAATTGTATTGCTTTCCTTCATTTCGCTATGCCGATTTGTTATTCGTTTCAGCAACCGGATTGTTTCATTGACCGCGCCCTCTAGTCTGCGATCGGCTTCGCCGTTGTGGCCGTTGGCGGACAGGCGCAAGCCCAGTACCCTAATGTTGTTAACTTGTGGGATGACAGCGCCGTCTGATGTGCGTACATTAATTTCTCTATATGCGCACTCGAATGCGGAATCGGTGTTCTTGGGTTTGCGGCCCCTGCGCGAGGGTCTATAGAGCAGGAGCTCCGATTTAGCGGCGGAACATTCGAGGCCAGTGTCGCGAAGGTAGTCCTGCACCACGTCGACGGCTTCCTGCAGCGTTTGCTCTACGTGGCCGTCATTTCCCTCGGCAACCCAGAGGGTGATATCATTCGGCGTACAAGCTATGGTGGAGGCCTTTTATCTCAGCGAGTTTTTGTGGTAATCCGACAAGCACGAGGTTAAAGAGCATGGGCGAGATTACGGAGCCCTGCGGCGTGCCCGTACAACCCATGTATATGTCCTGCGATTCTAGTCCGCCGATCACTAATCGGGCCCGGCGGCCCGTAAGAAAATCCCGTACGTAGTGGTACGTTCTCTCGCCCAGTCCCAACGCTCGTATACTTTCAAGCATCGCAGCATGGCTAACGTTGTCGAATGCCTTTTTGAGGTCGAGCCCGAGTATTGCTTTAGTGGATCGTGTGGCATTGTCTACGATATCGTGCTTGAGTTGAAGCATAACGTCCAGCGTGGAAAGGTTACGATGGAACCCCAGCATCGTGTGTGGGAGCATGTTTCGGTCCTCGAGGTAGTTGGTAAGGTGAGCGAGAACCACGTGTTTCATGACCTTACCAACGCAGGACGTCAGGGATATCGGTCGAAGGTTGTCAATCTGTACTCGTTTGCCCTGTTTGGGGATCATAATTATGCGCGCCGTTTTCCACGAATTCGGTGTAGCGCCCGCATTCCAGCACTCGTTCATGTAAGCCGTCAGTTGTTCTATCGACTCATCGTCCAAGTTACGTAGCACTTTGTTGGTTATCCCGTCCGGGCCTGGCGCCGACTTTGTGTTGAGCCTGTGCAGCACCGCCCTCACCTCTGCAACGCTGAAGCCCTCGTCTAGCTCCGCGTTACCCTCACCCTCCCATGCGTATGCCGAATGCGCGAGGGGGCTACGTGACTGAAAGTAACGGCTTCGCACGTCATCTAGAAAGTCCGCGTGGGTGCCCTTGTAGTCGTGCAGCAACTTGTTAAACTTATGTGCGTGCGATGTTTTCGTCTCCTACGGATCCAAGAGGTGCCGGAGGAGATGCCACGTTTTGGCCCGTCCCAGCTGGTTCTCCATCCCATTGCAGATCTCTTCCCATTGCGTTTTGGACACCTGTAACGCGTGCTCTTCCATGTCCCTGCTTAGCCGTGCTATGCGTCTGCGCAGCGTTCGATTGTGGCGTTGACGCTTCCACCTGTCTTGCAGGCTGCGCTTGGCTTCCCACATGTGTAGGAGTTTGCTGTCTACCACTGCGAGCTGTGCTTCTGGCGGAACCTCCCGCGTCGCCGTTTCTAAATCGCCCTTGAGCGTCGCAGTCCAGCTATCTATATCCTCAATAGCCGCACTGCCACGATTCTGCTCTTTCCGGACTTTGCGAAACGCGTCCCAATCCACCAGCCGGTAGTTCTTGCCCTTGGTACCTTCCCGATGAACGCGGTGGTGAGGTTCAGCGTCGACCTGGATCTCGATCACTGAGTGATCGCTACCCAGGTCCTCCTGTGTATTGTGCCATCGCGCGCTAGCAACGTTCTTGGTAAATGTGAGGTCGGGTGAGGTGTCTGCACATACGCTGTTGCCCCTGCGCGTAGGCGCGGAAGGGTCTGTGTTGAGCTCGAGGCCCTCATTCTGCGCATCGTCCCAAAGGCGCTTACTTTTTGGCGTTTCGTAGCCGTACCCCCACGCCGCGTGGGGCGCGTTGAAGTCGCCCGCGATGAGCAAGGGCCCGTCGGCAGCTGCCTCGCGCGCCTCTCGCAATAACGTGCTAAAGCGGTGTCTGGCTTTGGGTCTGCTATACACGTTCAGCACAAACAGGCCGGGGCCACGCCCTTTCGTCGGGATGAGCTCTATGAGTACATGCGGTATGCTAACGTTCTTAAGTTCGCGTTGCGCCACGGTGAGGTTGCGTCGCACCAGCGTTGCAGCGGCCGGTGGGGCTCCCGCGGTCGCAGCTTCGTCTATAGATTTGTACCCCGCCAGCTTGACCGGGTCATTGGTTTCCTGCAATAGTATTACGTCCGGTCGTTGCCGGCTACGTACGAATTGTTGGAGAAGCGCCCGTTTCCTCCTGTACCCCCTGCAGTTCCACTGCCAGATAGTGAACGTGTTCCGTGTGTTATGCTGTTGTGGGCGTTGTGTTTGTGTGGTTTTGTGTCGAGCCATGGTGACTGTACGCGTTATGGTTTGCCGTCCGGCTGATCCTGCGCCTCTTCGTCAGGTAACGGCCTAAAGTACGGTTTCCCAGTCGTTCGTACTGGGCGACCCACTGCGCCTGGAAGTCGCATTTCGATATTGTCTATGCGCGTTTGAAGCGTCACGACCATTTTTGTGAGCTGAGATATTGCAATGCTCAACTGTTCGGTTTGTGCGGTTTGCTGAGCAATTGCGTTGTTAAGTTGCGAGGTTTGCTGCGCGTGTTGGGTCATCATCGCGTCTACCTTGTCGTCCAGTCTATCGACTCGTTCGAGGAGTTCCTTCTCGCGTTTCTGCGATTTGACGTCGAATTGTTCCGGGTCAAGTGCCTTACGTTTGGTGGGTGCGGGGTGCGCGTCTCGAGCCTCCATGACTTCCTCCCCACTCTCGGCTGTACTAGCAGCCGCGTCGGCTGCGACGGGTTTAATTGGAGGAGGAGGAGGAAAGGGAACTGTCGGGGCCTACCCCTTCAACGTGGCAATTTCCTTTCTTAACCTTGCATTTTCCTGCTTTAGTTCTTGGATTATTGATTCGAATTGATCCAATCGTTTCTGCACTAGACTTTCTGGGTCGCTGTTGCGTTTGTAAGCAGAGCTACCGCGTCTGTCTACATCTGTGTTTCTATCAATGGCAGTCTCGGTTCGCGTTAGCGGTGCGCTGGGCGCGCGTCCGGAGGCGACGTCCACCCACCTCAATTTATGGGGGTCAACCTCTCCTCCGCCTTTGGCTGCAGCTGTGTGGTTGGCTCGGGCCGTCGACGTGCTGCGAGGCTTCGCTGAACGGGGTCGGGAGACGCTGCGAGAGCGGGCTCGAGAACGAGTACGGGAGCGAGTGCGGCTCCGCGCGCGGGTCTCCCTCGAGGCCGATCGACTGTTGCCGCGACGTCGTCTCGGTGCGTAGCGTCGTCCGCAGCCCTCCTCCCCGTCGTTGACGGTGCTGCTACTGCTGTAGGCGGTCTTAGCCTCCTCGTGCATTCTGCGTTCCCACTGTCGGCGCTTGACTAGGTAGGGTGTCTTGTACTTAGCTTTGCACTTGCGGTCTCCGGTAAGGTGACCCTTTCCGCACAGTTGGCACACCGGCTCGCACCGATGATCGTCGGGCGGGTTACCGCATCCACACCCACGGCACTTCTTGTCGTTCGGGTTGGGGCACACGTCGGCCCTGTGCCCCAGACGACCACACTCGTAGCACATATCGATATCTTTCTTGTAAAGAGTGCACCTTAGCACCATCCCGCTGTAGTTCACGTAACAAGGCACGTAGTAGCCGTCGAAAAGGATTATCACGTTGGTCGTGTTTCCCATGCGCTTGGCATGCAGGACGTTCGGGTTGTGGTGGTTAACCAGACTTTTCACGACGTCCGCCGGCTTTTCGTCTAGCGATATGCCCCTGATGAGGCCTTTGGACGTGTTCTCCGGAGCCGCTCTGTAGGCACTCGCTTCGAACTCGCGGTCGCCAATTCGCAGCTTGCAAATGCCTCCATATCGTCTAGCGCGATCTTCTGACGGCGTGCTTACCACAATAACGTTTTGTCGCTCATTGAGACAGACGCTGTCCTCCTCGGCTACCTCGCGTCCCAGCCCTGCAGCGTTGCGTATGCAGCAGTGGACGCGGTCCTTCTGGTAGTGGGATACGTTGAAGCCATCTAGTGGTCGCACGATGATCTTGTAGTCATCCGTCGGCAGGTTGGGCATAGAGAAAGAAGAAGACAAGAGAGGACACTCCGCGAAACCTGGCCTCAGGAAGTGCGTCACGATTACGTAACCAACTAGTGCTCTCATCAAACGTCAGAGGGCGCAAGCGCAAAAAAAAACAGTTATAATCAATGCAACAGAATTGTTTTCACAAAATAATAATTATACGCCCAAATTTGGTATGTTCTTTATACATAAAAACAATTTATTCAACACACCTTACGCGATAATTTTTCTTCAGCCATACTGTCATAAACACCATCCACCCAGCGACAAGCCCATGCATGACTGACAGTGAGAAGCTTTCGTCGCTTTCGTCAACGTCGGCTGCGTCGGCGTTTTCAAGCGTGAGATAACAGGTGAGGCACGTTTTCAAGCGAAGCTTGTTGAATGACATGTTGTTGGTCTTGTTCGGTCATTTTTTTCAGAAAACGGTTACACCTGTGCGAATAAGACACCATGCAACAAACATAGAAAGATGCGCACACACACGTTGCGCTTCGTGTGTGCGAGTTTGTTTCTTACGTGGCGTCTCATTCACGCAGTTGTAACCTTTTTCTGAAGCTTGTAAGGACTGAGAGATTCGTTAAAAAGAAGTTTGTGGCTCTATGCGGTGGCTAGACGGGAACATTGTGCAACGTATGCAGTATAGCAAAGGCGGAACGGCGTCAAGCCGAGGCGACGCGTGCTGCGTCTGCCACGGACGCGAGCGTCTGTAAGCTGAGCATAGCTGGGCAGCTAGGTCATAGGCTCGGTGGCTCGGTGCAAAATATTGAGAAGCGTTCGCTGGGCCTCGCATGCTTCACGACACGTTTCCCGAAGGCTCGCAACACGAATAATTCTTGGTGTGCCGGAGGCAAATCTGGACTAGCCAAGTGGCCATCATTTTCGTTTCTTCGCTAGCCTTGTGCCACTAGTGCAAGCTGCCCACAAATTTTTTTGACGTTTCCAACATAATTTTACCGCACAAATTTCATCTGCGACTTTTCTTCCCAATGTACTGTGCTGATACTGCGTACGCACGAAGGTGTTCTAAAGTTCCCAGGCCGCGATACCATTGCATTACAAGGGATAGCGGCCTGGAAACTTCTGAAGATCTTTGTACGTGGTCTTGACGTCTATCTTTGTAAGTCAGAGTTTTATGGGTCAGAGATGTATCACTGGTTTTGTATTGTGCATCGATTAGCTAATCATTCAAAGTGGTTTGTTGGTACACTTATGACGTACACATATCTTTTTCGTAATTTGACAGCGAAGCATCCACTTACTAACATTTTCAGACCGCGCTGATGCCATTCCGTCCGGCAGTCCAAGCTACGGCAACTATTGCTGTGTATCGTGGTGCTTCAACAATGGCAGAACCTACAAGAAGCCTGGGACGAGTTTCTTCCGCATACCATGGGATGGCAGGTGTGTTAAAGCTTTTGTATGGTTTGCATGTCTTTAGGCTTACTGTTCGTACTTTCTCAGTGAGGGTAACAATAAAAAATCACTATTCAAGCACTTCTCTTTTCAGCTGATAGTTCATTGCCAATGCAGGATGAAAGCATGGATGCAGTATGGTGAGTAAGCCGGCCAGCCTATTGTACGCAACGTACAGGGTTTGTAGCGACCATTTTACTGCTCAAAGTTTCATAGACCCTGGGCACACAAGGCTTACAAAAATGTCTGTTCCCAGTGTGCAACCAGCTGCACCATGTAAGTGATTGACTGAAACTCAAATATGTGTAATAGCAGCCACTTGTATTGAATCAGTGGCGACAGTTAACCGCGAAGATCTTTGTGACCGGAGGAGAAACCTCACTATAGAAGTAACACTTGGAAAGTCTTAAATTTTGTGAACTATGGGCTATTACCTTCCTAACAGCAGCCTTACATTTCTGTGGTTTTTTGATGCTCTTGACCAGCGCAACTTGTTTTGAAAGACTTTCAAGGGCTATTTCATATTATCTTCAAGCCTGAGTGCACATGTACATATACCTTTCATCGTTGAAAGCTAGCACTGTTGATAATTCCAAAAATCACAAATTACTTGTTTCCTAGTTGGTGCCTTCTCTTTTCCTACACGTTCGACCAACTTGCGCATTTCAAAGAGCTGTTTAAGTTTCCCCATGCTACAAGCTTTGTAACTTGTACCAACTGCACATATATGCACGTTCTCCGAGCGTCGCTTCAAATAGTGACTGTGACATGACTGCAGAAGCTGCACTGCAAGGTGCGGATGAGCTTCAGTTTGTGTTATTTTAAGCCTCTTACAGACACATTGTCGTAATTTCATTTCTTCAGGACCTGCGGTAGAGGCTTCAAAAAGCGGCTCCCACACATTGAGGTGCCCCGATGAACAGGGTGAGTTCAGTGTCGCGATTTCTTTTTTTTTACCCAAATTGACTGTTGACCAAACCTCTGCAGGTGACAGCTCTCTTGTAGCTGGTGAAAGAATTTCTGCTGACTTCGTCTTGCCGGAGAAAACCTTAACAAGTCGTTCAGCTGTCACAAAAGGAACTTGTGTGACCGGTAAGTTGTATGTTCACTTCAACACCAGAGTGGATTGATATTGAGACTTCCGCAGGCCGCTCGCAAGATTGTTCCGACAGCACTGTCCGAGGCACTGAACAAGCTTCACAAGACCCTCCAGAAGGTGTCTCCGCCAACAGCTCCACGTCTGAGTGCCCTAGAAAAAATGGTGACTATGCTTTTATTGCAGCTGTTTTTAATGTGCTATTTTATGTTTAGGAATTTCTGAGAAAACTATCCTCAAAAGGACACTACGTGTGCACTTACAAAATGTAAGGGTGGGCTCTCAGTGATTTTCATTTTTTTTGTGCATTGTCAACATTGTGAATGGTTTGTTTTTAGGTAGTGGAATCGAAAACTTTGCACCACAGAAAGTTGTGCACCTTGGGTCTGAAAGAGCGAGGAAAGTGCTCGTATGGGATTAGTTGTTCTTCGCTTTTACATCCATTTTTGTTTATTGCAGTGCGTTCCTGTGTGCCAGCAACAATGTCTCCATCAATGAAGTACAAGCAAACCATTAAACATCTGCAAGCCAAAGTAGCAGCACAGCGGAAAACTATCAAAAGACTGTGGAGACAGCCTCACCAAACTAACCACTCATTCGTTGCATACATTGTTTTGGTTACCCGCTATGAGGAGAAGGGACACTGTGTATTCGCTCGAAGTGATTTGCATAACCTTAAAAAGAATGTTGGGTATCCTGTCTGTATTTTTGTAGCAAATGCGGGCGAACTGTACACTTTACTGTGGGTCGCTTGGTTACTGTGTATGCTTTATCTCTCCAGCTCAAGTAATATATCGATAACAAAACCGCTTGTTGAAATGTCTTCAAGCGGGTAAGGAACACAGTATGAAGTGGGCACGGTTCATGCTATCACGCTTTTCGTATTTTAGCTTCTCATCAACCTCCTCATCTTGCCCATCAAAATTTTCAAAAGAATACCCAAACTTGTAGCGTTTGATGGGGCTGCGGACGCTGCCATTTATTTTTATATAGCTTGTGAGTGATAACGTACGATGTAGAGCCTTTGTGAAAAATGATGAGCCAAAGTTGTTTCCTTCTGCTATTTATTAGCCCTGCAATACCGCTCTCGTCACACCAATTAAGGTCCACAATTCTGGATAAGTGATGACTACAATCTATTTTAGCTCGCAAGCGTCACAGCAACACCCAGTAGCAAATCACTTGGGATCTTAAGTTTTTGATGAAGGCGACGCATAAGAGGAGCCACAAGACCTGCCAGTGTTGTAGCATAAAGTTTGTCTTTCACGTAGTGAGCAAGCTACGAAGCCCTACCTTTCTGAGGACAAGCAGGAATCAAGTCTGCTTTTTTTAATTTTGGGCTAGCTGTTCTTAAGCACAGCCAGCACACTGCACCTTTGCCTTTCTGCTATATTGTGTCATGTGGTTTCTGTGCACTCTTTTTTTCTATGCATTATTTTGGTTAACCCCATGCGTGATTCGCGACTTCATTGCTGTGTATATGTCACTTCTTCCTTCTTCTTCAGCATTGTGCGCTGTGTTTTTGCCATAGATCCTTACTTACCCATGGGCCCGGTGTGTCATACTTCACCAGCTTCTCGGCTTCTGCCAACTCTAGCGATATGTGCGTTGTCTGTGTTCTCTCTGTATTTGTTACAATATTTGTTACAATTTATTTGTAAGGCGAGATGCATTTGTTGTCTATCTTTGTCATATTGTGCTTTTTATATTCTCAGACTCTACCTTGCCTTTGAATAAAACATTGCGGATACTCTGTCTCTTTGACTGATATATACATTGATCACTTGTTCCAAAAGAACAAGTGATCAACAAGTGAACAAAAAAACAAGAACAAGCGCGATGAATAAAATCGTAGTGAATTATCACTACCTGCATCTCTCTTTATTATAACTTAATCGAAATAAAATTGAAAAAAAAAATAAAAATAAAAATTCAAAATTCGCGCCAGTGAAACCGAAACAGGAAGCGCACGCCACTTGCTCTCACCAACCACCAGGTGTGCTAGGGTCGATTGGGCCGCTGGGGTCTACGGGAGTGTCCACTCTTCACCTTTTTTTATTTCTCTATGGGTTGGGCATTCGGCTCGTCATGGTGATCTTCCGCACGTACTGCGTCGCTTTCTGTATAAACGCCACCTTCTCGGTAGACGCTGGCGTTGCTTGCTGGTTCTTCGCCGGGTCGGCGTCTCCACCCGCCTTCTTGGTGTTTCGTTTGACCTCGCACCATCCCTGCTCTTTTCCAAAATCCGTCGGCGATATCTCCTCCCCTTCGACTTGCACGAATTCCATTTCGGGCGCCGGCGCAGCGGATGGGGCACCCGCTTGCTCCGACGACTTGTCAGGCATATCGTGCCTTCTCTACTGGCTTGACTGTCGTGCCATCGTGGAGGTACGGGAAATCTTCGAAAAGTGACCGAAACACGAGCTCACCTGCACAAATGGTATCGGGAGAGACCGCAGGACTTTCGCAGTCACTTGGGAATACTCTGAACTGAATGGCTGGAAAGAAATCGCCGAAAACCATAGAAAATCTGCGGAGCCGATGTGACGCGCGTCCGCACACCGTGGCCCCCTCGCGGCCAATCAAAGAGCTTCGCTCTAAAATTTTTTCTTGCACGAACAGCAAATCACAGTTTACTGAACGCGCGAGAGCCAATACCTCAGCCTGTTTTTGTGGATTGCGGAAACTTTGAATTTTAAAAGTAATAACATTTAGAGTAAGAGCCACGAGAAAAAATAAAACATAAAAAACTGGCAGATCCCACATACAGCGACAATCGATGATATGCTAAGCGCGAATGTGAAAGGTTGATATGTCACTTTAAGATCAGCACTGCGCAATGAGGTGGAGGTGAATGATGCCGTATATGACTTCCGTGTCATAATTATCATGTTTGAATGTGTTATTTACCTTTCTCATCTATTCACATCACGTGATACGAAATTTAGTATATGTGGAGCTAGCGAAACGGCCTCGAGCACGCTATGAGCGTGGTATATTGTCATGTTCTTACATGACGCGCGTGTCAGGATTGTCATGTTTGCACCACTCATAAATTTCACCATGCGTTGACGTCAAGTAATACCAAATTTGATATATGTGGAGCTAGCAAAACGGCTGCGAGCGCACCATGAAGGTCCCGAACTACTCTAATGTAGCGTTGACGCGCGCGTACGCTGGGCACAGCGACGCTACCTTAGCAAAACGCGAGCACTCTATAGTCTGACGCTAGGCGTGACTGGCGCGACCAGCGTCCGTCGGCGTGGCCTGACGACAACCGGCGCGAAATGCGCAATTCTGCGTTTCGCGCCGATGCGTTACCCAGACAACCCTGCGTCTCTCTGTTATCGTGATGGAGGAACGCCGGACGTGCTGAAACGCGCACGCGTCAAAGCAACGAAGTGCGTCGCGTGCATGCGAGTATATGGCAGGACCCGCGTTTGGCGTGGCAACACTGGCTTATAGCGACGAAATGAACGCCGGTGAGCACGCGCACCGCATCACGTCGAAATGTATTAGAGCCTTGACTGTGGCATGTAGTCATGTTCTCACATGACACGCATCTCATAATTATCATGCTTGCACCATTCACATACCTTCGACATCTATTGACGTCACGAAATACTGAATTTGGCGTATGTGATGCTAGTAAAACGACCGCGAGCGCATCATCAGTGTGGCATGTAGTCATGTTGTTACATGACACGCATCTCATGTTTATCATGTTTGCACCAGTATCATACCTCTGTCATCCATTCACGTCCCATAATACCAAATTTGGTATAAGTGAAGCTAGCAAAACGTCCGTAAGCACATCATGAGCGTGGCATGTAGTCCTGTTGCTACTTGACACGCATGTCATGATTTTCATGTTAGGATCTGTCGTTTGTGTCACCATGCAATCATGTCATACCATAACAGTTTTTCAACATGTCATGTGAACGAAGTTACCGCAAGAGCAGCAGGAGATTCAAATGTAAATCATGACATTCATGATATACGTGTCACGATTGTTATGTCACGACTAGCTAAATGTGTTCTTCATGCAGTCACGTTAAGCCATACCAAGTTAAGTATCGATGCCATTATCGGAACAGCAAGGAGAGCTAAACGTCGTAGGCGCATAGATGGATAGATAGATCGATCGATCGATCGATCGATAGATAGATAGATAGATAGATAGATAGATAGATAGATAAATAAAGTCGTCGTTTTTGGATGTAGACTCCTCGATGACATCTGAATTGGTGGTTGACTGGGCAGTCACGCGAGGAGGGTCAGATGCAATATTTCCATTTGAGACGCCTTCCTCGCGAAGTATTTTGCCTGACGAGGGCTCTTCCGGCGGTTCCTTAGAAATGGCCACCGGACACGTGGAACTTGCGTTTTCATGACTGTGTATAAAGATAGGGGTTAACGATTTCGATAACTTCGTACTAAACTATGAGAGAACAGTGAGCCGTCTCTAATCTGGTTATCAAACGCTAATACGGAAGGAAAAGCTGTTTGTTTAGTAACAGTTATTAACGATTTAGAGTACGAGGTACATTGGGAGAGTATAAAGCCGCCACGTGTGCCTGTGTTTAAAAAAAGCGGGTAACGATTTAGAGTACTACAGGTACTCTGCTATGGAAGAGCTTAAAGCGATCCCGTGGTGTTTGATGCTCGATTCACAACTCAACTGGTGGGGCCTATAGCTGTCTTTAGAAAAGTTTATTCGATCATGGGACGCAACAAGCCTAAGGAACGAGTGTTTGGACAACAAGCACAATAACAAACAAATGACAAGTACAACCTACATTACACATTTAAACGAAAGTGTCCAAGTCCGTAGGGTGTCCATAGTCCATGGTACTAATTACTGCATGCACTACATATATACACTAATCACAATATGAACAAAGTACATGATGGTATATGCACAGAATTCACAAGACTTGGTGAAGATGTTAGAAAATTTGTACAACAGGTATTAATATTCATAAAATTTACATAACTTACAGCGTTAGAATCAAGTGCATATATGCAAGAGCTCACACACATACGTGACATACACAAACACATGGAAATAGTAAACACATACTGATTACATGCACTAATCAGACATTGACAGGTAACTTGGCTATAGGAACCAGGCCAGGTGGAAGGCTAATCGAACGCGTCTGTCAACTACGGAAAGAAAGCGGCATGACCAATGTCGCAGAAATTTTTCCTCCCCAAGGAAGAACAAACAATTCGTCCGACAGAAACTATAAGAGTTCAGAGTGGAGGTGTTCCAGAGTCGGAAGGAGAGCACGATGACGATGACCTGCCGCAACAGCTTCACAGCTATTACGCCACAAACAAAAACCTCCCGCAGCTATTAGAAGGCGTGCAAAGCGACTACGCGAGCAGCGACTAGATGTTACAAAGTGATTAACACCTGGGCCACAAAAACTAGTGTTAACTGACTTCCAAAACACCTTTTCAATGACAAATTGCTGCAGAATATGCTGGCCTAGACTCCTGTAACGGGCAGTTAGGACAAGTGGAAGATAGGACCGTGCCCCACTGCTCCAGTCTGTCCCGTGTTGGGAGTACTCTCCATCCAAGACGTCACATGAAGCCACTGAGGTGACCAGGCAAAAACGATGCCGTTATCGCGCTCCACGAGACATCTCTCGATCGTGCTAGACGGGCTGGAGTAACAAGAGGAAGCAGATGAGCCGCCGTTGTATCTACAATGCGGCTTTCGAGAATGTCCACATCGGTACAAACCTGCTGCGCATGTTGATAAAATGCTACTGCCGTTGAGTAAAATGCAGGCATGTGAAGTGTTTGCGGTGCAGAATTAAGCCGTGTATCTGGTAGTAAAAGCGTATCCTGGTGCCTAAGAAATAGCAGGCGACATCGCGCGCGGGGTACTGATCACTATGCAACAACCGAAGAAAGAATCGTAGGGCAAGCAGCCGGCAGCGAACACAGACGGATAGGAATGCGGCTCAACCGCACTTTCTCGGTTGCCCAAGAGCTGCTCGGCAAACCAGGTCTGTTACACCCGACCAGAAAAATGAGCCGATGAGGGATTGCAACGACCTAGTGATTCGTAAAGGGGGCTTTAATACATGAGATATGTACCGTGCACATCCGCAAAACACCGTCTGTGCTAAATGCCTTCTATAGACCATCTGCAAATCATACTCTTGTGCTTCCCGGACGTGTCGTTTGACATCTTCGACTACTGAATTCCACAAGGAGGCTGATATGCCATACTAAGTATAATCAAGTCCCAGAATGCGAATGGAGTCACTACACACAAGACACACTTGCGAAAGAATTGGTTGAACGAGTTGTAGAACACAGTGCTTTAGATTTATATATAGTTAGTTTCAGCATCGACTATGTCACATGTTTTTTTTCAACAATCTAATAAACATGTGCTTTTATATAAGGACTTCTATCGACTGTAACAAAAAATAAGTTTCATTGCTGCAAGGGACGCGAATCCTTATGTAAAACTCTTCTCTATTTCAAAGGGCTCTGTAGCATGAATGCGTTTTACCGCTAAAAATGCAATTTCCTTGCGCATGTGACACGTGGCCGCTGCTGACTTGATGTAATTGGCAAGTGGTCTGTAAAAGCTGCCAGCACGCTTGTCCGCTCTGTGTTGCTTTTGAGGGGCACACCTTGCCTGTGAAACTGCAGCCTTTTTTGTGCGCCAACATTTGGCGTCCTCGTACCACCGAGAAGAACGTAGAGATGGACGCGAGCACTTCGATTTGGGTGAATT
Source organism: Rhipicephalus annulatus (assembly GCA_013436015.1). Lineage (NCBI taxonomy): Eukaryota > Metazoa > Arthropoda > Arachnida > Ixodida > Ixodidae > Rhipicephalus > Rhipicephalus annulatus. The sequence goes on from WOVY01000567.1 coordinate 27,664, forward strand.
CCTACATCAAAGGTGTTTCTGTGCACCCTATGCAACTATATGCGTTCAGTGCGTTTACTAAATGTTACGTTTTCTATCGCCACGAGGAGGTGTGACTGCGAGATGCGAAATAAATAAATAAGCTAAATTACAGTTTCCTGGCTAGTTGGGATTTGAAAGATGCCCACAGCGTCCAAAGACAAGTGTCAAATCGACTGGACAATATAGCCTTGTTTGTGCAACATGAATATATGCGAATAGAATGCATTCGATTGGGCAGTGGTCGCATGGGCCACTTGCCCCTCCCACCTTGCAGCAAATCACGAGATCACAGGCGCAAGCCATTCTCACTCTTTCACTGTCGTCGTTGGACGACCATGATGGGATAGCGACGGCGATATCTACCGACTGGTCACCGGTGATGACGCTGTCGATCGTTTCAACGGTGTGAACGTGATCTTGCGTAAGAGGCGCTTATTATAAAGGGTTTGAAGTGTGCTCAAGTTCATCCTTAAGGAATAATAATAATAATAATAATAATAATAATAATAATAATAATAATAATAATAATAATATAAAAATAATAATAATAATAATAATAATATTATTATTATTTTAGGTATTTAACGCGCCCAGTAACATTCATAAGTTTTTTTGTGCATTTGAAGCAAAAAAGAAATCAATACAAAGAAGCAATACAATACGGTCTAAAAAACACATAAAAAGAGCAAAAACAAACAGACAAAATGACATCAGTGCAAGATAGTAAGAAATAAAGACAAGCCGAAACTTGTGGAATGGCAGTGAAAAATAAAGAGGATTCAACACAACTATGTGGAAGCCTTCCTTAAAGACTGAAAAGGTAAGAATCTGTACATTGTGACAAACCATGTTAAGACTGGGCAGAGCTGTGATAAAAACAGTTACAGTTGGCTGTAAAGAACATCGAGATCATAAAAGCTTCCATAACGTAGACTTTGTATTCTGTGAGCGGCAGAGTGTCGAAAGAAGTTAGAAGGTACATGAAATTTTAGATCCTTTTTGGTTAACTTACGCGGAACATAAAACTTTACAAAAATGAAAAAAAAATGGCAGGGTGTCATACCCTTAACTATAGTTTGTGAAGAAATAAAAGAACAGCGCGATTTCGTCGGCAATGAAGTGATCGCAATGATAATAATGTGAGAGTATTAGAATGAGATCCAGAGTCATTTCTAGCAACATGATAATTGAAAATGCATACAAATTTTTTCTGGACTCGCTGAATGACATCACTGCCAGATTTAGTGATTCCATTCCAGATCACACAAGCATGCTGAAATTGAGGAATACATATTTCGGGGTACGATTTTTGGTGGGTAAACGACAACTGAATTCTCGAGTGATTCTTCGAAGTCAGCTGACAGAACGAACTCCAGTGAAAGAACCCCAGGTGGTCAACATTTCCGGAGCCCTCCACTACGGTGTCTCTCGTGGTGGTTTTGGGACGTTAAACCCTACATATTAATCAACCAATCAATCATTCATTAAATATAAGACCTCCCATGCTCATATGTTTAGTGTGAGCAGAAAAATTTATGCTATCAAAAGGAAAGCCAAGATCACTGAACGCATAAAATTTACATAATGACACGGTATCCATAGAGCATGAAAATGACACGATTATTGTGTCTTACTCTATGGCATCGCCGAGAAATGCAGTATGTCGCATTTAGCGCCAGTTGCCATTGGGACACGCCGATGGACGCTGGTCCCACCTGGCGTCAGACTGTAGAGTGCTCGCGTTTTGCTAACGTAGCGTCGCTATGCCCGGTGTACGCGAGCGTCAATGCTCCATTGGAGTTTATTGGGCCCTTCATGATGAGCTCGCGGCCATTTCGCTAACTCCACATATACCAAATTTGGTGGTAAGTGACGTCAATGGATGACGAAACGTATGACTGGTCCAAACATGATAACACTGACACGCGTGTCATGTGAGAACATGACAACATACCACGCTCATAGAGTACTCGAGGCCGTTTCGCTAACTCGACATACACTAAATTTGCTAACAGGGGACGTGAATAAACAACGAAGCTAAGAGATACATCTAAACATGATATTTATAACGCGGAAGTCATGTACGGCATCATTTACATCCACCTTGTAATGCTGTGTTGATTTTAAAGCAACGTAGCAACATTTCTTATTCATGCTTCGCATATCATCGATTGCCACTGTACGTGGGGTCTCCAAATTATTAAACAAACGTTTATTCCAGTAAACACTACACAGAGTTTCACTTCAAACCGTTCTTTGAGCACCCGCGTCGACATCCGTTTCAACCAGGTAAACGCCGTGCGCACCGCTGCTGCTTTGCATCCCTTCAGTGTTCCCTTCAGGGAGCTGGTCCATAGTTTCTGTAGTCACACCCCTTATACTTCAATTGGCATCGTTGTCTGTAAGTTCTCATTATTACGTCCTTCAATGTCAGTCACCATGTTAACTCTTTCAACCTTTGGCGCTTTTTTTTCTCTTTAGTGCCTCAAGACATAAGAAAATGAACCCAAATTATGCATAAGTTGATGGAAGTGACTCCGAAAGGAAAATTTTTGACCTGAATTGAAAAAGCATCAGTTTTCTTACTGGCTTGCTTTCAATCACGTACATTGTTGCCACGAACGTTTTCTGCCGCGAACGAAACGAGTAATAAAGGACCCTTCAATAATGCGGTAAGCGAAGAAAAGTAGTGGAGGTTTGTGAGGGTATGGCGTGACTGGTGGTCGTTTGAGCAACCCCTAAGCAAAATGGCCTCTCTGCAAAAACAAAATGGCAGCATATCCACGGAGTGAATGATGGAGAGTGGGGCGAAGCCTGCGTCCGTCCATGCGTCCGTCTGTGTGACCGTCCATGCGTCTGTTCGTGCGCCCGTCCCTGCGTTCGTTCATGCATCCGCCCCTGCGTCCGTTCATACGTCCATCCATGCATCTGTCTGTGTGTCCGTTCGTCCATCTATTCAACACTCCAAGTCCCACCATCTCGCATCTTTTTATCATATATTCCCCATATAGAAACACCTCCATTCAGTGGACATTCCGAGGACTAAACGAGAGGTGACACACGCACACTTTCTTACGGCTTGCGCTTTGGGTCTACTTCCCACCTTCAACCACCTTGAGTTCATGGTATATACTAGTTCACTGTATTCGTGGCACTGCGGCCCAATGCTCACTAAACTTTTCTAAAACCAAGGACGTTACGCCCAGCGAGTATAACGTAGCAACCTTTTTTTGTCAGATAGTGCTGAATGTACATGCCAGGGGCTGCTAATGTGAAATTAGAGACAGGGGGATTCAGCTTATAATTTCTTACGGCTTGCGCTTCGTATCTGCTTCCCCATTTAACCACCTCAAATTCATTCATGGTATATACTAGTTCATTGTATTTATGGCCCTGCGACATTTTGTGCGGCATTTTGTGTTGAAACCACTGCAGAGTCACAACTGTGCTCAACTAATTCACGTTGAAATTGGTAGCAAAGGTAGCGAGCATGTTCTCCTTACGGTGAAACCCATTCCACGGAAATCTTTTAGGCTTTTAGGCTAGATGGAGGCGGAAATGTTGTAGGCCCGTGTACTCAGATTTGGGTGCACGTTAAAGAACCCCAGGTGGTCAAAATTTCCGGAGCCCTCCACTACGGCGTCTCTCATAACCAAATGGTGGTTTTGGGACGTTAAACCCCACAAATCAAATCAATCAATCAAATCTTTTAGGCTATTGTTCTCACTGTTCAAAGTCTGACGGACCCAAGTAAACTTTCTGAAGTGTTTGCCCAGAAATAAAAACAAATACTGGTACTGAGACCATTGATGAGCGACCTTACATAACATGGCGAGGCCACTCCAACAGTGATTAAGTCACACAGTCGGCGCCAAAGTGAATAAAAAAAAAGCCAATGACTGCTTTCGCAGCGCTCTTTTAACGCCCTCCTGCACACCCTGATTTGCTAAGCGGAATGAACACGGCTGGTACGAAAAAATACAATGTCATTTAGGGATTCTGGGAGTTGCGCTTGACCTGCATTGCCGAAGCAGCAGTCACGCGGATCAATGACGGCCGCTTCAAACCTGAACAACATGGAAGGCATGGACGCAACTAATGCAGCTTTGGCTACGTTACCCAAATCGCAGTGACATGCAGCTTCACAGTGCCGATCGGCCACAGTAAACACTGAATCTCCGACTGACAGGTTGCTAGAAGAACACAATTAATTCACATAGTATTTTAGTCTATTTATGACACACTTCGCGTGTTATTTGGTTGGCTGGAATTCTCATACGCCGAGCCCCTGCAACATGTAAAGGATGGTCTATATGTCAAGTGCTTGCAAGATTTCAGTTGGTACCATGACCCGATGATCATCAGTGAAACGTGAAACTTTTGTAGCTGTGTGTGAACTGCTATGAAACACAGCAATCTAGTAAAAGCTCACGCGTACCTGTTTTTAGTTCCCTTCTCTCTGCTTTTTTGTACGGGTCGTGCAATACTTTCTGAGCATGGTAAAAAATACTGCAGATCTGTAGTTTAGGCTCCTGAGAACATGCGAGCAAAATATCAATAACTTATTGTCAATCGCAGCCCGTGGCCTGCGATTGATAATAAGTGATCAAAGTCAGCTAACAATTTATTTATTTTTCTTTCGGCAAATGGCGGAGCAAGCTCAAAGATCACTCGCAAGAGGCCTTTTATCAGCCATTGGCTGATTTGAATGCAAAGAACTTGGTCGAGATAGGAATCGCCGCGGGAACCCGTGATTTGTCCACGCGTGCACACGCAAGCACACTGAAAAAGCGGCACATCCCAGTAAAAAAAGTAAAAAAAAACAGTGCTCAAGGTCACGAGACATGGGTGAAGTATTTTTTTTTTTGGTCCATGCGAATCCCCCCTCCCTCCCATCTCCCCCTGCTTAGCTTCCAGCGCTTTCGTCGGGACGAGGGAAGAGGGATTGCGATTGCAGTGCGCGACTAATCTTCGTTACTCCACTCATACGGAACGGATTCTGAAAATTTTTGCGATGCTGAATTTGTGAAGCCATAAGCTATTTTAGGGAATCTATTCCATGTTTACATGAGCAAGTGTTTCAGGACTCCCTTAATACCCTCCCCGCCATATGGTAGCGAACCGGACGCGCATCTGGTTGAGTTTTCTGCCTTCTCTTCGTCATCCTCCACTTCCCCTGTTTAAGGCCTATGCTTTTAAGGACAGAATGTCATAGCACTGACAATATAATGTCATGAAAGTAACAATGTAGACTAGGAAGTACTGCGAAGCCTGCAAGTCTGCCCTGGTTCTTCCTAAAGCCATTCATGCGGAATTAAATTCAGTATATTAGTGACTAACCATACTATACATGTCACTACTACTGAAATATACAAATAAATACAAAATTAGATACCTAACATAACGACTTCGTGTGAGATTCATTAGTGTAATCTGGTAAACATGCACCAATTTTAAATTTGTATTCGGTATCGAATCCGTGCATTTGGTAGTACAAAACAGCAATTAAGGGCCTAATGACACGCCTTTCAGTTTCTTTTACAAAAACTTATGAAACGCTTCAACGAACAGGCCACATTAACAAATTACGAAGTTGTAATGTTGGTTATAGGATGCAGAGAGCAGATATTTTATTTTGTTTCAGCTTTTCCGTGAAATCATTGGGCAGCCCACTTTGTGACTAGGCGCTTACGCTCTCTACCATTGCACTTTTCCATTAAACAAGTGACCCTCCTTGCACACCCTTTTTTTAGGAAATGTTCAGCCTGCATGAAAAACGCAGGAAATACAGGTTCGTCACAATTCTCTTTCCCTCTAAAAGCGTTATTTTATTGTGTAACGGATACGAACTGGCCCAGATAGAGAGCAAGACACTTTTTCCCTTCTTTGAAGAAGCAAACGTGACATCAATTCTGCACTTTGTTTCATCCTTTTTGTGCCGCGAACGAGAGAGCAGCATGACACCACAAAAGAAGCAAGCGTGTTCTATGGGCAGCCGCAAATGGCTGCGCGTGTGTGGCTGAGCTCTCGGCTTCAGTGTTCCAGCGTTAAAGATTTTATCATTCTTTCCTCGCCCCTGTCTGACGTTGACCCAAAATTTAAGCCGACGTCCACCCGTTCAAGAAGAGATGATTTTGTGACAAAGTTCTGAAGATGCATGCGTGCTTTAGCTTCTTCTTTTGTTCATACGCTGCAGCGAGAGTTCGTAAAAAAGGGGGAGGAGCTCAGATGGTGACGCGCAGAAGCTTAGGCGAAAACGTCTGCACTAAGTGAGGAATCCAGGATCGCGCCAACCGTGCATTACAACACAGAAGGTGGTCGTCACTGGATGGATATCCTGTTGAGTGCGGCTTTTGCTGGAAGCCTGGGGCTCTTTCCGTTCTGCATTTCTAGCTTGTGACACTTTACTGAAACTTCGAAGACAGTGAGAACCCTGCCCACTTGTGCCGTGCTAAGTTTTGCCAGGCCACCGTTTCGAACCGGATTACTTACGAACCGGAAGCGCGTTAGCAATTCAAATAGGCTGCGGAAGAGTCTGCAAACCTGGGCGTCGCCGGTACTGCGATAGCGAAGTTGTTCAGAGGGCAGAGTCAAGAATTTCGGAAATAGTTAGAGTCATGAAAATGCCGATAGCCGCGGCACTGCAACTGAGTTATCTTTCACGGTTCTATGTCTAGGATAGCCCTCGTTTAGCTCTGTGTTATATTTGTTCATTTCCTTTTCTTCAACTTTCAATGCATCAATGTTGGACTACTGAAACTCTCAACTGAAATGCGATGATTCGATAAATCAACGCGAAGAAAAATTGGTTGATTGTTATGTAGACTTTAACGTCATAAAACCCCATATGATTATGAGAGACGCCGTAATAGAGGGCTCCGGAAATTTCGACCACCTGGGGTTCTTTCGCGTAAGCCCAAAATCTGAGCACACGGGCCTACAGCATTTCCGCCTCCATCGAATAAGCAGCCGCGGCAGCGGGATTCGTTCCCGGGTCAGCCGCCGAGTACCTTAGCCGCTAGACTACCACGGCGAGGCATCAGGAAAAATTGTCAGTTAGAAAATATATTGCAGTGCTATGAAAAACGTAATGGCTACGGGATATTGAAAGGTTTTCTAATGAGGGCAAATCAATAAAAAGTAGATATTGCCACGTTCCTTTGCACAAGTTCTGTCATCATCCTGTTACACTACGTTCAGCGCAAACCCCGCTCACGATGTTCGAAAATCCTCGAGGCTGTAGATCATGATATTGAGATTATGCTCACCTCATGAAGATTACAGCTTATTCTGTTCCTACGTCACCGATAGCGATAACGCTAGAACATTCGATGGCAAGTTTATAATACCAACGCGCTTCGCTTCTTGTGAGTTGATCGACGGCCGACACTCTGCGCGCCACCATCAGTGCCAGCATCGTGCTGTAATTTGACAAGTTAGGCCCAAATAAACAGGTTTATTATCCAACCTGCAGTCTGCTCTCTTTGTCCACGTCCCAACCCCGTAAGGTGCTGCTGGTGGAGATGCTGGTGCAGATGCTGCTCCTTTCATGTACCGGACTCCTTCGTCAAACCGTGAAGCCAGCGCCAGTCGTGAAGAGATCGACAACAACCCCAAGCACCCAACAAGCCGCAGGCAACAAGGTCTACAGCCAGAGTTCGGGCCTCTACTTGGGAAGACCCTTGCAGACCGAAACCCTGACCAAGGCCGTAGCAACGATGACAGACCCTGTGCCGCCTACACCGATCCTGCTCCGGCAACTCAAGGAGTGGCCGACCTTCCTATGGTTCAGCCCTTGAAGACCTAGAAAATTCGCTGGAGGATTACGACTGATTGGCAATATCAATGCTTGGACTCTTTAAGGTATGCTTCGTCATGCGTACTTCGCCTCCCAAGATGCCGCTTGTACGTGATTTGAGAATCAAGAGCGAACCCTGACAACATGGGACGCATTCCACACAAAGCTGCTCGCTACATTCATGAGCGTCATACGCAAGGATAGGCCCGAAGCGCTGCTTGAAACCCGGTCGCAGCTTCCAAATGAAAACGTGACGCTCTTCGCGGAAAAGATGAGCAAACTCTTCCGGCACGCTGACCCCGATATGCCTGAAGGCAAAAAAGTTCGCTTCCTCACGAGAGGAGTGAAGCGGGAGCTGTTCGTGGGTCTGATGCGAAATCCACCGTTACTGTCGAGGCATTCATCTCCGTACTGACCACGATTGAAAAGACGCTGGAGATGCGCACCCGACAATTAAATCGCTACTCGAAGCCAGAGTTTCGCAGAAACGCAACCACTCAGCTCCGACGGCCTGCGGGAGACTATCCGAGCGATTGTGCGGAAGGAGGTGCGCAAGCACCTCCTTCCGCACAATCGCGCAGCCTCAAGCACCTTCAGCGCAGCACCTTCAGCGCAGCCTCAAGCAGACTCGATCGTCGACATTGTCCGTGAAGACGTTCGGCAATCGCTTGGGGTTTCCGAAGCACAGCAGCCTCAGCCGCAGGCGATGAGCTTCGCTACTTCAGCACGACGCTATACACGCTCCCCCTTCACGCCCTCGTCAAGAAACCGCACCGTCGCCGTCGACGCTATGCCGTACACCCGCTGGTTAGCACTAGAGTTACGCCAAGATACGCCATCTTCAATTAAAATGTCTTGCGGGAAAGCCACTCACCGACCGCGTAGGAGCGGCACTCGCATTCAAAGCGTGGATTTTATTTCTAGCTTTTTGTCTTTTTATTCTTTTATGAAGGCACGAGGCAAACTCAGTTTCTCTCGTCACGCCTGGAAGCCTGCATTTTATGTTTACGTTTTTTGGTAAGTAATAATAAAAAATGTGCGTCACCTCAGTGAACCAGTGGTACATATGTATATTTATTGTAGGCCACACATTAGCTTCGGCTTCTTTTGCACTGTTTTTCTCATTTACATATACAAATTATTTTTCACTCTTGATCGACACCGAGACAGGGACGAAATATATTGATTGCGTTGGGCTCATTCGGTAACTGTGTGAGTTAATCAGCTAAATTTTTCTAGTCTTCCACTGAATCAAGCTGGATAGCGATCGAGAGTGGCCGTGTGATGCCCGCGTTAAGCGCGCATCTTGTATTACGTTCGTATTACAATCGTGGCTCCCGATGATTAATGTGAATCATCGTTCAACAACCCTCTCGTGTCCAGCATTCTTTTTGCTTAAGGTTTCAAAGCTGCACTCAATTCACGCACAAGCAGCAACAACTTGCCTATTCAAAATTTTACTGTTTAAATTCTCCCTTTATTTTTAGCGTTTTAACCATTAGACTAATTTGTACGTATGCACTGACACACGCTGCCGAACTCTGCATGTGTAACGTATTCACTACTGCATCTGTGGTTAATACAAATAGAGCAAATTTTGCAGTGCCGCAAGCCGACAAAAAATGCCAAGTGCATGAGCGTCAGCAGCGAAGTGGAAAAGGGGCCCTTGCCCCCGTCAAGCCACAACAGCACTTGCCCTCGCCCAAGCAAGACCATTGCTCTCGCTCTTCCTGAGCTGCAATGCAACAATGCAACAACTGAAAAGGAGTGCCTTGCCATGATCTGGACAGCGTCGAAATTTAGCCCTGATCTCCACGGCAGGCCTTTCATTGTTGTGAGCGACCACCACGCCCTTTGTTGACCAGCTAACTTGAAGGACCCTTCAGGTCGCCTCGCACGATGGAGCCTAAGACTTCAAGAATACGACATTACCATCGTGTACAAGTCGTGTACAATAGACATTACCATCGTGGTCGGTGCCACCAAGTGGACTTGGTGGCACCGACCAGGGACCGATGCTTATTCCTGCTCTTTTCGTTGTGCAGATTGCGCTATGGCCTAAAGGCCTCACTACCGGGCTGGTCACGCATCTGCACACAAATGGAACTACGCCAGTGATCACCGATGACACAACAACAGGGAACGAATCTGCGCAAGCGCCTGCGATCTTCTACGCACCTCTACAGCGCAGCTACCACGCCACGGACGCGATCTCGTCGACGCAAGCAGGCGCCCAACAGTATAAAAGCCTGGCTCATGACACGAGACACTTCAGTGGACTTGGTGGCACCGACCAGGGACCGATGCTTATTCCTGCTCTTTTCGTTGTGCAGATTGCGCTATGGCCTAAAGGCCTCACTACCGGGCTGGTCACGCATCTGCACACAAATGGAACTACGCCAGTGATCACCGATGACACAACAACAGGGAACGAATCTGCGCAAGCGCCTGCGATCTTCTACGCACCTCTACAGCGCAGCTACCACGCCACGGACGCGATCTCGTCGACGCAAGCAGGCGCCCAACAGTATAAAAGCCTGGCTCATGACACGAGACACTTCAGTGGACTTGGTGGCACCGACCAGGGACCGATGCTTATTCCTGCTCTTTTCGTTGTGCAGGTTAGTAACAATTACTCGGTAACCTCATTAATAGACGATGATGTAACCCTGATGGTGCTGCCAAGTCCACGCTTTCTTGTTGCCCTGATTGCTGATTGCTATGATGTGTGTAAGCTGCTGTTACTAACATCGGGTGATGTTGAGCTAAATCCCGGTCCGAATTCTGATTCGGAATCGGACACCCGTCCCAACAATGACCTTTTAAAACAAATACTCAAAGAACAAACTAAAACAAATAAAACGTTAAAGGAAGTAGTGGCTAATTTGAAAAAGGTTGAACGAACTGTGGATAATATGGAAACCAGGCTCACTAAAATCGAAATTGATATGGAACGACTTAAACACTGCGAAGAAAAATTGGCCGAGTATGAAAGTAAGCACGCCACCATGAAAGGTGAAATTGGAAGTCTTGCACTTAAACTGGATGATTTAGAAAACAGAAGCCGACGTAATAACTTGATTATCTATGGTGTAACGGAAGAATCTGACGAAGATGCTATCTTACTGGAAAAGAAAGTAAAAGATGACATTCTGAAACATACACTCGGTATCGAAGTAAAGACCATCGAAAGAATTCATAGAATAGGCAACCATAGAACCAGCCAGGGAAGGCCAATCATCCTACGTCTCTTCGACTACAGTGAAAAAAACAAAATCTTATCTTGCTGTTATAAACTCAAGGGTACGCCCTTATCCGTTTCCGAAGATTTTTCCAAAAGAGTAAGGGATATGCGCGCGCACTTATGGCACTCTGCGGCAAACGAAAGGGCCAAAGGAGCAAAAGTCAAACTGTCGTTCGATAAACTGAAAGTCAATGATAAAGTTTATACTTGGGACCCAGTAAAGAATGCTAGAACAGATATATCGAAGAAAGCGGGTCCACCACGAAACAACCGACCAACTTCAACTACGCATAAAACTTCTACAAATAAGAAAAACTCGAACTGACAGCACAGTACTAAAACACTTAGAATCGTTTCCCTCAATGCCAGAAGTGTGCTAAACAAGTTTGATGAACTAGAGAACATAATTTCGTCCTACCAACCTCACGTTCTAATAATAACAGAGACTTGGCTTCACTCCGGAGTACGTGACTCGGAAGTCGTCCCTCCCTCATACAGACTGCTCCGTAAAGATAGAGGGTCAAGAGGCGGGGGCGTAGCGGTAGCAATTAAAAAAAATATCAAATCCTTTGAACTCGATGGCATTCCCGACCACGAAAGCGTCTGGTGCAAAATAACATATTATGATAAAAGTATAATTGTAGGAGGGGTATATCGGCCTCCAAATGCGGCACCTGACTACATTGAAGTGATTCATGATTATCTTTCAAAGCATACTAACTCTAGGTCAAAAATTATCCTTGCTGGGGATTTTAATCTTCCCGGAATAAATTGGAACAATGGTTCACATGATGGTCGTGACGTTGCTAGTTCAGAATTACTACTGGACGTAGCGTTCGCGTTTTCATTGAATCAACTAGTAACTGATAACACTCGGATCACTGCGACGTCATCGTCTTTACTTGACCTAGCGTTTGTAAGTAGTACATTAGAAGGTTCTTCTGCGTCCATCGAGAATGGCATTTCCGATCACAAATCGATTACCTTAACCTGCCCCATTTCATGCGCGAAGAAATACAAAAAGCCACTACCTACTTACTTTAAAGATTACGCACGTGCAAATGACCCTGCTGTGCTACGTTTCCTGGAAACACAATTTCATGAATTCATTGAGCTTACAGACGTAAAAGAACTTTGGGCGCATTTTAAAAGCACTGTTAAATATTGCGAAGACACATTCATTCCGAATAAAAAGAAACGCATCAACCGAGAATACCCTTGGATAACGCGTGAGATAATTCAACTGAAAAGAAAAATAAAACGACGGCAGAAAAAGGGAACCAAAAACAACGTACGTGATCTTATCGGGACATTAAAGCATAAAATGTCAGAAGCAAAAACCCGCTTCTTTAACACTACGTTAGCTTCGTTTATGGCGCACTGTCCCAAAAAATTCTGGCGATACTTATCAGATGAACGAGACTCAATCTCACAAATTAAAAATTCGGAACAAGTCATTAAAGATCCCGAACACATTGCTAATGAGATGAACAAGTTTTTTCAGTCAGTTTTCACGAAACATACCAGTAATGCGCAACTACCTCCTTATACTGTGAAAATACCCATGGAAGAATTAATCGTAAGTGAGGAGGGCATACTTTCTCTATTACAAAAGCTTGATCAAAAGAAATCTACGGGCCCCGATCAAATCACTAACTCATTTTTAAGCCGATACGCTAATTGGACATCTAAGTATCTCTTTAAAATATACACGTTATCTCTTCAAACTTCACAAATACCAGACGACTGGTGCAATGCTGTAGTAGTTCCTATACATAAATCAGGCCCCAAACTAGAAATAAGCAACTACCGCCCAGTGTCACTTACGAGTTCGTGCTGCAAAATAATGGAACATGTAATTTTCAAGGCCATAATAACTCACCTAGAAACAAACGAACTTCTCTACAAACAACAGCATGGTTTCAGATCAGGCCTCTCAACTATAACCCAATTAGCTGAATTAACCCATGACATAGCCAACGCAATCAACGATAACGTCCAATTAGATGCTATATTTTTAGACTTTTCTAAGGCGTTCGACGTTGTCCCACATCTGGATTTAGTCAAAAAACTATCGGCTTTTGGTATTGATATCAAAATAATATCCTGGATCAACAGCTTCTTAACTAAACGGAAACAAAGCGTTAAAATTGACAATCAGCTATCAGAACCACTTGATGTTTATTCTGGTGTACCTCAGGGATCGGTTCTTGCACCTCTGCTGTTTTTAATGTTTATTAACGACATCCACTTTTCCGTTGAGAACCCTATTCAGATGCGTCTGTTTGCCGACGACTGTGTCGTGTACACAGTCGTGCGCAATTCAGACGACCAAACTAAACTTAACAATTCACTTCAGGCAATTTATTCCTGGTGCAATACTTGGGGCATGAAACTAAACACATCAAAAACGCATTGCATTTCTTTTACAAATAAGAAAACCCCCCTTAACTATACATATAGGATTGGAAACTCAATTATCGAAAAATGCAATCAAGTAAAATACCTAGGCATTACACTCACGCCGAACCTTAACTGGGAACCACACATTTTGGCCATGTGTCAGAAAGCGGAAAAGAAGTTATCTTTCTTGAGAAGAAAACTGCGCAATGCACCACCACATATTAAAATAAATGCCTACAAAACACTAATTAGACCATGTTTAGAGTACGCCGATCTCATCTGGAGTCCACATCAAAAGTACCTGATTAGTAAAATAGAACGAATACAAAAATTGGCAGTAAGGTTCGTATATTCAGAATTCGCGAGGCAGTCCAGTACCGCAGATTTACTCGCAAGGGCAAACTTAAAACAACTTTTTCAACGCAGAATAATGTCACGATTAAAATTCCTTTACCAATTATATCATGGTCATTTCCACATATCACGCTCTCATTACCTGCAAGATCCGCCTAAACAATCATTCCGACTAAATCATTCTAAAACAATACGCCAACCCTTAAGTCGTGTAAACGCTCACAAACATTCACTTTTTCCGTCGGCTATCTCCCTCTGGAACAGCCTACCCAATGACATTGTTTGTTGTAGTACGATTGACTCTTTCATCAACCGCATACAGTGTATTGAATTTGCACCATGATTTTTTTGTTCATTTTTTTTTCTCTGGCAATGTATGTATTTCGATGTATCTGTGTACCCACTCCTGCTTGGGCCGTGAAGGGCCTGCAGTATATTCAAATAAAAAAAAAAAGTCTGGAAGGAAACACTCCGACGCTGACTACCTGCCTCGTGCCCCAATCGATCCACTACTGCCAGAAGATCAGGATGATGAGTACTTCTTGGGAATCATAGGTGCCAATGAGTTCACCGAGTTCCAGCGAGGCGACCCGGAACTGAGAGGGCTAGAAGAATACATAGAGGGCCTAACCAGCGTCGTTCCAAAAGTCGTCAGGCGAGGACTGACATCACTTTTTGAAGAGCAACGTCCTTGTGAAGAAGAACTTCTCTGCTGCCCGAGCCAGCTACCTTAACGTCGTTCCTTTGGCGATGCGACCAGAAATTATGCACGCCCTGCACGATGACCCAGCGGCTGTCCACCTTGGAATTTTTCCGCACACTCTCTAGAACACAGGAAAAATACGACTGCCCAGGCCTTGCCGCCGACGTCGCTCAATACGTGAGGACATTCCGGGACTGCCAGCGACAAAAGACACCGCCGATAAGGGCAGCAGGACTTCTGCAGCCCATTAAGCCACCTCGCCGCCCGTTCCAGCAAATCGGTATGGACTTACTTGAGCCGTTCTAGACGTCGGCTGTGAGAAACAAATAGATTGACGTAGCTACCGACTACCTTATCCGCTACGCTGAGACGTCGAGCCCTGCCGAAAGGTAGTGCATTTGAGGTAGCCAAATTCTTCGTCGAAAACATCGTCCTGCGTCACGGTGCCCCAGAGGTACTCATCACCGACAGATGTACGGCATTTACTGCTGAGCTAACCCAACCGATTTTGGCATACAGCCGGACAAGTCACTGCCATACAACAGCGCCCCACCTACAGACCAATAGTCTCACCGAGTGCGTAAACAAGACCATCGCTGACATGCTGGCCATGTGAGTTGACGTCGAACACAAGACGTGGGATGTCATCCTTCCGTACGCAACCTTCGCATACAACACCACCGTACAAGAAATGACGCAGATGACGCCGTACAAGTTGGTCTACGGAAGGAACCCGACAACGACGCTCGACGCCATGCTGCCAAACGTCACTGTTGAAGAAAAACCTCGACGTCGGCGTCTACCCTCAGCACGTGGAACAAGCTCGTCAACTCGCTCGCCTGCGCATCGATATTCACCAGGCGGCCGACAACCGCCGGTACTATCTTCGACGAAGCTTCCTGGAGTACCAGCCTTGTGACCATGTCTGGGTATGGACACTGATACGCCGACGTAGATTCAGCGAAAAACTTCTACGACCGTATTTCGGACCATACAGGGTAGTTCGACGTCTCGGCCCACTCGACTGCGAGACTGTTCCTGACGGCATTAACAACTCTCAATGGTGCCATGCTCGACCTGAAGTCGTACTTGTCATACGCCTCAAGCCATCTCATGAAGAAAACTGCAGACTATGTTTTTGTTGTTACTGTTCTTTATTGATTGCACTTATTTTTTATTGTCTTTATTATTGTACCTTCGTCTTTGAATATGCCGCGGGATGATGCCTTTTTCAGTGGGGGTGATGCCACGTTCCTTTCAGCGCAAAACGCGCCTACGGTGTTCGGAAAGCCTCGAGGCTGTAGTTGATCGTTTTGTCGAGATCCCGCCCACCTCGTGAAGATTACAGAATATTCTGGAACCTACGTCGCCGATAGCGATAATGCTAGAACATTTGATGGCAAGTGTATAAATGCCGACGCGCTTTGCCGCTTGTCAGTTGATCGACGGCCGACGCTCTGCGCGCCGCTATCAGTGCCAGCGTAATGCTGTAACTGACTTTCCTTTTACGTGGCCACAAATTAGGCCCAAATAAACAGTTTATTATCCAACCTGTAGTCTGCTCCCTTCGTCCACGTCGCGACCCCCTGACAATATTGCCGCATTGAATATGCAGCACCAAGAGAACATCGAAGAGCACGCAGAGCGAGAGAGAATAACGAGGTTCCCATCCGATCAGTTTGTCAGTGTTCTGGTACAATTAAAGTAAGTTGTCCTGTATTTAAGTGCAGCTGTTTCTGCATTGGGACACTGGTGGAGGTGCTGGGTACGTACACGTTCTGGACAGCTGACAACAGCCCCGCATCTAGCCCAAAAAGACTTCCACGCATCGACACCTCCGTTCACCGCAGCAGCCGCCGCCTGTTAGGCCTCAGCCCGGAGTTCGATCCATTGCTGGAAAGCGTGACCATGCCAGATTGCATGACGGTGCCTGGCACCACTGGCCAAGACTTCAAGCTATTGTGAAAAATTACGTGCGCACGTGCCTCGATGGCCAATGACGAAATTCGCCGCCATTAAAACCAGCTGGACTATTGCAACCAACTCAAGTACCTACGGTACCTTTTGCCCGAATTGGAATGGAACTGCTTGAATCTTCATAGAAAATATCACCCTGAAGAATGGTGCTCCGACAACCATAATAACGGATCGAGGTACCACTTTCACGGCCACGCTCCTGAAGACAGTGCTTGAGCTCAGTGGAACAGCCCATCGGAAAAGCCACTTTTTATAAATTATCACCCACAAACGAATGGCTTAACAAAATGCCTGAACAAGACTATTGCTGACATGTTGAGTATGTACATGCATTGACGTGGATCACAAGAACTGGGATGACATTCTACCGTACATCACTTTAGCCTATAATAGAGCGTAGCAATAGACTACACGAAGAGCGCTGTTCAGTCTCATTCATGGCCGTGAAGTGATGGCGATGCTTGACGCCATGTTGCTGCATGACTGCAATGGCATCAATTTGGACGCTGCATCTTTTACCCAACGAGCAGAATAAGCGAGGCAGCTTGCACGCGTCCGAATCACGCAGCAGCAAAATTATGACGCCCAACGTTATAATCTGCGACACCGACATGTCGTCTATCGGCCCGGCGGCAAAGTGTGGGTATGGAGTCCTATCCGCCACCGGATCTGTCTGGAAAACTGCTGAAGAGGTATTTTGCCCCTACACAGTTGTACAACGCTTGAGTGACGTTAATTACGTAGTCGTTCCTGAGAGCCCCGCGACACCTCGCGAGCAAAATCCAGAAACCGTGCACATTGTGCGAATGAAGCCCTATTGTTCTGGCTGATTTACACCAAACATCTACTGCACCGTTTTTTGTAGAGCATCGGGACGCTGCTGTCTGGAGGGGGGCAAATGCCGCATTGAATATGCAACACCAGGAGAACAACGAAGAGCACACGCAGCGAGAAAGACAGACGATGTTCTCATCCGATCAGTTTTCCAGTGTTCTACAACAATTTAATAGGTTATCCTGTTTTCAACTGCTGCTGTTTCTTTCTGCATTATGACAATGTATAGATGCTGCGCTCAGCGCACGAAATCACATAAATTCGTCCGCATATTATGAGTGCACAATTTATTCTATTGATTGTGTTATTCAGTGGTTTAACTAAAAGGAACGCAATGCGACCAATTTTGTCTTCCAGGTCGTGATTTCATCATATATAAAAAACTATGAAAACAATTCGTAACAAGGGTTGTGTCAAGCCGACGTTTTGGTAAGCAAAGTTGTAATTCTCATGACCCATGCAATTTAAACGGTATACACAGCTTATTACATCCAATGACTTACCACACAATCTAATCCTTAAAAATTAAGAAAAAACATGAGAGGAATATTAAACCTTTTTGTGACATAGCTGGCAAGCCCCGAACCTCAAGCAATTGTTGTGTATGTAAGTTGGCAATGTTACTCTAGAGTCGATGCACGTGGACTCAGTCACTCAGACTGTGATCTGTTTCTGAGTCTGCGTGTGATTGAGCCTTAACGTGTAATATTTTCGTTTGTCTGAGTTCGAACTGGTGCTGCGGCCCTCACCCGGCAACGCTTCCGTACATGCTATAAGAGTGCCCGGCACAGTACAGACACACTAATGCCACGACCCTTTCGCCGAAGCTCGATGAGGCTCTGTGGAGCCCTGCTCTTAACGACCAAACTTGGGCGACCCAGCAAGCCCTTGGCGTCTTCTCATGAGAGACATAGGCCGGCCACCTAAATCTGTTGGTTTTATATAATAAAGTTTATTCCTTCTTCTCCTCTGAGTTCCAGTTAGTTATGCTAAGTAAACATTTGTTGAGGCTCGAATTGTGTCCACCCAAAGAACAGAATATATTTTTTTCAGTGAGTGTATGCAAGCTCGATTTTGTTTGCTGAATAATGAAAAGGATGAAAACCTATATCGCGAGTCAGATTCATCATCCCCGCATTCACATTCGCAACTCAACAGCACCTCTGTAATATTTTATATCAAAACTAAGCACTTGCCAGTCGCTGCCCGAATGTGTGCTCGAACTTGAAGAATGTTGGAACCTTGCTCTAAGAGCCAGCTTGTTTTGTCAGGCCGTCAAACAGGCGACACGACTGCACCTTTTCACGGCGTGTCGTCAAAGAAAGAACAAGCATATGGAAACACTCTCACTAAAAGTGTGTGTGGCTTTGTAATAAACTCAAAGGGTGTTAGGGGAAAATGCGACGGGGAGAATTTCTTAGAGATGACGCTTCTTTGTAGTGGTCCAGGTAAAAACACAAGTACGTAGAGAATTGACACGCTTGTTTAGAGTGGATTTTGCCATCACAGCACACACGACAGCAACACTTCACGCCTGGGGCCAACAGCGTGTAGTAAGCTTGCCACAAGTGCCAACAAAAATGACAGAGACACGTTGGCACGTTCAAAACCCTCAGGGATGCTGTCATGTGTCTTTGATGCCTTCGATAGGGGTTGTAAAACAGCAAACAGTTTCACTGCACCAGTGCCTTGAAACTCAACTTAGCTATAGGGGGCCGCAGATACTAAGTTTAGTCTCTCGCAAGGTCCAAGAGAGTAAAAGCGTTAGAAGTAGGTGAATAAATGTGAAAAATGCCAGCTGATGTTATAACTCAAAAGAAGCCCTTTCCAACATCTCAGAGTGACATAACTTACAAAGTTGGATTATTGTAAGTATTCGAAAAGCATATTTATACTGATCACTAAAATGACTAAAATGATTGATTGATATGTGGGGTTTAACGTCCCAAAACCACTCTATACTTGTTTGTTTATTCTAAATGACTTACAGGATTATTAAAGACATGATATAGAGACGCCGTAGTGGAGGGCTGCGGAAATTCTGATCACATGGAGTTGTTTACCGTGCACCCAAATCTGACCACACGGGCTCACAGCATTTTCGCCTCCATCCAATCGAAAAGGCAGCTGCCTCAGCTGGGATTTGATCCCGTGACCTGCGGGTCAGCAGTCGAAAATTTTAGCCACGAGACCACCGCAGCGGGGCAAAAAAAGAGTAAAGTGTGCACGCTGATTGTGAAATATACACTTTTTGTTCTTTGCTTGCGTTTCAAGGCATGGCGACGGTATGCGGCGCCTCATTAAATAAAAAAAAGTTGATGCCTGCAACGTATGTCCATCTCACAAACATACACATTAAAAAAACGAAAAGTGAATCGGACTAGAATAGCCACGTCCGCTCAGTTTCACTAGTGAAAGGTCCACAAGCTACGTGTTAGAGTCCCCTACATTATGCCTTTAGTGAAGTTGCGCCACAACTAGGAACGATATTCAGGATCGCCTGAGTTAGGCAAAGCAGGGAAGTTCCTTTTACTAGTGAGAAAAGTTCTAATGCCGTACATTTCGAGAGTCCCCTGTAGGCGAAACATGGCCACTTATCTAAAAAAGGCATGTTGATTGCGTTCGGAATGAGAACTAGGTGTCTCTAAAGGTCACATTGAATTCCTTTCACTTATCATACTGCAAGGAAGGCGCAATTTTCATTACGGAGACTGAACCAATGCAACACAGACGAATGTGTTCGGCCCTGGAAAACGAGGCTGTACTTTCTAAGAGTTTGCACCAGTTGCACTAGTGATCATTGAGCAATATTTTAAAGTACACTGTCTGGAAAACTCTTTTCATTACCCAAGCTAGTTTAATGAAGTCTGTTTTTTTCCTCAACGAGTTTCACTTTCCCTTTAACTCTTGAAAGCTAATCGGCCATACTTAGCCAATAAGCTCATATTCGTCTGGTAAGGTTGAATGAATGCTCTTGTAGTCTTGCGTTATTGTTTTTGTTTATCTTTAGATAGTGCATCGTCTTACGACTCAGGCTTCTGGATTACTCTCTAAATAGCGTAATTTTTGCCGTTAGTTGTTCTCTGATTACCTCGACTCGTGTCACGAGAGGTTTACTTTTACGATCACTAAAAACTATGCATAGTTTACTGGTTAATCGAGGTAACTTCAAACAGATTTGATTTGCTTAATGTACCGAGAAATTACGCGATACCAGCTGTTTGTCGCTGTCTTGGCAGGCTCATTACTGGCTATTCTGCGTGTCGTGCTCGAAACTTGAAAGAATATCAAGTGAGAAGACACGAGAGACGACGGTGAGCAATTATTGTTAGGACGGAGATCCATGGTCTGCGTTTTCATGGCCACCCGCTCCTGGTGTGTCAAGTTGTGGTGCACTAGATGACTGATTAGATCCAGGTGTCCTGTTCAGAAAGCAGTGTTGCCGGTTTCTATTTCATCGAGTCCTCCAAGGTGTCGCATAGCGGCGTAGTCGATAGCGACGCCTTGTATACCAGTATCGACATCACTATCACCGTGGTAGCGGGAGGAACATTTACGAGGCATGCAAGCTTCTCGGGGCCTCGGCACTTTCTTTAATTCCTAAAACGCTACAGAAGATACCCTAGGTAATAATGTTTTTGCTTTGATATTTAATGCACCCGAGGACCCTCAGTGGCAGATCTCGCTCAGACGCCGAGGCTTATGCAATTCTAGATAGATATGTGGGGTTTAACGTCCCAAAACCACTATATGATTATGAGAGACGCCGTAGTGGAGGGCTCCGGAAATTTAGACCACCTGGGGTTCTTTAACGTGCACCCCAATCTGAGCACACGGGCCTACAACATTTCCGCCTCCATCGGAAATGCAGCCGCCGCAGCCGGGATTCGAACCCGCGCCCTGCGGATCAGCAGCCGAGTACCTTAGCCACTAGACTACTGCGGCGGGGCTATTATGCAATTCTATAACCATTACAATTTCAAATTAGCTTATTTGTGTCAACCTCTTGCTTTTTTCGAGTGCTTCTCAAGCCACGTCGAACAGACTTTCAGCGTTCACTGCCATTTTTGTGTGTGTTTTCTAAAATTGCATACTCAATTTTAAACAGGATAGTTTCGTCACTAGAATGGTTCATTTGGATACTCTAAGTACTTTTTTTGTGTCGTCAATTATTTTCGATCCGGTAACTGCGCACTTAGTTTGGTCCTAGGTAAATTACTAGATATAGCGTGATACTATACGAAGCTATATGACCCTGATCACACAAGACAGAATGATTGATAAGCTTCAGATGCATATTATCGTTTACATTAACGTTGTAGTTAATACATTAATGGCGCAGATTAAAAGTGACACCTGGTATTTTCGCGGTGCAAGCTCTTTGCCCGAACCGCAGGGTATTGCGTAGCTTCACTAAAAAATTGGCCCGAACATACATGTTACACTGTAAATGTCGAAAGACGATAGTGTTGCGTCTGGAGAGAGTGAACAACGCATTTATTTGATGTTCTGCGCGAGAAAACGCTGCGTTAGAGTGCCTCGAGCGTGCAGCGGAGGCGAACGAGCGCATCTATGCACGTTAGGCACGAGCGCCATCTGGCAGTCATCTTCGAAAACGAAGGCATGCGCGACCGCGGAGAAATATTCGCGCCAGTCGCGGAGGTGATAAGGTGTAGAATTCAAAGCGACGGGCAGGTGCCACCACCGTGCCGTCGTAGCAAAGCATTGGAAACACCTTCTTAAGCATCGCGTTGCACTGTCCGCGCAGCGCGTTAAACGCAACAGTCCTTAGAGTTACTTGTGTGGGCCTCTTCTAGTATAAAGGCAGACATACAAAACATAGACATGTTGTTATGGCGCCTCAAATATGCGCAATATTTGCGTTTTTTAATTGACAATCGCACAGCTATGAACGCTAAACCATGAGCAATATTGGTAGGCGCTGCGGATGGGGTTGACCGTTTAGTGCCCTTTGAGGTATCGTTAGGGCGGACAAACAGACAAATGTATGAACAGACAGACAGACAGACTGACCAAAATTTCTTCGTCGAAGGTCCCCAAGAAAGACTATCGTCTTTAAAAGCACACTCAAGGTGCAGCATGAGTGAATCGACTGTGTTGCTCACTTGGGGGGAAAAAAATCTGCAAAAGTGGCACGATACGCCACCTCATTTGCGCTCGCAAACGACGCGATGGGAATTGCGAAATGTTTAGCTGCTCCTTTGTTAGGAAGCTATGCGGGTGTTTGCAAGGTGTAATTTGACGTCAGGGCCTCTCCTGAGTATTCCTTCCTCGATGAGCTGTAGTCACACAACGAAGCAAACCGGTGCTCAACCGTGCCTTGATGTTCAGTTGCGCCACTACTAACGCGCACTTTCGCATCTTAGCTAAAGTAAGCACCTTCAGTCTATCCGAACTGATTAAGGTTAGAGCCAAGATCTTTCAATGAAAAAACGCAACAACCATCAAATAATGACAACATTTAACGAGAACAGTGAGAACAGTGAGTGGTATGTAATAGTTAAACGCAAAGAAACAAAAAGCATGACTCTATGTGGGCTTTCAGTCTAGTATAAAAATCAACAACTGCTGTAAATTAAGCTCTAGATTACCAGAAAACATTTCTGCTGATGTTGGTACTGCGCGAAAATCAGAAATGGTAATGAGGCTTCAAGAAAAACATAAAAGAAACGCGCGTTTCTAACGATGTTCCTAAGGGAGAAAAGAAACATCTTGAAATGGAAAGAAAAGCAAAGTATTTTTCATTACGGCCGCCGGAGGAAGAAAGTCGATTAGGGGTTCCGATATTGCTGCGAATCGACGCAGAACTGTGCAACAATCAGGAAAGTCTTCTTATAGGTAAGCGGCCCCACCATGGTGGTCTAGTGGCTAAGGTACTCGGCTGCTGACCCGCAGGTCGCGAGTTCGAATCCCGGCTGCGGCGGCTGCATTTCCGATGGAGGTGGAAATGTTGTTGGCCCGTGTGCTCTGAATTGGGTGCACGTTAAAGAACCCCAGGTGGTAGAAATTAATGGAGCCCTCCACTACAGCGTCTCTCACAATCATATGGTGATTTTGGGAAGTTAAACTATCAATCAATATGTACACTCTTGGAAAAACGGTGGTAGTACTTGCTAACTTTGGGGTAGTAATGGTTTGTCACATATGTTAAAACCCCGGTAGTAAGCGCAGTTAGTAACGGCAAGGGTGGTAACTGGTACTACCGCTGCTGTTACTACCAGCAGTTAGAAACTGTTACTACCTTAGCCGTTACCACCCATTGGTAGTAACTTTTAAATGTTTCGAGAAAATAAGTAGCAACCGATACTACGTAGTTTCTTTATTGTGGCATATTATTTCTCCACTGCTAATGTTGGCTAATTATTGTCTTACAACTGGACAAATCAGTAAGAAGCGGGGTTTGCCATGGATGCGAAGAATGCACAGACCAAACAAGTTCAGTATTTTTTACGTATAGATGTAGAAAGAAGTAAGCGTAGGGTATATATAGCCCCTACTTTGCAGGGGCATGTCTGGCACAGGGGAGCACTTGCGTTTCAGAATGGATTAAAACAAATTCAAACTTAAAGCACTATAATATACTACCTGGTTACGTGTGTTTCGTGACGTAGCACACGACTTTAAACAGCTTTCCTTATAGAAAATAATATCGAATATTTAATATAAAATGGCCACAAAAAGGCTATATGTACAGTGACGGGAGCATTGTACCGAACTCACTCTCAGTGCATTTGAATGCTTCACACGACTAATATATCAGCGTTTAAAAGATAATAATCGTATTGGGGGTTTGACGCGCCGAAACAATGATAATGTTTTGAGACACGCCCCAGTGCAATAACTGTGAGTGTCCTCGAGGCTAATTGTGACCGTCTGGTTATTTTAATCTGCCGGTCTTGTTAATCTGCGCTGTAATTTACTAAGTTTGTTGTGATTGTCTGCAACGATATGTGTAGCACTTGCTTATGGTTAGTTAACTTGCACTTCTTCGTTTCGGCAATATCAGAATCACGTTCATATACATATATCGGTTACGTAATTTAAAGAAAAATTATTTTCTTTATCTAAGGATACATTCTGCGTTATTTTTCTGTGTAATGAATATACGTTGAGGCGATTCCTCTCATAAATTATCATAATCGCATTCACACACTATATTAGAATAGATAGTCAAAAGCCGGGTAGCAAGCAGGTTGTAACGGGGCAAGGAAGGTAGTAATGACTGCAGTTACTGCCTCGTTCATTTTAGTTACTAACTGTTTACTAACGTAGGTAGTAAAGAGGTCGCAAAAAGTTGGTAACGGTTGCAGGTAGTAACTGTTTACTAATGTAGGTAGTAAACAGGTAGCAAAACGGTAGTAACGTCTGAATAAAGGTAGTAACTGCTGCAGTTACTATCTATTTGCTTGCAGTT
The DNA here is from genome assembly GCA_013436015.1 of Rhipicephalus annulatus. NCBI lineage: Eukaryota > Metazoa > Arthropoda > Arachnida > Ixodida > Ixodidae > Rhipicephalus > Rhipicephalus annulatus. Next base: position 52,433 of record WOVY01000567.1, read on the forward strand.
GCTACGTTTTTATTCACTTTTTTTAAGAGTGTAAACAAAAGGGCGTGTGGTCGTTTGCTGATACCACTTCATTTGCAATGCTGCGCGTTAGATTTTGTCGTGTATTTATTAAGTTCGTTTAGGCACATGTTTTTTTTTAGGTACAATCTCCATCTCCTGTGCACGTGCATGCTTAGCCGCCGTTATTAATCAGGAGCAATGTCCTTCGAAGGGCCCCTTTTTTGTATTCAACCACTTGATGCCAATGTGTAATGCAGCCAAGGAAAGCACAAACGAAACTATGCTTATAGGGTACGGTGGAAGTGTGAAAACCATTAATTTGGAAGACTACCACAAAGATTACGCATTCTTATTTCCAAGAACATCCACATTAAACTAGACACAACCTTATTTGAACTTCGACATACCTGAAATAATCCAAAACAAAATAACAATGTAAAGATAACTTTCAAGATGTCGAAGTGTACTCCGCATAAAAGATCACTAAGAGTTGCCGCGCTTTATTCACTGCAGTTCCAAAAACTTGTCACATGAAAAAAAGAAAAATAAACTTGGGTGATTCCCCTATTTACAAGAATCGATATAACACGTAAATAGAGCGTGTCTTTACAGAGCTAGTTGATCGTTTATTGTCCATTATTCAAGTAACAGCAACGAATTTCAAAGTCGCTTTAGGAATGGCAATCACCTACAAACTTTCAGCGCACTCCTCAAGCAGAAAAGATACTATTAGAATACACAGGACGATATAGAACTAATAACTGTCACTGTTCGACACTTGAAGCGTCCCGTTCAAACAGAAAGACAGATGCACGAAACGAGCGCACAAGTATGCACAGGACAAGTGCGATCAACTGTCACAATTCTTCCTGCGTCACGTGTTAGCAGCGTATTACTTTCGTAAACTGGCTTCGTCCTCTCTCGAATGACGAGTCTGATAAGCGGGCGTAGGAGAGACCGCGCTCCGTGGAGGCGACGATATTTAGCGCGCCCAACCCGAGCCTATCGCACCATCTCGTCACTGATAAACGCACTAAAGATTCAAATCTCTGAGGACTACCAAACGATGTATAGTGTAAAAAAATGGCTTTTCCGTTAGCGTGGCAGACAACGTACGCTCTGTGGTGTAGTGGTCAGCGCCGCCCACTGAGAATCGATTCCACACGAGATGCGTGTTTTGTTTTTTTATTGCGATAGCAATTATATCGGCACTCTCCGCTAGATTTTGCCGCTGGCATCGTTGTCCGCATTGACGTCACCATCACTCACCGTTTATGTATACTTATACACATATATGTAAACGCAAGAAAGAAAAATAATCGAGAAAAAGGCTCCGGTACGCGGCATCCAACGTGGGACCTTCGAATCGAAAATACGAGGCGTTAACCAGTGAGCCACTGGGGAGTACCTCCTTTAACATTTCAACGGCACGCTGTTTATATCTACCACTCACAGATGTTGGCGGCCATCTCGGGGGAGGGGGGAACTATCGTGTTTCCATAATAATCAGCAAGATGGCGCAATGAGCGCACGGCGGCTCTCATCTCCCACGGGTACTTTGCCCCGCGTAGAGTAGGAGGGTGGACGCTCTCTTGTGCGCCCTTATCTCGCATGGGGAAGATCGTACATCTTGGCTGGTGTCGGGCTTTCGCTAGAACGATTCTGTTGTAGTTACCGGACGTACAAAGGTCACTGGAACCGTGGGATAGTCCCCGTTCGCGACAAGGGTGCGCTTTTCAAACACAGCGAGGTAACAACTGAGACACTTATTCGCAATCCTCTTTACCTGTGAGTACGTTTAGTTCGACATTTGTGGGTGAAAACACAGGGCACGTTTTGACCTGCTTGCGATTCTGCATGTGACCTTCCAATTTGCTGCTATCGCATTCACTGCTTCGCCTTTGCAGCAAAGCTGTGACTTTCTTTGCAATTGTTTAGTATAGGTTCTTTAACGGCACTTCCGCGACGCAAGTATGTCAGCGTAGCCGTGGGAGACCCCGGCATGATTTCAATGTGCCTTTGAAATGCACCAATACTCCAATGCTTCAACTTTTCTCAGGGATGACTAATGAGCTTAGGCATTCCGCAATATTTTGAAAACGCTTCCATTCAGAATAAAAGTGTCCAGTTCCAATAAAAAAATGGCCGCATATCCACGGAGTGAATGATGGAGAGTGGGGCGAAGCATTCGTTCGTCCATGCGTCCGTCTGTGTGACCGTCCATGCGTCTGTTCGTGCGCCCGTCCCTGCATTCGTTCACGCATCTGCCCCTGCGTCCGTTCATGCCTCCATCCATGCATCTGTCTGTGTGTCCGTTCGTCCATCTATTCAACACTCCAAGTCCTACCATCTCGCATCTTTTTATCATATATTCCCCATATTGAAGCACTGCCATTTAGTGGGCATTCCAAAGACTAAACGAGAGGTGGCACATGCACACTTTCTTACGGCTTGCGCTTCAGGTCTACTTCCCACCTTCAACCACCTTGAGTTCATGGTATATACTAGTTCACTGTATTCATGACACTGCGGCCCAATGCTCGCTAAATCTTTCTAAAACCAAGGAGGTTACGCCCAGCGAGTATAACGTAGCAACCTTTTCCTGTCAGATAGTGCTCAATGTACATGCCAGTGGCTGCTAATGTGAAATGAGAGACAGGAGGATTCAGCTTTTAATTTCTTACGGCTTGCTCTTCGTATCTGATTCCCCCCTTTAACCACCTCGAATTCATTCATGGTATATACTAGTTCATTGTATACATGGCCCTGCGGCTCAACGCTCGCTAAACCTTTCTAAAACTAAGGAGGTTACAGCCAGCGAGTATAATGTAGCAACCCTTTTTTGTCCGATAGTGCTCAAAGTACATGCCGAAGGCTGCGAATGGGGGTCGCAGCGTGCGCGTTGACTAAAAGCCGAATGCTCCTGTCTCTCAATCGCCATTAGCAGCCATTGGCAAGTACATTGAGCACTATTTTTCATTGTTAAACAACGCACAAAAGACATCTCGCACCAGCACCACCTTGGAGGTCAAATGTTATACCCATTTCGGGTATGTGCCACTGGTGGTTACGTACTACGAGGGATGCCCAAGTCACGCCATAAGGAGCTGCCTCCTAAAAATTTGCGCTGTCAACACGCGAAAAAGTTAACTCGTTTCTTCTTCTGAGAGCAGTAGAAAGCTTTCATGCAACAGCCAATACCTTAGAAACGCGCCTATTGGTGATGGCGAATGATTATATAGCCATAGATAAATGCAATGCACACGTTTAGGCACGCGGTTTTATGAGAGTTGTAACCCAGAAGCTAAAACGATGTCGAGTGTGGTTTATTCTTAATTTTGGTTTATATTTGCCAAAATATTGGAAGGTAGACTACGTTAAAGCCGGCTGTCCAACATCATGCCAGTGATGTACACAAACGAGAAAAACTAATAATGAAAAAATAAAAAACTACTACGAGGCACTATCTGCATACCATATACACTATAGTGCTTATAATTCATAGATGGGCAAGCCATCGTCTACAGCCGAGGAGCTTGTTACAGCATCACAAGCTTCGAGAGTCATTGTTGAAAGCCAGCAAATTCAAATGTGGTTTAGGACCACTGCTTGTTCATATAAAAAGGCAAATACATACATCATGGTGCTCTTTCGAAATCAGTAATTTCGACAATATCATTTTTGCTCCACTGCAGAAAACAGATTATCAGCATTTGACACGAATTCAAAGTTACGCTGCGAAAACTGGGACTGAGAGATCTCACAAAAAAAAACGCGACGTGTGTAGATGCGCCCTAAAAAAGTTTCGCTATGCAACGCTGTTCTCAGAAGTTTTACTATGATCCACTTTAAAAATGGCATCGCAAAGAGCTCATTGAGAGTGCAAGAAAGAGCGGCATTCACATGCACGCCGCTGTGCACCCTGAAACGCTCGTCCCGGAATGAGATCTTCACGAAACCGCGCACCGCCGGCTCACGGAAAGCTCCGGTAGTTTCCTTTTTTTTTCAGTCCTTTTCCTCGCATGAACACAGCACGTCGGTTTCGCTCGATACCCCCGAGAAGTGGGCGCGGTGCCACGATCTTGCGTGGCCGCTTTCCAAAAAGTTCCATCCACAATGCAATCCGGGAGGGGCCAAGGCAGCGTCGAATTGCTGTACCGCTGTAGCTTCATCGTTTGCAGTGCACGAAGAGTATCCTGAACGATATATCCCCACGAAACCATTCGTTCTGTCCTGCTTTCATTGAATTTCTTTTTATCCGTGATGTCGTGCATTGAGAACACTCGTAATATGATACTTCTCCTGCGAGCGATTCCGAGACTTGCAGTCAAGCGTGCGTCGATAGTGTTGCCGCACGTTCAGCTTCACTGCGCCCTATCGGAACACGCTCCGCCGGCATCCGTTATAAGGTATATGCGCTTTCGTAGATCCCGTATGGGGCCTCCCATAGCTCCTATTTCGTTTGCATGCTCGTAGAGTTTTGGTCTCCAACAAAGTGCTCAAAGTTCAAGGGAGTACCTTACTTTTTTCATTACTTTCGACTCACAATCGTTCATTTAGTTCCGCTTTGTCATAGGCCGTTGACTTCGCACTGTTTGCTGTGAGCGCGAGTGTTTATTTCTGGATGTTAGATTCTTCTCAGCCAGTAGGTATGGGCACTGTTCGCGTGTGTGCATGCCATCCACCGCTGTGGGTCATTTCATGTCAAACGTCTCAGACATTGCGCTAGACATTCACAAATTCTCTTCTAATAGTTTATGCAATCGCTTCAGTAAACTATTTTTCATGGTGTGTTACTTTTGCATGATAATTTAGTCTTGCTTCATCAATAGTTTGTATGTTGCCATAAAGGGAGAAACGTAGGTTGTGGAGAAGAGAATTCCTAGGAAACGCAATACTACACAGTGCGCTCTAAATATCGGCTGGTTGCTAGAAAATCAATGATGCATTCTTACTTTTTTTTGTGACGGGCTTACCATACGTTTTATCTCACAATATACATTGCGGCGAAGCAGTGCGGTGATATTGTGCCCATTTTGACAATTTTCTATTAAATTCTACGATTCCTCCCAACACATTGTAACTGCAGCCCGTACCTGTATGCTTGCCATTGGACTGACCTAAACATTACGGAAGGTCGATGACGAAGTAGTTTTTAAAAGGAAGGGGCACAAACAGAAACCTTTGTATAGTGACTCACGTTCAGTTAACCTCAAATCATTGACGCAGTCGACGTAAAAATGCATGCTTGTCCTATTTTGAAGTGAATACACATGAGACTGATTTATTAAAATTTATTTGATGTGGATTCATATTTAGGGCACAAATTTTATTTTGTCCAGCGTCCATCTTGTCTATGGCCCCGGCCAGCCTGCTTAACTGCACTGCACACTACCTTGGAGCAACGGAAAGATGTGGCGGTCACGCCGATGGCAAGATAGCGTGCTGTTTTGTGTAAGTAGGAGTTTTTTTAGTTTTTATTTATTTATTCATTTATTTATTTGTTTATTTACATAATACTGTAGGCCCAGTGAAGGACCCAAGCAGGAGGGACGTATTTACAAAGCTCGTAATAAGGACAACAGAAGATCAAGAACATAAAAAGCGCGAAGAATAAGGACATAACTCAAACAATGAATAAGAAAGACATTTAACACTTTAACAATACAGGTCAAGATACAATATGTTCAAATGAGTCTATGCTATTTATGAATAATGCTGGTAATCGATTCCAATCGGTTACAGTGCGCGGGAAAAAGGAGAATTTGAAAATGTTAGTTTGTAGGCATTTGTAGGCAGTCTAAAGTGCTGCCGACATTGGCTCAGATGAATATTTGAGAAATGTGTTGTTAATGTATAGCAAAAGCGCATAAAAAACCTTAAATACGCAAATCTTGTTCTATTTAGTGCTTGCGTAAGCACTATGCATACCAACTGTGCGTTTTAGCCGACAGCAGTTTTGGTTTCCTATAAGCTCGGCTCTCTGAGAGATATGAACAGTGCACCGGGAAACTCGTCGCCGCTTGAACGCACGGCATCCGCGGGTCATATTTCATCCGCATCCTTTGAAAGGACGCGAGATCAGCGCTGTGAATAATGAGACTTGCGTGTCATGCTTCACGTAGAACGCCTTTAGAATGCAAGTGCAAGGGGTAAATATTTTAAGGACCGGTCCCGCTTTACGCTTACTGTGATGTAATGCATCGCGTGCCGCTTTAATGGTGGCATTGAGGGAGCTTGTGGGAAGGACTCTTCGACTGCATACATTTCCCGCAGCGCTGTTCACGATCGGTGACAAGCGACTGATGACAAACACGACGTGTCTACGGCTCTTGCAGTGTATGGTGTAAGCGTCGCTCAAGTCCGCACGATCAGAAGGTCTGCATGAACGCAAAAAAAATTGCGATATGTCCGCTTGAAAAGGAATGGGAAGTTCTCTTATACCCGTTCGTTGTACAGGCTGTGAGACACGCTGTTAAAAAAATGTCGTCAAAATGACGGGAAAACCTTAGCAGCTCTATTTCCTAGCATTTGAACGTCAATGTGACAGCAGGCAATTTCTAAATTACAGTGTATTTTTCTCATTTTGACGTCTCCCATGTCAATATGAAATACAACCTAGTCATCAATTCGACAGCATATTGTCATATAAAAATGACAGTGTTCTTGATCATTTTGACAGCTCGCCATGTCAATAAGAAATACAACCCAGTTGTCAATATGACAGCTGCACCACTGATGTGACTGCACGTAGTCATTTTGAAATGATGGTGTCCTCTATCATTTGATCATTTTGGTGTGTCGCATGTCAATACAATATACGACCCGGTAGTCGCTTCTACAGTGCGGCGCAGTTACTTTAACTGCATGCACTTAATTTCAGATGACGATGCTTTTTATTGTGGCACTTGGCATGTTTATCTGAAATAAGAACACTGAATATGACAGAGTGATGCTCTGCTGTCTGAAAGCTTTCACGTCAATTGCAAAAACGTTTGTGGGCTTGGCGGCCCAGTTTTTCAGAGTATATGCCCGTTGGCATGCCTCATTTACATGTCTGTGTGAGTGCGGTCCACTGAAGTGTGTCCAACTTACAGCGGATTCTGCAAAAGATACTGCAATGCAATTGGCACATGTACTTGCATATTTATTTGAAATACGGTTGCAGCATAAGGTCACCACCACACCACGAAAGGCAATGCAGCACCTGAAAAACGAAATGTAATACGATGATTGATAAAAGCTTTACTAACTACATGTTGAGTTCGCACAAATTTACACACTAAGTGTTTCATGTAACTACAAAAAATTGTACCTACATAAACACATAAGGAGCATAAGACATAAGAAACAATGCGATTGCCATTAGATATCCACAGCTTGTAAGTTGTAGTTCACCTCGCCTGTGATGCGCCTCATCATTCACCCGGGCACGGTTATCTGCGAGGCTTTTATTTTTTCAGATGATTGATGAGAACTTGCGGCGATCCCAAGCATGGCCCCAAGCGTGCCCAAATTGCAAAATTGCACCCAGTGCTTTATTAACCTTAAAGTGATTGGCCGCGGAGTCCGGGAAGTCGGCACGCGATGTGCTGGGTAGCAGCATTCGGTGACGATGCCCAATATAGGTGCAGCGACGAAAAATAGGCGCGCAACGTGTTTGGTCCCGCACTTCGAGACGCCGACACGCACCCGGGCAAGGTTCAGTATGGCGTTGCATAAATCAGTTGCCAGACTTTAGGGTGGTTGTTGCCAGACTGCCACCAAATTTAGTAGATAAGTTTGCCCCTGTAGTTGTGGCTTTCTCGCTTGAGTTTGGTGTCGTCCGCGGTGCATTTTCTGAGCGCATGAGCGATGCTGGCCCTTTTAAATAACGGAATGAACCACGCCTTGCAGACGTTGGGGCGCGTTCTCTTGCTGCGTGCGCTGCTGTTCAATTAAGAGATCGTGTCTCAGAGTGAGGGAATGAACGACGCGTTGTCCGCCGTGCATTTCGCGAGCGCGATGAACGTTTTCGCGAGTGTGCGTGCGACGTAATAAACGCAATGAACCGTGCGTTACAGAAGGCGCCCGTTCTCTTGCTATGTGCGCAGCTGTGCAATTAAGAGATCGCGGCTCAGTATTATGGATGACGGGGAAAACTAGCCTGCTTTATCACCTGGCCTGCTACTCTAGGTGTGTTGTGATATCTTTGATATTTTCAATTATCGCATATGCCCACGAAGAGTACATACTGTCATAAACACACTTGAATGCACAAAAATAGTCATTCACGAACCTTCGTTACGCTTAGTATTCCTCACTAATACCAAAAGCACTGTCATGTTACGCAGTGCACAACCGCTGTCTTACCACAGCCCGGTTTCAGGTTCAAGCCGTTTTGCGAATAGCGGACTGCCACCATAGTTAGTCGTTCTGTGTCGTAACGAGAAGAGTCGGAGGGCACGTGCTTAAAGTATTCGTGGGCATTGCATGTGGTGCACGTGGGTGAGTCCGACGACTGCTTTATCTTGTGCTTGAGATATCAACGTAGACCATCAACCGGTGAATGCAAGTCTCATCTTGCCTGGTTAGTCCTTCTGGCGTATAGAAGCTGCATGTTGGGTTTGTTCTGTGCAGAAGCCCATAGCGGTTACGTGCCTCGCATCATATTGTTTGCTGCAGACTTTGCGAGAACAAAAAAGGCCGCTGCAGCTTTTCTTTGAAAACGTAAGGGAACTAAGATAATTGAATCATAAATGTCTTTTTTCTTCTCGTATCTTGAACATGACTTGTATATAACGTTACTGATTACATCGAAGCCGTCCCAACCTATCAAATGCAAAGAAGTGAAAGGTTGCATCGTTGTTATTAGCTACGTCAACGCGTGGCCCGTATTTTGTGCAGTAAATAATATCCAGCAACGGTAGTATAACACAAAATGTTAATTTTCTGTTCGCCTATAATCAGAAGACAAGTGGTGCCCCCTAAAGACTGTTGCTTTTACGCATACTGCGCAGCGAGGTTCCATGAAACTCAACGCGACTATCACTTGCCTAGCAGTGCACCACCGCCCACCAGACCGTATATTAGCGGGCATCTGACCGTTGCACGGCATAGTCATAATCGCGCTTGGCAATGGCCCGTCTGTAATCGCGCTTGGCAATGTTCGATGCTTCGATTATTGAAGCGCTCTGGTCTAACTGAGGCCCAGAGCTACTGCCGCAGTGAAGCGGAAGTAGCAAATGACTGTACATTGAGTGGGTTTGTGTTAAACTTTATGGGCCAGAAGGTTCGTGCCAAACTTAATCGGCCGGAGGTTTCCGCAGGGATCTAAAATATAGAGCGCACTTTGCCCGTGCTATAACCGCATCACGATAGAGTGCTTTTTTTTGGGGGGGGGCTGAGGGGAGGTGAGCCGTGACTAAAAAACGAAAAAGGTGGCGCTAATCATACCCGATTCACCGGCAAGTTCGTTCGCCTTAGTGCATAGCTTCTACAAGACTTGACGCCATTGGTCAGTTACAAATGTGCATCTAAAGATAAGCGACGCTGAAGGCTTAGGGAACAAACAGACTAATAGAATGGTGCTGTACAGAGTGATAGAACTGTACGTCCTGCCGGGGTTGTTTAGTGAGTATACACCTTATCTGGTAGAGATGTGGCTTTGATTACCGACCAAAGGGGCTGCATTAAGATGAGGGTTAAACACTATAATATTTGTCCGTTTATATTTTCTTGCACGTTCAAAACTTTGCTGGAAACGGATCCCGATTACTTGACTACGGCGTGCCTCATAATCGCAGTCTGGATCAACATACCAAACACCAGAAATCGGTAATACATTACAGCAAAGCTGTTAAAGGTCAAGGATTGCCATGTGTCGTAGATGAAACTTGTCATCACCATGAATTCGCACTCACTCAATCAACTCCCAACCATTCTGTACAGGTGATCTAAAAAGAGAAGCCCAAATGTGTCCACCAGCTCTGCTGTGAACAATCCTTGCGTAAGATATCGCAAGCTGAGCTAATTCTGTCTTGCTGCAATTACTAATCACATTTGCGGAAGCTATGTTTGTTTTCATCTACCCCACTCTTCGCAATCAACCATAGGTTAGCAGGACATACTTTGTTCGTTATCTTTCTTGCAAGGCTAAACCGAAGGTTTGGTGAAGAAACCTGCGATTAAGAAGTCTTCTTCTCATTGGTCGCAGTTCGCTGACATAGTTGGCAAATTATTCAATGTAAACTTCCTCAAAATTTAAATTAATAGGTATATATTTATGGCACAACAACATTATTCGTTAAGTGTAACCTCTCGTGTGTAAGTGTAAGTGTAACCTCTCGCCTTTGAATGCCATAATCATTCAAAGCTGGCGTCTTTGCAGCTTCTTATAAATGAGTCACTCCTATATATTCAGAATATAGAGACGTGTGAAGCTGAGGCATACGGAATATTATTGCTTGCTTGAAAGAAGAATCAAAATGAGCAGCAAACAATGTTTGTATATGAATACGGCACCGTGAAGCTAAGGGCGGGTTTTCAATGGTAAAGACGATATATATGCCTGTCAGCTCTCAGCAACGTGGCACGGTCATAATTTTAAATATCTACCATGGAGTACGAATGCCCTAACAGGACAGTTGACGCTTAAATACCTCGATGAGGTTGAGTGGTCCATTAGGCCATTTGGACCTCCTTTTTTTCCATGCGCACGAAGTAGCCGCATAAAAACAAAGATAAAGTGTAAAAGTGAAGTATTACTCGCAGACATACACACCTACAGAGTCACAGCAAGAAGGAATGCTCGAATGTACAGTGTGCGAAGACTGGTTCGAAAGTACCATTAGGGATAACAAAATATTATTGTCTTTTTGGTGGGCTAAGTGGCCCCATTATTAGCGCCCGATTTATCAAAAGCCATCGACAGGAGTCAGAATATTAAGGGAGCTAAGAACTGCCTCAAACCTTACAAGTGAACCTTGAGAAAGACTGGATGGCATGCCTGATGTGTGGAGGCTATTTACACTTTCGCGTTCGTTTCTGTTTCGGCACCTCGGCTTCTTTCCGCTATTTCAGAGAGCGGAGAATGTCGGCCCGGGCTAAGGATTGTAGGTAGCAGTGTTTTTCCCAAAGACCTTCGGGGCTGCTCCCTCGATGACGGTCATCAGGGAAGCGGCCAAGCGGCTAACGGTCGCGCTGACGCGGGACGTCCCCGCCTCTTTCAGGGGAACAGTGCGGAAAGCCAAATGCGTTAGCACATCGTTTTCACATCCCGCAAATGCTCTTGCACTGCCTGGTGCTTGCGAAAAAAGAAAGTGAAAAGGCAGTTGGCAGGGGATACAGTGATTCACTGATTGAGGGTTTGCCCAGCCGAAGAGCATCCTGTATTGGGAGCAGGACCGTGGTAATATTAACGATAACGTCACTACACAAAAGGAAAGGTGTATATTCCTGCAGCACCTATGTATTTATTTTGTTTATTTTACGTACTGCAGCCTCAGTGAGGCTATTGAAGGAGCGGAAAAAGAACAAAACAACAACAACAAAAACAAATCAACGTTCACGAGCAAGTGTTCCGAAATTCTTGAAGTGGTAGAGAACGAACACTTCCGGGGAACAAATGCAAGGCTTCTGTAGTTGAAGGCAAAAAGCTGTATTTGAACATGTCAGTGTCCGTGAAAAAAAGCTGTAATTTAAAGGCATGGTCACTCCTTGTGTCCAAAGATCAAGAAAATTTCATATATGATTTGAAAGCACCGAAATGAAAATTGAATAAATTATGTGAATATTTTGTGCATTCAACGTGGTGGTGCTTCGCAAGAGTAGTGAGACCTGGCTGTGGAACGAAATTATTTGGAAAAATATCCCTACCATATCTCTCGCGTATAACACGCTAAGCTCTTTTTTGAATGAATTCTAGTTTCTTGATGGCTTATTTTTTATGGGGGTTCCAAACCACACAATCATATTAGAGAACGGGACGAATAGGAGTTTTGTAGGTAAGCAGCTTGGTTTCCTAAGGAGAAAGAAGGAGCGAACGATGTAAATCATTTAAACTCTTAAGGGCTTTGTTGCATGCGAAATCAATATCTTTGAATCATAATAAATTGTTAGGTATAATGATACTGAAGCACTTCATTGTGGACACCCCTAATAAACTAACATTGTGAAAACCATAGTCTAACGTCAACGAGTAGAAACGCCTGGTAAATAACCTAATGACTGTTTTGGATAAGTTATTATTCTTTTGCCAAGATTAGGGCGAACTAGAAAAAAGAGAAAATGAATTGTTAAGAAAGGCACGATGCAATGGAGATTTACAATATGATACATGATGCAGTCATCTGCGAAAAAGCCTATTTTCACAGAAGTGTGCAAGCGTAGGTCGTCAATATAAAGCAGGAATAAGAATGTTCCTAGCACAGTGCCTTGCGGAATTTTTGATAAAACCGGCATTGAAAGTGAGTTAGCAGAACCGAAGCACACACAGAAGAAGAAGCTCGGGTTACAGGCGTGAGGGGTCAAGCGGGAGCTGTTTGCGGGACTTGTCTGGAACCCGCCAAAGACTGTCAGTGAATTTCTCACCAAGTCCGTGACTATTTAAAAGGCGCTTGAGATGGGGACAATGCCGTACAACCATCTCGCCTCATTCAACTGCGCTGAAGCCTTCATCACCGATAACCTGCGTGAGACCATTAGGCTGATCATGCAGGAGAAGCTGCGCAAGCTGTTACTTCAACGCTGCCTGAAGCTAATTCGATTGCCGACACAGCCCGCGAAGAAGTTCGGTAGTCGCTTGAAATCTCTCAAGCACCACAGCCTGAACCGGGAGCTATGGGCTACGCCACTGCAGTGCGCCGTCGCACTCCAGGGCTACGTCGGGACACAACCTTGCCACAGTTCTACCGCAAGACACCACCGCCACTACCACCGATGTCATGCCACCCACCTGCGGGCCAGCGGTCCCCTTCCAGGAACACTGACGTCTAAATCGCCCCTGACTACCACCCAATGTACTGCCACTGTGGTGAAGCCGGACACATGCATCGCCGCTGCCAGTACCACCAGTAGGGACTACGTGGTTTCGCCATCGACGCGCTGCGTCTATAGTGGTGTGGAAGACCACGTGACGCTACCGACTATCTCACCGGAGCGCAGAGGGCACCCCGGAGATCTTCTCGTTCACCCTCTCTCGGCCACTACCTGTCACCGCACCGTCGGCACTCGGCAGTACACTTGCCCAAACCGGGGCCAGTCACCTAGCCAATTTAAGAAAAACTAAGAGCAGCAATCGACGGAGGGGTTGTTGCTGTACGACGATCTACTGAAGATCCTCCGCCGACGCGGATGACGCGACGATACCTCGAGAACCTGCCGCTCCCAGAACGCAGCTCTGATGTCTATACTTTTTGGTCAGCAGAAAACCTGATGTCGTAACGCGAGGCAACAAACTAGCGACCTCGACGTCCTCATCGACTGACACAGTGTCACAGCTCTCGTTGGCACCTGAGATGACTATTCCGTCATCATTAGAACGTTCGCCACGAAGTTGAAGAAAGTTAGGGCCACCTGCGAAGACACCGAAATCGTACCACTGGAGGATACCTAGTTATGCCGGCAGGAATGTGCACAGCCAGAGTCGCTATTAAACACCAAATTTCCCTCGCGAGCTTTGTCGTACTACAGCATTGATCGAGAGATGTCATCCTTGTCATGAACTTCTTAAACCTTCATGGGTCCACCTTCGACACGAGAGCTAAGTCGAAAAGACTATCCACAGAAGCAGCACTGTCACTGCGCACGCCGCCAGGAAGCAAAGCCTTGAATGTGCTGGAAGAACAAGTGCTCATATCACCTCGCTCAAGCCTCACCATTGCTATCGGCACTACAAAAGCAGAAGATTTTTGAAGGCGCCGTTGCAGGCAATCACCACCTGTTGGTCAACCGGGATATTTGCATCGCAAGAGGAATCACCGAGCTATGTGGAGAAAAAAGCAACTGTGATGCTCATGAATTTCAACAATGAGTACAACCACGTCTTCAAAGGCACAACGATTGCCTACATAGAATATTGGATGCCAGCAGCGCTTTCGCCGTCACCGATTCTGCCGAATATACTCCAGCGACTCAAACCCTTTGTCACAAAACGAGCGCTGAAAACGGGCGCGCCGCCATATTCTTGCGATAACGCGCCCGAGAAACACCGCGAGGTCAAAAGAAAAAAAAGAAAACAAACAGCCAAGGCTCCCCGGGCGCGCGCTCTCCCCGCAGAAGCGTGGCTTCACAGACGAACCTCCTCACCCCACAACGGTGGCCGAGCAAGCACTCGATTTTTCCAGAACAAAAGGGGCGTGGTCATACCGAGTTGACTCATCGGCCGCGGAGGGCTTTCCAACCGTCTCGCCCTCTTCCCAGCCTTCGCTGCGTATCGCGCCGACGAAATGACGAGAAGCGTCTGGAATGTCGCGCGCAAGGTATTTAACCGAGCAGCCGAGATGAGAGATCAGGAGGAGACGGAAGTGAGCGCCAGAGCGCGTAGGGATTCCGCCATGTAGTCGGCGAAGGTTTTGGTCCGTAGGGACGAAGCCGGAGATGAAGAGGATTTCCACCTGAGGGGTGAAGGCTCGAGCTACAGGCAAGAGCGTGTGTTTACCGCTATCGAGCGAAGACGCGGGGCAACAGCTGCGTGGGTGAAGCCGACGTGTTCCGGCGAAGAAGTTTGAAGAAGTTTGAAGAGTGCCCAATTGAAGACGGGAGGTTTCCTGGAAGAGAAACTTCGAGGGCTGCGGAACGACAACAACGCTGGACTTTGAGTGAGTGATTCTCGGAAGAGTATTATCCAGACTTTTGTTCCAAGAACTTTGGACTGGATAGGTTTCTATCTCTTTAGTCTTTAAGTGTCTTGGTTGTTCAATGCATGCGACTGCATTGTAGAGCGTATCGTTCGTTGTCTGTGTCCGTTGTGTTGAGTGTGGCTGATTGTACTGTGTAGTACGTTGTCTGATTGGTGACATATTGTATGTAACTATTGTGGAGTGTGCATTCTTGTGTATTGTTTTTGATCTGCCATTTTTGAGAATATAATATTTGTTTTGTTTATCAACTCTCGGCTCTGACTTGTTCTTTGGGCCACAGCCGGCGTCCGCTGGCGCGCCAAAAAGGACCACTTCTAAATTGTCCACACTTTCGTGGTGCGGTTCGGGGGGCCGATACTTCGGCTCTTGGAATTAGCCCGGCGATTGCCTCCCTAATTAACGGGACCGGTGTGACACCCTTCAAGTAGCTTTTGACGTTATACCAAGCCTTCCGACGCATAAACAAGAACACCTTAATAACCTGCTCCTGAAACACGATAACTATTTTTTATTTTCGTAAAGAATTCGACAAACCCCTGTCTATAAACATCAAGTTGTAAGAGAAGAAAATGCTAGGCCACTCCGTCAGAGCCCGTACAGAGTTTCAACGTGAAAACAGTAGGCCATAAAGCAAGAAGTTGGCGACATTGTGTTACGTGATGAACTTATTCATCCTTCACAGAGCCCATGGTCGTCAGCAGTGACGTTAGTGAAGAAAAAAAAATGCAGCACTATACTTCTGCATAGATTATCGGCACCTCAACAAGATCGCGAAAAAGGACGTATACTCTGTTCGCCGAAAATACATCTCGCTTGATCAACTGCATAACATGAAATAGATTTTATTAATAGACCACAATACAGGCTACCGGCAAAGCGAAGCAGACGAGCGAGACCGAAAAAACAATTTCATCAGTACAACAGACGGGCTCTTAGAGTTCAAAGTAGTGCCCTTTGGTCTTTGCTCGCTGCCTGCAATATTCCACCGTGTTATGGACACCATGCTGGCTGAATTGAAGTGGCAGACTTGCCTCGTGTACTTGGATGATGTCGCTGGCTTTTCCACAAGCTTTGACGAGCATCTGCGGTACTTTGACGCTGTAGTTTGAGCAATGAAGACTTTCAGGCTTACTCAGAAGCCAGAAAAGTGCTGCTTTGCATACGAGGAACTCGCGGTGCGCCCTGAACCCCAAAATACAACTGCCATTACTTCATTCCCGCTACCCACCGCAAAAAGACCTGTGCACCTATTACAGGCGTTTCGTCAGAAATTTTGCCCGAATCGCCAAGCCACTCACTAACCTTACAAAGACTGACATCGATTTCAAGTGGAAAACACCACAAGAAGCAGCATTTAAGAACTAAAACGACGCCTGCCGAGACTGCCGATACTTGCGCATTTCGACGAAGACGTCGACACGGAAAACACCAACACAAGCCGTTGGGGCTCCGAACGGACCTGGTGCAGAACATTGGCAGACTTAAAAAGGTCATCAGTTATGCTAGCAGGTCGCTATCTACAGCGGAACTCAGCTATTGCACAACGGAAAAGGTTGTCTTGCCGTCATCAGGGATACCTCCTAGTTTAACCCCTACCTCTACGGCAGACATTTCAAAGTTGTGAGCGACCACCACAACCTATGTTGGCTAGCTAACCTGAAGGAGCCTGCAGGTCGCCTTGCACGGTGGAGTCCTGCGACTTAAAGGATTCGTCATCCCCGTCGTTTACAAGTCGAGGCGAAGGCACTCTGAAGCTAGCTGTAGAATTAATGCCATCGGCTCTGCGGTTTTCAAACCTAACAGAAAATTTTCAAACTTCAGTCATGTTAGTTAACTGGAAGGGGGTAGTTTCTTTACGTTGTGCAAATAATTGAAACATCAATATTTTGTGTGTGCAACATTGGGACCCAAATTAACGCGCTGTGGTTAAAGAATATCACATAATGGTTCAATTAAGCCTGAGATGGCCTATTATTCGCTTTTGGAGTGTTTTATAGTGGTTTATTTAGTGCACCTTTGACTTCCTGAAGCCTTGCAGCGCTCTTACGCGAAAATGACATAAGAAAATGTACGTTAGCACATCGGAGCTTCTGCGAAATTTTGGGGAGCATTCATTAGGGTATAGCAGCCGCAGCTCCATTTCGCGCATACTATCTCTGTTTGCTTATGCCAGCGTAAATTCTCCCAGGTAACCCCACCTGTGGTAACATCACCGCCATGACCCATAAACACTTGTGGCAGTTAAGCATGATTAAACGTTTATTCGCAAGTTATATACCGCTTTTGCTAGCTGTCTGAAAGGCCTTCACCATTGGTTCACAAAGATCGAACTTTACTTCGTGTCTTTGTTTAGTAAACCGCAACAGTTAGTCTACAAACTTCCACTGCATGCTGTCACAATACCAAACAATAGACAAACGCTTCGCGACTTTGTTTACGCATCAACGCGCAGTCAATTTTGACGTCATATATTCCTCTGGAGTTTGCAAAACCTTGAGCCGCAATTCATTTTCGCTCACATGCTGCACTACAAATCGATCAAGGTCTCTCGTTGGTGTAAACCTTGGCTGCGTATGAAGGTCAAATGCATGCACACAGTCTTCTTGTGGTTAACACTATTATGACTAAAGGCGTCACTGAAAAAATGAACTTGAATTTGAAAGAAAATAGTGGTAAATAAAATGTTTAATAGAAATAAAATTTGGTATTAATATATTTATATTGAGACTCAAAAAATTACCTGCATGCAACAGTCAGCCACTTCATAGGAAACCTCACAGTTCTGATACGATTGTCCTGAAAAAAAAATAATGCAGTAGAGACCGCTTACAACTATGCTTTTGACAGTTAATTGTAGAAACTTTTGGATATAGTTTGTAGAAAAACAGAACAATAGAATTATTAAAGCTAAACATTGTGGTACCCGTAGTTCATGTTATTGTAGAATGACCTATTGAGGCCAAGTACTTCGTCTTTAACAAATCCATCGGAAATTAGAAATACAATTAAGTTATCTGTTATTCAACGGGAATGCATAGTTTCATTACTACCTTGAATGACTTGCGCCATGGAGGAGCTCTATAATTTCTTGAAGTGCTACTGATGCGATGTTGTTTGCTCTCAGAGTGTAGTTAAACTACAACGAAAGCATCTAAATAGCAGTAGCACTGGAGCAGTTGCACGACGCCGGGGCAGGGAGGTGCCTCCATAGTTTTAGACAGCTCGCCCCGTAATTTTGGCCTGAAATCCTAGTACTATTCTTTTCTCATGGTCACGTGGCCAGGTGTCTTTAGAGAGGGAAAAAAAACGGTACAGTCTCGTACCCCTCCCTCGGCACTCTCACAAGCCGAAACTGCGGCTGGGTGCTATTTGATTTGATTTGATTTGATTTATTTACCCACGTGATAAAACACGTCACATAGGTGGTTTGGTGTAAACAAAAAAACGCTGAATGTGACAGCTTGACCAGCCCTTTCACCCAAGAAAAAAGTTACAGTTACAAAATTAAAAAATATTACACACAGCGAAAAGCGACAAAACAGAAGAATACGCGCTCGTGGCCGCAAATATTTATAAGAAGCAACTCTAAATTGCATACACGACTATTAATAACAAAGCAATGTATGAAACAAAGTAATCAAACCAGCAATCACCCAGCATTCATGAAAAACGGAATCAGCACACCTAATTTCTTATATCAGTTTAGATAATATACCTAGATTATCAATCCTTACTTTCCATTTATTCCTCACACTTGATAGAAGGTAATCCAGTGTTTCAAATCCATAAATAATGCTTCGAAGTGTTTCACTATAAATAAACTATCACGAGCTCGAGAAAACGAAGTCACCAGCTAGCCGTGGTAAGTGGGTATTCAGCTATATATAGCAACAATAAAAAAGAAAACAATAGTAATGTCAGCATGCTGCTCAAGTGTGCTCATCTGGTGGCAACTACATCAAGCCTTTGCTGTTTTTACACCCAATCACCCACCCTAGTTCCCTGAAACTCAGCCACCAAAAACTTTGCCTTCATGACAATGAATCCTTCGTATCTTCGTAAATTTTAAATATTTATCGAGAAATTGCCCATTGCGAAAAAAATTGATTTGGTGCTGTGAGCACCTAATATTTTTCAAGTTGTATGTTAATCTTGTTGTCCGCGTGATAATTTCGACAGTCACGAAAGAAAGTGTTTGTTGGCGTGATACCACATGGAGACAGAGCAACATTCCGCAGCTTTTTTTATGAATGAATTAAACGCATCTTTCCAAATAAATCACAGTCGACGTGCTGTTGAACTGTCCCAGCGACTCGACAAGCAGTTAACAGCAGAAAGGTGAATGAATAAATATCCTTGCGTAATTTCAGCTTGCTGTTTTCCCGTCCCTGCAGCTTGAGTGGAATCGGAGGCGCTCACGCATAGTAGAATATTATTGCGACCGGTGCCTGGGCTTACGAGCGAGTAGCGTTCTTTTGATTCTTAAACAAGTCTCCGAACGGCTGGCTACCTATGTCCGCCATGTATTGTCCTTCCTAGCCGGAACGCGAGGAGTCGTTTCGCCCAACGCCATAAGCGGTTTCACGAGACGACGATAAGTGTTTACGCGGTAGCAACATCTTCATTGGAAAAGACAGCGGCGGCAGCCGCAAATCGCCCCGCTGATTCAGCGAGCAGTTTGGAGGACCCTTTGGACCTTTGTTGTGGCGGCCTTTTTGATGTATGCTGTCGTGAGCTTGGCACCCCTCACCCAGCCGCACACACACGAAAAGGAAGAGCCACGTTGGTGCCACATTGCAGTACAGTGACCATGCCTCAATAGTGGACGTTCACTTGACCGTGTTTGCACCTCACGCTCGTAGGTTGTGTGTGACACGTGATTAGACAGTGCCATCTGCACGCGTTCCCCGATCTAGAGATCTGAAAAGAGCGTACCCTTTATAATGAGCCACCCGGCTCATTATAGGGAGCTCGACATGTGCAGTACCTCGCCCTGTACCTAATGTAAATAAACCATCTGTTAAGTTCACATTCCTCCTGCCTCGACCTCTTCATCCCGGATTTCCGGTATCTGCAAAAGCTGGTCGCAAGAATCGACGAATATCGATAAACGACAACTCAGGCCTCGGTGATCAGCGCGTGTTGCTGGAGCTTACTTGCGCTTTGTTTTGTTTTTGTTTATTTTTTGTTTCGTCCCACATGTCACATTGCTTTCATTTGTCGTTACTTTCCCGTCTACTTCAACAGATTCTGCGCTTCCTGTTAAAGCCGATGCCGATCATTTTGATGATAGCTTTTTATGAAGAGAGAAAGAGAATTTGCCAGAAGGCAGAGGGGATGGCCTGAGCTAGTTCGCTGTAGCCTGCTACTAAAGTAATACCGTGGTCCACGGTGTTATAAATTGTTATCTGCGAATGCTGTCCTCTTTGTTATTTTTTACGCCCAAATGTCTTTGGTGCTTGACTCACGATGAGCGGCGACTACGTAGAGGCGTCCTAATGCTTCCGAGTCGAAGCATCGCCATTTTACACCTCTTATCATAAAAAGTTGTGAGTTTACGGCCGTTGCGAAGAAATGAGCGATGGCACAGTGCCTAGAATATTTGAATTGTGATTACCGCCAAGCGGCGCGTATGGGAACCCTTGAGGCAGCTTGGCGATGTATCCGCTAGGTGGCGCGCTCTCCCGCTTACACGTCAGGCCGCCACGAGAAGCACATGTGTGCATGTTGGACTGCGTGCGTTGTGCGTGCCTTTCGTGTAGTTTTCTTCATTTGAATGATGCCTTGAGAAGCAGTGATGAGCCGACGACAGAGTCACTGTTTTGTACCCGGTTGCAAGAGCGGGTACAAGTCGTGCAAAGAAAAAGTCCGAGGACAATGAAGAATTATGGCTGAGCACATTGAGTTGGGTGGGAAGCATTATACCACACACTCGTTGCGCAATTAGCATTGTGTGATCACTGGTTGTTATCTAATGCGACTCCTTGCTCTACACCATGCCTGTATAGAGTCTTTTTCGTGAACGCGTTTCAGGCTTTCGTCTTTTCCTTTTTCTCTGTTTAGCTCTCAAGACTGATTTTTTTTTCATCCGATTGTTTTATTGTGAATATATTTTTCTTTTGTGTTTGTTATAAGTCAAAACGGCCAATAAAGAAAACAAAACCCAGCGTGGCTCTGTAGTAGTATATTGGACTGCCACGCAGATGGCCTGGGTTCAAATCTCATTCCAGCCTCGGTATTATTTTCTCCTTTTCATCTATTTTTTTCATGTCCATCGGTTACATCGCCAACGGCGACGCCGCTCAACGCAGGAACGGGCTCCAAAAAATTTCTGATGGTGAGGGGGTTCACGGGCCCGGAGTGCCACACGCTGGCTACGCCCCTGGTTTGTTCTAAATTAAAAAAAAACAGTTCAGACTGCAATTTCGCAATTCATTCGATGTTTCATTGCCTCTCATTTGTGGAGTAAAATATTTTTGCAGCAGAGGCTTGCGTTTAGCGCACAAAAGAAGAACAACCGAATAAACACTTTAAGCAAAAAAAAAAGCATGCAAACGAAGGTGCAGCTATAACAAGAGCACATTTTAATCACTCATTCTTGAACGCCGCGTGCTCGGCAAGCACCGTCACCTTCGATTTCGGCACTACAATCCATGGATCTTTGGATGAACCAGAAGCTTGATAGCGTCTGCGATTAAAATTTGGACTGAAATTGTTGCCGTGTCCACAAGTTATAGAAACCGCGATTAAAAAATAAAAGCGCGAGATCCAAAAGCGATCTGTTTCAACAAGTTACGGCAAAAAAAACATTGCTTCCCGACATTCTTAATTCACACTGGCCCAACAACCATAGCTGGCAAATGGAGATGCAATTACATGTGCACGTAGCAGAATGAAGACAGTGGAATTTAAACGCACGGTGCTAAATAACGGCCGATTAGCTGCGCGACAAGCAGACGACTACACGGCGAGCGGACGTGTAAGCGGGTGTCAGTGCCCCCTAGAGTTCTCTTTTCGATGCATCGCGGAGCGACCTCAGAGCCGGCGGCGCGGTCTGCACACTTCCCTATTCTAGACACTGTAGTGATGGTATAGAGGACGCATTTTTTATCGCGATGCGACCGGAAGCAGCGGTACTCCAGAGAGCTATGTCAGCCATTACCGAAGGCGTCATTTCCGTCCGTGTACCTGAAAATAAGTTTTCAGCTCTTCGAATGCGATGATGATTGTGCCTTCTAATCCACTATACTCTATTGGCCTCTAAGGTGAGATTCATCCGCAACTGTAGATAAAACGGTCGTCAACAGATGCCGTGTACACTTATCTTCTATATCCTACGAAAGGATGCAACATGCATAGACGCGCATTTTATGAAGCTCCAAAGTGACGCTCTTGATAAGCCTCGGAAGCAGGCGTTGCCAGTTTTTCCCAAGAGGAGATCCGCTATGACAATATTTATTTAATAAGTCCTTACAGGCCTCGTTAGAGGTCGCAACACCGTTACATTATCGCAAAATTAATACTTGACTGTCGTATAAAAGATGACTCGTATGGTGCGGACCGGAGAAGTTGAGACTTCAGAGTATGATCGATTATCTAGGAACACTAACATGTGCGTTACATCGAAAACCTTAATCGAAATGACCATACAGTGCCATCGTTTTCCATGCTAAATATACTAAGAATAGATAGGCTCATCCAACTTAAGCTCGCTTTACATACACAAAGGCGAACTTTGTATGACCTCCAAAATATATCATCATCATCATCACTATCATCATCATCGTCATCATGATCATTATCATCATCATTTCACTATTCTCAATATCACCTTCGGCGGAATCGACTCAGAACGCCTATGTTTTAAACTACACATGGTACTCGAACGCTCGCTTACCTAATGACACATTTCCTGAATAGCAACTGAGAAATCGCCAATATGATTCAGGACAGTTATTTGAGATACCATCTCCGGAAAAAGTTAAAGATCATCATTTTTGTTTAGCTCCGTATTTGCTTGTTTCTTCGCTCATTTTTGTTTTCTACTGTTTTGTAGCATTGATCATGAGAACTCGTGTTAACATTTCCAAAACATGTGCCATTATTGATGTGTACTCAGTGAATCTATTTCACTTATTGTGTTTTGATTCCTCGTATGCTGTATTCTGACATTATATTCTTGTTACGTGTACTTCCACATGTTGCTTGATTCTTCCCACTCTGAGCGATGTGTGGATAGGGGGCCTTTGTCAAGCCGTCGTATGTGCTTTAACCCCTTCATCCTAGACAATCACTGTCTGAATAAAGTAAAGCTTGAATTCAATTCAATTTTCCGCCCTTTGCACAAACAATGCGAGAAGGTTTTTTTTGATAGGTTGTGTGCCAGGGATAGCTTCGCACATTGTCATAACAGGCATGTTCTTGTTTTGCAGCAGCCGTTAACGAAAAACGAGTAACGTTACAACATTTCTCTGTGACTTTGAGTTAATGATAACTAAAAATGTGTGAGAAAGAGAAACTAGCAAAGGCTTGAAAGATAACTAGATGGTCACCTATATTTGTCAATCTGCATTCAAGCAAGGATGACTGAACGATAAGCGAGACAGAAGAAGTGAGATAGATGGGGGAAGATATGCCTAAAACACACAGGTTCCTTCATACACTCACTTAAGGTGACTGTAAGTAGAAAGCATTGTTCTGTTTCTTATCAGTCCCCTAAGACCTCCTTAACGTTCACTTAACCTTTTTTCTATCCTTTTATCTTTTTTGCGATAAGGTATTGCTAACTTTCTTAGATATAGTAAGTTACACTTTGACTCGAAGCAATGTAACTTTTATTCGGGTGTTGATAGTATTGCCCTAAACTGTGTTTGGATGCATTCGAGAGCCTCCATGTTCATTCGTTAAAATGTTTTCGTTCACATTTTATGAAACTTATTCATGTAAAACAATTATGAACTTTGTTATTGTTCACTATAGTTTTGAGAACAACATCATGCAAGTGCTAGTTCGCTCTAGAAAAGCACAAGTGGTGATAGTTCACAATTTTTCTATTAAATGTAACTGTATTTAAGCACGTTACGTATTACCTATTTGTTGCGCAGCAGACTTTGAATGAAGAAACAGCGCTGGAACAAGACGGAGACGGGAAGACACACAATGCGTAGAAAGGTTTAATGCTACGTAGTCACCGTGTAATTTAACCATAGTTTTTTTTAATCGAAAGCATCATCGTATACCGAGGGCGTACCAAGTAATTTGTTTTTTTGGGAGAGAGGGGTATTTCTTGCTGTGTAGACTATGGCGAAAACATTTCGGGTGTGGGGGCGGTGGAGGGGCACGGGCCTTGTGTGCTATACTCTGCGTATACGCCCTTGTTATACGCCATACAAGGCTGTGCACATCAACCCGGCCGAAAAAAAATTGTGTCTAAAGCGAGCTTTTTTTTTTCGTGGCCCCAAGTGCCCCCCTCCCCACCTAGCGGCTCATGAGCTAAACTCATCACCTCAGTGCGCCTATCTTTGGTGACGCCTAGCTGACTCAGTCGGGTGCCCGCTATTAAGTCGCAGTGGTACAGCAATTTCTCTGAAATGAACATGCTTGATTTCCCACTGCAGAGAATCTTGCCAAGATATCTTTAGCCTGGGGTCACCCAGCTGCACTTTACGAAACTCTTTTTTTTGGACTACTAACACATCCCTCTTTTTATCGATTTGCACGTCTTCCCCAGAAACGTTTTTCTCTTCTAAGGCATGAGTGCAAGCCACTGCCTTTGGTTTCTCAGCTGATGGTTCTGCCTCATGGCTGGTGTTTGACAGGGTGCCCGAGAGCTGTCGGCCTTTAACAAAAGCTTCCAATCTACCTTGATCATTATTTAGCGCACAAAGTAGGTCTACACTCTGGTGCTCCGAGAACCTTCACTGGCTATTTAATTTCACCGGCAAAGTAGTTACCCTCACCTCAATAGTTTTGACGAACGCAGAAACAAAAACTTACTCTGCCTGGCGGCTCTACTAGGCTTCGCGGAAGTAGACTCTCGCGTATGACAGTTATCTCACTCGCTGAAGCCAGGCCCTCATCTGTGCATATATGCGCACATAATAAGGATTAACGGTAATTTATTTGTGCCGTTGCCCTCGTGTTTCAAGCTTTTTACCTTTGCACTCAGTATTCTATCCGGTATTTGACTCCCCATCTCTTGGGCTA
Source organism: Rhipicephalus annulatus (assembly GCA_013436015.1). Classification (NCBI taxonomy): domain Eukaryota; kingdom Metazoa; phylum Arthropoda; class Arachnida; order Ixodida; family Ixodidae; genus Rhipicephalus; species Rhipicephalus annulatus. Next base: position 77,479 of record WOVY01000567.1, read on the forward strand.
TCATTACCTATTGAAGGTTTTGCTTGCGCTCAGCAGCCTTCTTTGCGTTGTTATTTTTATTACCAAAATTTGGGCACTCTTGCGAAATGACCTCAGCCCTGACATACTTGGCGCTTTCGCGCTCCTATTACAACTGTTGTCATCGGTTTCTTGCCGATATCTACAGCTAGTTGCTCGGAAGCTAGCCTTGTACCTTTGGCTTGTCGAAAATTTGGAGTACTTTAGTGATCTCAGTCGGTCTAAGCCATTCCTTGACTTCTTGAAGTCTCGCATATCCGAGACCTTCCGTACTAAGTCCCAAGTTTATGCTGTGAGCCACCATGAGTTCTGCTATCACGCCTACCATGTCAGCCTTTGTCACTAGGAGGTGGTAACTGAAATACGTTTTGACGCGAGACGCGAACGGTGACCATGACTCCTTCTTCTGCTTTACCGACCTCTCAAACCTTCGCAGATGCTGTGCCAGCGAAAGCTTCACTTCAGTCAGCACTGCTGACCTAAAAGACTCGTAATCTGCGCTCTCTTCTGGGGTAAGGTTACGCAGTATGTAACGAACACGTTCAGTTAGGACTGGCATAACCAAATGCACGCGACTCTCATACGGTACCCGGCAATTAGAAAAACGTTTTTGAACCACCCCAAATCTGAATAGTACATCAGCGTCACTCGGAAGCCGAAACCCTTTGAACACTTTTGAACATTGCTGGATAGAATCAAAACCCAGTCGTCTTGAATCACCCATCCCTGACCCAGAATTGGACAACCTGCCATTGAGGAGTTAAGGATTTATTTTACTTTGCAATAGCTTTTCGTACTCAATCTGCACAATGGGACTTTGAATTTGAAGTTCAAAAGTTCCTGTACCTCTTGAATTTGGCAAAATCTGAGATGCCTGCTGCATATATTTCTGCCTCTGAGTAGGCGCTCTCCCATCATCTGAATTATCAAAATTTAGCATGACATCGTTTGATGGTTCTCGACTGCAATAAATATCCGCCACACTCGCAACTTTCCCTTCATTAGACTCCATTGTCTCTGCACCCCGGCGCGTCCTCATCACTCAAGCGACTCAAAACTATAGCTGCTCAAGGCTTGTTTGTAGTTTTGTTGTGTTGTTATTCAAGGCTAGGCTTGTTGCGCTCAAGACATAAGCACACAGCCAAAGATCGTGCAGAGAGAGCTGAAAAACTAGTTGCAGAACTTGCAATGCCACATATATGTACTGTACAATTCACATACGAATGACAGAACCTAATCGTCCCCAAGACTAATTGTTATCGTCTTCGAATTATACTAGAACCCCGTTCGTTTACTTGTTTATGCTAAAATATACCTTATTATGTCTGATCATGATGTCAACTAACTAGAGGACACTCCTCTCTATTGTTCAGTAAATATCGGGTGTGTGAGCTTTTGTATGCTAACAGGTGTAACAATAGAAGTGGCTCACGTTTGACGCTTACCAACATAAAGTGATTACTTTGTGTGAGGATAAAAAGAGAGTGAAACTTTATTGATGGGGGAAAAAGGCATGTGAAAGCTTCCATTGTTGGGGCCCTATGTCCTGGGCTCCACTGGCCTTAGCCGCCCGCCGGACGTGATCCAGGAGCGCAAACGGTTACCAAGTGAGTTTTCTGCATGCCCCCACAAGTCGTTTTCCGCTTAGAAGTTCTCTCCCAGGTGTTGAGAGCATGGTGTAGCTAGCGTGTAATTTCAGGTGACATTTGAAACTGTTCCTATATGAGGTTAAAGGGCGCAAGGGCTCGATGCTTTTATATTATTGTTCCCGATGAACCCTTTTTTGACATAGTAAACTTTGGTGAAAAATGAAGGAAGTTTGAGAGGATCCCAGAGAGTTTCAGGTGGTCGTTCACCGTAGGATGCATGGAAAGTTTCAGCATTCATTGGCACTATAGGCACTGTCTGACCTCAGGACATTATGTGAGGCCCACGGCACGGCTCTGTGCTCCCTCTTAGTAGAGCACCTCGTACCCTAAGTGGTTAACAACGTTTTTATAAACAGGCGGTCAGGTTGGCTATATGCTTTCTTATAGTAGAATACCCAGTACTCTGAATGGTTCAACCATTTTTCTAAACAAAGCTGAGTGAGTCTTACAAGACGGACTTATGCTATTCCATAGTAAAGTATCAAGTACTCTAAATTTATAACAACATTTTATACACACCCTGCTCTCCCGCAGTAGAATTTATCTAACTCGAAATCGTCGAACATTTCAGTATAAAATACAAGCATAAAAAATCACAGCATATCCACTGTGTGAATGATGATAAGTGGGGCGAAGCGTCTGTCCGGAAGGACAGAGCCACAAATGGTTAGACGGACGCATAGACGTACAGACACACGGACGAACGGACGGAAGCAAGGATGGACGGAGGGACGAATGGACGGACAGAAGCGCGGACAGACGGATGAAAGCATGGACGGAAGCATGGCCAGACAAACAGAAGTACGGACTAAAGAACGCATGAACGATGGACGCTTCGCCTCACTCATCGTCGTTCACTCCGTGGGTATGCTGTGAAAACCTCTAACGCCATCAAGTTATATTATTCCCAAGAACATATACACACAACACCATCAATTTAGCAACTTATAAACTAGAGGTGGCTACATACTACTACTACTACTACTACTACCACTACCACTAAAACTACTACTACTACTGCTACTACTACTACTACTACTACTACTACCACCACCACCACAGGGGAGGGAACGACCCAGATCCTAAGAAGCTTCACTTCTAAAAATCTGCTCCGACATAATTATTCAGGAAAGTAGTAAAATGTGTCAATTTTTGATGAAGCACAACAACAACCGATGAAGCACAACAACAACAATCACTCTATGTTGAATGTATTGATAAATAAATAATGTGGTGTTATTCCATAGCACAGTACATGGTTCTCTACATCATCGTCGTAGCGCTTGAACTCAGTTCATTAACTTTTCTGTTTTCGGACCATCCTGTCAAGCGCTGGTGCGAGTTGTCTGAAAACTCTCATGAACGCTCAAAGAACGCCAAAAGGGTCGAAATATCTAGAGTGAAGATTACGCTACACCAAACAAATAAGGAAACAAGTAGAAAATAGCATGCGATTAGCGAAATTTTAAAAATCCTTGATAAAGATGCAGTGACTGAATGGGTCAGGCCGAAAAAGAATTAAAGAAAAATCCTCGTTGAGTAGGGCTAAACAGACAGACAGACAGACTGATAGACAGACAGACAGACAGACAGACAGACAGACAGACAGACAGACAGACAGACAGACAGACAGACTGACTGACTGACTGACTGACTGACTGACTGACTGACTGACTGACTGACAGACAGACAGACAGACGAACGAACAGACGGATGGACGGATGGACAGACAGACAGACAGAGAGACAGACAGACGGACGGACGGACAGACGAACGAACGGACGGGTGGATGGATGGATGAATGGATGGATGGATGGATGGATGGATGGACGCGGCCAGCAGATGGTTCATGGTTTGACGATAAAACCCTTCGAAGCTTCGGCCCACTCATCATCATTCACTCCGTGAATATGCTGTGATTTTTTTTTTGCGGTTCGAGCGTAAGTGGAGAACCGGGAGTTAGCACCAGGTGACGCTGAGCTACTTTTGAAACCGATGAATGCTATAAGGAAGCCGGACATTAGGGGCATTATCCTCATTTAGGGTGATGTGAGCAGATGGAAAATTACTCTTTTTTATTGCAAATGTGCTGAATAGGACGGGCGTGTAGACACTACGTGTTCAAGAAATAATCGTAGAAATCATGGTCATGATGCATTATTCCACTTCATTAAGATCTCTTTGAATTGAAAGTGTTAGATGTGAAGACGCGTTTCCAAAGCTCCCAAGGTACATGGGAGAAAGGTAGCCATTGAGCAGTGTGTAGCTTGCCTATCCTCCAATGTCGCAGACCAGAAGGTCGTCGGTTCGGCTGTCGTTGTCCGAGATTTTTCTTCCTTTGCTTTTTGATAGTTCGCATTTTCGGACGCCATTTTCGTCACGAAGATACGTCACTGAAGTCTTGGTGGAACCCAGCATAAGACACTTCCATGTGGAAAGAACGAACACCCTTCACGATGTTATAATCCACATCATGCCGTCGGCTCAGAGGTTCTTCAGAGCCTGTGCGGACATGTTGGGCGAGTAGAGCGAAAGTGCGGCCGTAAAAAGCACTTTCATAGTGGGGCAGTAGACGTAGCGCCAAAAACCATCAACACGTTTTGCGCGAGCAAGGAGAGCCTACAGCGACGGCCAATGCTCTCGGTGTTCTGCTGCAACTGCAGCAACCCTCCACACCTCCACCCTCAAAAAAAATGGCAGAATATCCATGGAGTGAATTATGGAGAGTGGGGCGAAGCATCCGTCTGTCCATTCGTTCTTGCTTCCGTTCGTCCATGCGTGCGTCTGTGTGGCCGCCCGTGCGTCCATCCGCCCATCCGCGCGTGCGTCTGTTCGTGCGGCCGCACTTCCATCTGTGCGTCCGTCCCTGCGATCGTCCATGCATCTGCTCCTGCGTCCGTCCATGCGTACATCCTCCCCTGCGTTCGTTCATGTGTCCATCTATGCATCTGTCTGTGTGTCCGTTCGTCCATCTGTTCAACACTCCAAGTCCCAACATCTCGCATCTTTTTATCATATATTCCCCTTATAGAAGCACCGCCATCCAGCGGCCATTCCAAGGACTGAACGACAGGAGGCACACGCACACTTTCTTACGGCTTGCGCTTCGTGTCTACTTCCCACCTTTAACCACCTCGAGTTCATAGCATATACTAGTTCACTGTATTCATGGCACTGCGGCCCAATGCTCGCTAAACCTTTCTAAAAACAAGGAGTTTACGTCCAGAGTGTATAACGTAGCAACCTTTTCTGGTCAGATAGTGCTTAATGTACATGCCAATGGATGCTAAGGGGGAATGAGAGACAGGAGAATTCAGCTTTTAGTTAACGCGCACGCTGCGAATTTTTTTATTGTTTGACAACGCCCAGAAGAAATCTCCCACCGGCACCACCTTGTAGGTCAAAATGTAAGACTGGTTACACACTACTACTACGACTACGAGGGATGGACAGGTGCCGCTATAAGAAGCTTTGGCCCTAAAAAAAGATTACAGCATATTCACGCAGAACGGACCTTGAAGCACTGCTCTGGGTTTTCCATCAGGCCCACGACGTGGCGGAGGGGCAAGGTCTCTCCGGACGTGGGAGCGGCCCGCTGCTCGCTAAACGCACGCACCGTAGGGCCACAATCAAGTTATTGATCCATTCATTCATCCACAGAGCTAATAATGATGACGGGAATGAAGCTTCGGAAGGTTTTGTCGGTAAACCATGAATTCTCCATCCGTACATCTATCCATTCATCCATCCGTTCGTCCTTCTGTATGCATGCATCGCTGTTCGTCGTGTGTATGTCTGTCTGTCGGTCGGTTCGTTGGTCTGCCTGTCTGTCTCTCTGTCCATTCGTGTGTTGCTCTGTCCATCTGTCAGTCCATTCATGTGTCTGTCTGTCCATCCGTCCATCTGACTGTCTGTCAGTTCATCCATTGGTCTGTCCATCTGCAAGTCCCTCCATCCATCTGTCTGTCTGTCTGTCTGTCTGTCTGTCTGTCTGTCTGTCTGTCTGTCTGTCTGTCTGTCTGTCCGTCCACTTGTCTGTCCGTCCGTGAGCTTCATCGATTTCCCAAGTCCCGGATCACTCGCTGGCGGCTCGCGGATGCCTCGGTTCATAGGCGGCTACGTCACATGCACATGATCCAAAAGTCCTGAGCCAGCCCGAGCGGCTTCGGGCCATCTGCGCGCTTGACGCTGGCTGCATGCGCTGTGGCGTCTGCTATGCCAGACTATGCCGTCTGCTATCTCCATAGCTGTGACACAGGCCACAACGCCGACCCAATTCGAACCTAAACAGCCGTTAGGTGGTGAATTATACCTATTTCTGTTGTGGTGTAAACCGGCGCGGTAGTTTCGCCGCTGATTATTAAGCGAGTATAACGCGTGTTTGCCTAACCTTCGGGAATACGCACATCCTCGACGTGGCTCAGAACACCAATGACAAGAACTGGATGCGCAAACATTGTGAAATTTGAAACAGTCGAGAAACGGATGGAAAAGCAAAGAGAGAGCAATAGCACGTCAAACATTTCCGTGTCTAACTTAAGATGGCTGCACTCGCATATGCCCCGCACTGTCGACTGCCAGCTGCCCGAAATAAATTGTTCGGACGGTCCCGAACCGCCCGCAGGCAACCAGGCACACGAAAACTAACATGCGTCCGAGCGATCCCAAACCGGTGGGCGGAGCTTCCAGTCGGTCCCCGAGAAAAACAAATGCGGCGCCGGCGTCCAGAGCCGTACGGCGCCGTCCGGGACGTGTAAATCAATGAAGCTCCATCTGTCTGTCTGTCTGTCTGTCTGTCTGTCTGTCTGTCTGTCTGTCTGTCTGTCTGTCTGTCTGTCTGTCTGTCTGTCTGTCTGTCTGTCCACCCGTCCGTTCATCCGTGAGTCTGTCTGACTGTCCGTCCACTCGTCCGTCCCTCTGTCTGTCTGTCTGTCGGTCCATCCGTCCGTCCATCCGTGTGCCTGTGTGACGATCCATCCACTCGTCCGTCCCTCTGTCTGTCTGTTTTTCAGTTTGTGTCTGTCTGTCTGTCCATCCACCCGCACCTGCTGAATGAGTGATAGAACTAGGTGGTTATGTACTAAGACAGATGCCTGATCAAGCCCACGGCACTAGGAGCTTCGCCTCTAATAAAAGGAAACATTGCGGCACAATTCGGAGAGGCTCCTTGCGCCTCGAAGTCCTAACAGGGAGCTGGATGGTTCGTATGTTCTAACATTTCACTCGTGTTAGCGTTCTATTTGTGCTCTGACGCTTGGGAAGCAATGCGTTAGTGCCTACTTTGCACTGTTTCTAAAGTTCATTTTGAAGCTATCTTGGGGAAGGCTTAGGAGGCATGGCTGAAGGAATGGCCGATTGCAATAACAAGTAGAAAACGTACCTGCTAGCAGAGGTTGGAAAAACTCGTGGAGCTCACTCATACTTACTCCTAACAAGCATTTTGCGCTTTGTATTCACCCAGACTCACACCCACCAAACGGACTCACTCGAAATCACACTCACCATAAATTTGTTCAACCGAACTCACCCACACTCCCACTCATCGAAATATTACTGACCAGGACTGACTCAGGCTCGTACACACGGCCTGATCTGAGTGCGAGTGAGTCCGAGTCCATCGACTCCTAGGTCAGTTAGCCTTGAAAGAAATTTTTCAAAGTGGTTTCAATATTATTTAGCCCCGATATCTCACGTAACTGGTGCTCTTCTTAGCGCCAATTGCTACTGTACTTTCTAATACAAAGTATGAGTTATGAGTGAGGTCACTTTTCTTTTATTTATTTATTTATTTATTCAGAATACTGTCAATCCCGTGATGGGATTATTACAGGAGTGGTGTCACATTGAAGCTATACACAGACTAAAAATACATGTTGCAAGCACTTGAAATTTCAAACGAATATCTCAAACATAGTGCAAAATTCGCCGTAGTGATAGGCAAACAGTCTTTATGAATCAAAACCTCAGATAAAATCTGGGGCAAACAAAACACAAATACAAAACAAAATTGTACAGACAGAGTTAAAACTTGCGACATTAACAATTCAGGAATTCACTACTAAATAAAAGACAGCACACATTCACTCGCTCGATTAACAAATTCGTCATATGTCGGCTGTGTCAACACGGTGGGGGCAGGGCATTCCAAACGCGTATGGCTCGAGGTAAAAAAGAGTGGCCAAAAACATTGTTCTTGAAGGGATACTCATCAAGTGTGTGACAATAATTATTTCATATTTGGCGCTTGCTGTTAACCTTAACATAGTTAGCCGGATTTATTTTCAGAGTTGTGTAGCACCAGATACAAAAATGTCAGGCTATGAAGCTTGGCGCGGCTCACCAGGTTGGGCAGATCCGCTCTTATCAAAAGAGCAGTAGTTGAGTCGGTACGCCTACAACGGTTATAGATAAAACGGACTGCTTTACGTTGTGTTCTTACAAGCGTGGCTACATGTTTGTTTGTGAAGGGGAACCAGGACCACACTCGCATATACGAGAATTGGGCGGATAAGCATGGTATACGCTAAAAGTTTTGTTTGGGGTGTCGAGTGATGAAGGTTCGCTTAAGAAAAAATAACCTGCCGAGTGCCTTCTTTGTGATATGTTCGACATGCGCAGTCCAATTTAAGTCGGACGATATCAAGATGCCTAGATATTTGCAGACAGCGACGTTGCGAAGTGGGACATTTCACAGCGAATACGAAAAATTTGCCCTTGCTTTTTTCTTTGTAATTGACATGGCGACAGTTTTCTCCGTATTTATTTCAATTTGCCACTCTCGACACCAGGTTTTGATCTTTTTTAGCAAATCATATAGTTTTAAATGATCCTAGTAGCTGTCTATTCGCTGGTACAGGATACAATCATCTGCGAACAATCTGATTTTTACATCGGCTACTTCTGCAACGTCATTAATAAAAAGAAGAAACAATATGAAGCCTAAAATAGAACCCTGGGGCACTTCCGATAATACTACAACCGCGTCAGACACATGTGCACCATATTGAACATATTGGTAGCGGTCGGTCAAATAGTGTTCGATCCACTTGGTCATAGGTCCGTTTCTTAGTATACCGGTTAGCTTTTGGATCAGTGTGGGATGAGAAACGCGGTCAAAAGCTTTTGACAAACCTAAAAAGACTACGTCAATCTGCGATTGATCATTAATGTCATTAGCAAGGTCATGCAAGGTCCAAACCAGCTGTGTGACAGTAGAAAGTCTGCGACGGAAACCATGTTGATTGGAATGAAGAATAGCATTTTCTTCCACATATTTGGTAAGGAACTTTAGAATAATATGCTCAAACATTTTACAGAAATTACACATAACAGAAATTTGTCTGTAAGTATATGGACAAGGCGAGTCACCACTTTTGTGAATGGGAAGAATTTTCGCAATTTTTCATGCCGATCGAACCTGGCAATCCTTAAGCGATTTCGAAAGTATAAGAAAAAGGTATTTACACAAAGATTCAGCGTAACGCTTTAAAGACGCATTGAGAATCCCGTCGGGTCCACTACCTTTCTTCCCATCAATGTTCAATGAGAGTGATAGCAAACCCGGCTCAGACAGTTGAGGCAAGCTTAGAGCACTTAAGTTTTTACCCCGAAACAGAAGCGACGTATGTTTACCATTGTCAGCTGTGAAGACAGACTGGAAGTAAGTGTTAAATGAATTAGCTTTCAATAATTCCTGATCCGCTGAAACGACAGTAGGGAGGTTGTTTTTTGAACCAAAACATTGCCAGAACTTCTAGGGCGACTCTTTTATAAACTTACTTAGTGTTGTGCTGCAGAAGTTCTCTTTGGCACAACGAATTTTTACCCTCAATGACCGGGACAAGCAAGCTAAGAGATGTAAACATAAAATATATTTCTCAAGAACTTCCCCGGAAGAGTTGGTGAATGGGGAGACGGAGGCACCACCCGTACATAATTCACACCTAGCTCTAATTATTTATTATTGAATTTGTGCGTGAACGGTACTACTTTGGAATATGTGGCAATAACCATGAGTACCGGTAAAGCGGATAGTAATGCTGAAGAGTATATAATTTGATTATAAGTCGGCAAAAGAAGGTGGAACTAACTCACACTCACTTCAAAAGTTTATGTTCCGCTTCGGACTCACTCGGACTCAAACTCACCCAAAATGTTCTCGTGCCAAACTCACACGAACTCATACTCACGAAAAGTTTCTTGAAGGAGACTCACTCGGACTCGGACTCACCAAAATGTTCCTGGCCCGAACTCACTCAGGCTGAAACTCACAGCTTGATCTCAGTCCGAGTGAGTCTACTACCCATATCTGCTAGTATTCCTGAGCTTCATCATCATCATCATTATCATCATCATCATCATAATCATCATCATCACCATCATCATCAGCCTGCTACGTCTACTGCAGGACAAAGGCCTCTCGCATGTTCCGCCAGTTAACCCGGTTCTGTGCTTGCTGCTGACAATTTATACCCGCAAACTTCTTAATGCCATCTGCCCACATAACCTTCTGTCTCCCCCTTGCTCGCTCGCCTTCTCTGGGAATCCAGTTAGTTACCCTTAATGACCAGCGGTTATCCTGTCTACGCACTACATGCCTGGCCCATGTTCATTTTCTCTTCTTTATGTCAACTGTGATATCCTTAACCCCAATTTGTTCCCTAATCCACTCTGCTCTCTTCTTGTCTCTTAAGATTACACCTACCATTTTTTTATTGCTCGCTGCTTCGTCCTCAATTCAAGCTGAACCCTCTTTTTAAGCCTCCAGGTTTCTGCTCCGTAGCTAAGTACCGGCAAGATACAGCTGTTATATACCTTCCTCTTGCGGGATACTGGCAATCTGCTTGTCATAGTTTGAGAGTGCTTGCCATATGTGCTCCACCCATTTCTTATTATTCTAGTTACTTCAATCTCGTTGTTCGGCTCCGCGGTTTTTACCTGCCCTAAGTAGACAAAGCCTTTTACAAAATGAAGCGCACTATTACCTATCTCGAAGTGCTGCTCTCTTCCGCGGTTGTTGTACATTACTTTTTTTTCTGAAGATTAGTTTTAAGACCCACCTTTCTGCTCTTTTTGTCTAACTCCGTAATCATGAGTTGCAATTCATCTCCTGAGTTACTCAGCAATACAATGTCATTGGCGAAGCGCAGGTTACAAAGGTACTCTCTATTAACTCTTATTTCTAACTGTTCCCATTCTACGCTTCTGAAAACCTCCCGTAAGCACGCGGTAAATAGCATTGGGGAGATTGTCCCCCTGCCTTACACCCTTCTTGATTGGTATTCTGTTGCTTTCTTTATGAAGCACTATGGTAGCAGTTGATCCTCTGTAGATTTTTTCCAAGACGTTTATATATAGTTCATCGATACCCTGATTTCACATTATCTGCATGACAACTGATATTTCTACTGAATCAAACGCCTTCTCGTAATCTATGAAGGCTATCTTTAGTGGTTGGTTATATTCTGAGCATTTTTCTGTTACCTGATTGACAGTATCATTGTGGTCGATTGTTGAGTTGCCTGTGCGAAATACTACTTGTTCCTTTGGTTAATTGAATTCTAATGTTTTCTTTACTCTGTTAGCAATTACCTTTGAAAATAGCTCGTATACTACAGAGATCAAACTGATCAGACTGTAATTCTTCAAGCCCTTGTCATCTCCTTTCCTATGTATTAGGATGATGTTAGCATTCTTCGAAGACTCTGGTACTCTTCCCGTCAGGAGACACCTCGTAATCAGGGTGGCTAGTTTTTCTAACACAATCTGTCCTCCATCTTTCAGCAGATCTGATGTTACCTGACCCTCACCAGCAGCTTTGCCTCTTTGCTTGCTCTCGAAAGCTTTTCTGACTTCTATATTTACTGAAAAGGTGTCATCTGGGTTACTGCTAGTTCTTATAGTACTAAGGTCGTGGTTGTTCCGGCTACTGTGCAGATCTCTGTAAAACTCTTCCGCTAGTTTAACTATCCTACCCATATTGGTATTTATTTTGCTTTATTTGTCCCTTAGTGCATAAATCCGATTTTTGCCTATCGCAAGTTTCCTCTTCACTGCTTTGACGCTTCCTCCGTTTTTCAGAGCGTGTTCATTTTTCTCCATTCTATACCTTGCTACATCGCATACCTACGCCTATTAATGAACTTAGAAAGCTCTGCCAGTACTTTTGTCTGTTGTACTTGTGACTTTCATAATTTGACGCTTCTTAATGAGATTCTTCGTTTCCTAAGAAAGTGTGACTATGTCCTGCCTAACTACCCTGCCTCCAACTTCCACTGAACACTCCGTAATGATACTTGTCAGATTATCATTCATTGTATCTATGCTAAGGTTGGTTTCCTCACAAAGAGCCGAGTACCTGTTTTGAAGCGAGACTGAATTCCTGTCCTTTCCTTCTCAGTGCTAGCTCATTAAATGACTTATTGCGCATCAGTTTCTCTCGTTCCTTCGTCAAGTCTAGGCGAATTTGAGACCGTACCATTCCATGGTCACTGCATTGTACTTTGCCAACCACTTCCACATCCTGCACAATGCCAGGGTGTGCACTCATTATAAAGTCTATTTCGTTCTTATTTTCACTATTAAGGCTCCTCCATGTCCTCAGCTTAAGATTCTTCAAATCTATAAAAGGTTTCATCGTTTAGTATCGCTGTCAAGACAAGTAGGAAGTACAAGTCTGAATCGAAGTAGGTGATTGCATATGCATGGACACTGCAATGTTTGTCCGCTATCAAAATGGAGTTACCAATACCATAACTAAACGAAGATCTTGATCAGCGTAATGTGTACTTTACCTCCGTATAGCTCGTTCAAAAAACGCAGTTGGCTGAAACTTCTCCAATTATAATTCAATTACAATTGTAACTAATATATGTTGCTGCGCAAGAATGGACTTAAACCTCATAGCTTTTACTCTGCTGCAACCAGCTTGTAATATTGAATGTGGTATGAAAATCAACTAGCGAAAATGGTTCATCAAGCTGGCGGGAAACACACGGGTCTGTTTCAAGTGAAAAGTTTCAGGAAATATACTTGAATCTTAAGTACAATAAGTAAGGTTTGACATATTCAGCGTTTAGCAGTAAGATTTAGCAAACGTTGAGCCGCAGTGTCATGAATACAGGGAAGTAGTATATGTCATGAACTCAAGGTGGTTAAAGGTGGGAAATAGGTACGAAGCGCAAGCCGTAAAAAAGTAAAAGCCGAATTCTCCTGTCTCTCATCTCCTATGAGCAACCATTGGCATGTACATTTAACACTGTCGGACAAGAAAGGGTTGCTACGTTATACTCGCCGGGCGTAACCTCCTTGGTTTTAGAAAGGTTTAGCGAGCGTTGGGCCGCAGTGTCATGAATACAGTAAACTAGTATATACCATGAGCTCAAGGTGGTTAAAGGTAGGAAGTAGACCCGAAGCGCAATCCGTAAGAAAGTTTACATGTACCATCTATCGTTTAGTCCTTAGAATGTTCGCTGAACGGTGGTGCTTCTATATCGGGAATATATGATGAAAAGATGCGAGATGATAATTCTTGGAGCGTTGAATAGATGGATGAAAGGACACACAGGCAGATGCATGGACGGATTTACGGATGAATGCACCAACGGATGAACGCATGGACGGACGCAGGGACGGTCGCACAGATGGACGGGCGGACGCACGAACAGATTCACGCACGCACGGACGGGCGAATGGACGCACGGACGGTCACACAGACGGACGCATGGACGGACGGAAGCAAGAACGAATAAACGGACGGGTGCTTCGCCCCACTCTCCATCATTCACTCCGTGGATATGCGGCCATTTTTTTTATTCTCACAATTTCGGAAGTAAATAAAGAGTGAAGAAAAACGCATTTTCATGTCTCAGAATGTCTTTGAAATGAACTATGCATTTAAAGGAGCACTGACATGGTTTAAACGCGCACTGACATTTTATGTCAATTCTCTTCTCACACACGAAAAAAATTTTACATTGACTTTGAGTTCTTCACCCAGCGTCTTCAAGCAGACCCCACAGCAATGCAACGAACATTATCGTGACGAGTAAACACACTTGACTGGCTTCGCGAACTTTGCGTTGTCGGAGTCCCTGGATGACACTTTTCTTATCGTTATTTACGTGGACCTTGTTTGACTGAGAAAAATAGTAGAGGCGGTGCTACAATTTACAATTTTTTTCATGAGGTAACTGTTTTCCTGTGACATAAGGCTTGTATTGACACGTCACAGTGAAGCCACCGCCTCGGTATTGAAAAAAAGTATCTTTTAGGGGCGAAGCTCCATTGGGTCTGGGTCGTTCCCTTGTAGTATTAGCTTGTAGTAGTAGTAGCCACTTCTAGATAGCTTTAAGAATCACTCACCAGACAGCGTTTTGTGCATGTCCTGGAAAATAATTGGCCCCGTACCTGCATGTAATCTACAAATGTCGTCGAAAGACGATAGTGTTGCGTGTGGAGAGAGGGAACAAAACATTTATTTGATGTTCTGCGCAAGAAATTCGGTGAATGGTATTCCGGAAGTGTTTCGTTAGAGTGCCTCGAGCGTGCAGCGGAGGTGAATGAGCGCATCAAGTCACGTCACACGTGAGACATGAGCGCCGTCTGGTAGTTTCTTTTGGAAAACAAAGCGCGTGGCTGTGCGCGCCCGTCTCAGAGGTGATAAGGTGTAGAACGCGAGGCGACGGGTAGGTGCCACCACCATCTCGTCTTAGCAAAGCGTTGAAAACACTCACCGTTCTGTGCAAGCGTTGCATGGTAAGAGCAGCGTGATAAGTGCTATGGTCCTTAAAATTACTCATGTATGCATTTTCTATTAGGAGATGCATATGCAGAATATATGCGTGTTGTTATGGTGCCCCAGACATGCGCAATAATTGCTTTTAATTGACAATAGCACAAGCATGAACGCGCAACCTTGAGCAACATTGGTGGTCGCTGCGGATGGGGTCGGCCGTCTCAAGTACCCGATGCAGTTAAGAATGGAAAAACAGACAAATGGACAGACAGACAGACAGACAGACAAACAGACAGACAGACAGACAGACAGACAGACAGACGAGACCAAAATTTTTGCGTCGAAGGTCCCTACGAAAGACTATCGTCTATTGTAACATCTCTAGATGGCGTTAGTGGTTTTCGTCTGTCGGTCAGAGACAGACAGACAGACAGACAGACAGACAGACAGACAGACAGACAGACAAAAAGACGGGCGGATGGACGCTTCGCCCCACCCATCATTATTCACTACGTGAATATGCTGTCAGTTTTTTTTTCAGTTATTGTTGTGAAAAGCTGATAAACACATTCTCAAACACTATAACACGGTTTTCAGGGTTTTAAACAATTACGTTTTTATTTATAGCAACAAATAAACAACACATAAATCTCGTGTGGGACTTTTTTCAAATTGTGTTGACATAGGTTTGAGATCACAAGCTGGAAATTATGTTTGGCCGACAGCCTTGTTTTATACCTTTATAATTACAGGGCGTTTGCACACCATAAAACTGTACGTCGGCTGACCTCATTGTTGTAGAAACAAAGCGCGAACGAATAAGCTCGAAGAACGAACGACTTAACGACATTGAAAACTTCACGATCAAAATTGCGACGTCCGGTGCGGAATTCAACAACGTGGAATCCACAACTTTCTCAAGCTTTTTTTTTTTCTCTCGCCAAGCTCCCAAACTTCTTGAGCCGGTAAAGTTTAAAGCCGAGTGGGCGCCCCTTGTTCCCTGTAGCGAGTTTTTTTCCGCTAATTTATCTATCAGCATCATTACCCACACTTGTCGCCAATAAAACTTGGGGCTCTTTCAGTGAGCCAGCAATATTTACGCTACTTATCGCCACTTTTCGAGTAGTAAACGTAGCGCCTCGTTTGACTCTCGCACATTTATTTCTTGGTCATCTCATTGGCGCACTCTTTACGAGTAAAAGGACTCTGTGTGGGTTCACCCAGACTTTTGTCTAAAACGCTGAGATATTTTTATACCTATACTGTGTCGTCTTTTTACGGGCCATGTGACCTCTCTGAACATCAAAGTTCTCGTATCTTCTCGAGGTCAGGACGGTGAATAGCAGTAAATTGCCAAAAACATATTAGCTGCAAAACAGTAAACTCTTGTTCACGGTCTACAGGATTCACTTGCCACACACAAATAAAGTGCTCCAATCTACGGAAGATTCTCTCGGTCACTAAGCTTTTTTGGAACGCGATAGCATTAAGGAGCTCGTTTTCGAAGCATCGCGGATTCGGCATAGCTGCACATAATCCTCGGGCGCTAAACCACGTGATTATCATGTCCGCTACAATCCGCTCTCCGCCGCAATCGTGGTTCAAAGTCAGCCACCCCTCAGAAAAGGCACCGCAGTTACTGCTCGTTTTCTTTTAGGGCTACGTAGTGGTAGCATAACAAGTTCGAATGCATTTTACGGGCATGATTGCGAGTTCTTTAAAGCATGCTACTCAATAAACAGAATGCCGCCATATTTGAAAGCTTCTCTGATCCAAGCCACTTATTATATTTCAATTATACATTGTTATATTTCATAATTATTCTTATCGAGTAGTATTATACAATAAAAACTATTCAGCATGGACCAGGTGTCGCTATTGCATTCAACTTTTTTAGGAGAAGCTTAAGTGTCCCCAGTCTTTTGTAAGCTCCTCACTAGTGCACTTGGGGCTTTTAAAGGCTCGCAACAATGCCATCCTCAGTCGATTCGTCTCATCAAAACATATTATTCTGAATCAAATTTGTTCGTTGTATATCTTCTCTTACACGTGTCATGTAGCGTGTCCGGTAAAAATAACGAAGAGCCATGAATTAGTACCGCACTCATTAGCCAGTATTTCTAATGACAAGAAGCGGTGTTTATCTGATGGTACAAAGCTGCATTTCATCTTGCGCACGTGCACGTGCATGCGCGAGCGTGTGTGTGTGTGTGTGTGTGTGTGTGTGTGTGTGTGTGTGTGTGTGTAACGTATCGTGGGATCAGCGCACTCATCCACCTTTTATGTTCTCTGTAGGACCGACTGTTGTACGATTCTCTCCCTCACGCAGTTGGCTTTTACTCCTTATCTGATCACATGGACATTTGTGGTAAGCTATGGATTTTACGAGACAAACGAGAACCACCTTGTCAATGCTGTGGTTCTCACAACACAAAATACTATAGCGGGAGAGCTCTTCAAATGGCTTTGTACTTACTGATTGAAAGAAGCAAACAAACATAACACCTGGAAAATTTACTACAAGAACAGCCAAATGTGAAGAACGTGTAGTAGATCGCCAAGTGACTGTTTGATAAATGCCTTCCATATCTGAGCTGCCCTTATAATGTCGCAGTGCATTATGTCAGCTTGTTTGTCAGCTGTTAAGTATGGTTATACATTACGTAGGCGAAAGGCATTCACGAGGAGAATATGTTGAAGGTAAACTGTTACGGCGTGGGATAAACATGGCAACTTGTGATTGCTGATGAAATAATGATGCTGGGGTGCCTGGCGATTGCAGCTGGTTGTTAGGTACAGTTGCTTGAACTTAAACACAAGTAAATTCAATGAGAGCAAGCAAACCATGACACTGTGCAATTTGTTCCAATGGTATTTTTACCATCTTCTCTTCAACATCTTGAGAAATACCGTATATGGAGTTAGTGCCTCGTAGAGTTTACAGACAAAGAACATGTTTTCATTTCATCGAGTTAGCCCCGAACGAGTAGCGACAGTCAACTGAAGTAAATATTGCCTTGTAATGCACACTGTTGCGCTGTTTTACATGTAGTACCTTCTTTATTTAAATAAGGTAGACATATTTCTCATAGCAAATATTATCATCAGAGCTGAGGTCATCATCCCAACCAGCGTCTTGAAAATACCTGAAGATGAGGCTGCATTATACGCCAATGCATCTTGATGTGTTAACATCTGCGACTATATTGTTCTGTTACCCTGCGTCGTACTTCAGTATCATTGAAAGCACTTATCATCACCACCATCATCATCATCATAATGATGCTCCTCTTCATCTTTTTATCTAGAAAGCCTAAGTAGATTCTTGTTAACAGTGAATCTATTTCAATCGGTAGGTGAACGACTTCATCCGTGACTTGTACCTCGCTTTCTTGCCAGCCAAACAACAGCGCTTTTGTCCCGACAACCGCCCTTGTGGCGAAAGCTTTCCCACTGTTTTCATTTCCATCCCGAGTGCATAGAAAAACGCAGCTTTTCAAAACGGGGCGGCGAATCCTAGCATACAACAAACGCATCCACGCAAAGAAAATGTAAAATTTATGTCATTGTGGGGAGATGCGCAGATAAGAATCGTAATACAGGACATCGCCACATGCACCGACCGTCGAAAGACATCGACCATCGAATCTGTATACTGGGAAAAAAAGCACAATTCAAACATCTAAGAAATGAACCCCTTACCACGAATGATGAAAAACTAGAAAGATAAGAAGAAATGATGAAGTGCATTTTGAAGTGGCCCGAATGTCAAGATGAATGTTCGCAGGAAAGCATTCAGCCTGAAAAAATTGATGTCACTGTCTCCTCCAAAGCAATAATAAGAATCACACAGAAAGACAAAGAGCCGCATCTTCGACCACGCGAATGGAAAGATATGGTGTTGGGTGACTAGAGCAAGGTTCAGTGAATACGCCGCATGACAGGAAAAAGAAAATATGGAAGAACGCAAACAATGATTACACCCCTGTTGTGAATGAAAAATATGAAGGACTAGATACACGATAAGAACAACGAAAAAACAAGAAAGAAAACTTCCCGATATGAAAACGATCTCTTCAAGCACGTATATGAGGCTTATGATAGTTGGAAAGTAAAAACAGCGCAAAATAATAGACAAGGACAAAGGAAGAGACGACACCGCGCTGAACTCGCAACTTAACTTTAATGGAAGACACACGCACATATATCAAGCATTCAACCCGGTCACGTGGAAAACCAAAGGCATCTGCGCATCAAGGCAAACAAGGTATGAAACAAGCCTAATCATACTGAACATCAACACGTGTGTAACAACCGAGTAAAAAGCAACCAATCAACCACCAACTAGCCCAACTTTCGCTATTATTGCTTATGATAGTGTAAGTATGAATGCGCAACCCTGCCACGTTTGTCTAGTGGCTAAGGCTCGGCTGCTGACCCGCAGGTCGCGAGATCCAATCTCGGCTTCAGCGGCTGCCTTTTCGAGGGAGGCGAAAATGCTGTATGCCTGTGCATACAGATTTGGGTGCACGTTAAAAAAACCCAGGTGGTCAAAATTTCCGGAGCCCTCCACTACGGCGTCTCTCATAATTTTATCGTAGTTTTGGGACGTTAAACCCCACATCAATTGATGTACTAAAGTAAAAAAAAGAATAGCGAAGTGCTGCTTTGACGTCCCTTTGACGTGGCTTACCTCTGAAAATAGCAGGTGCTTCATTGTTCACATTATAGTTTTATGACTTAACGTCATAAAAAAGAGATAGTGTCTCAGTGTAGGTGTCCAGCAGTACTTTGGCACCAAATGTCTACCATGTATGCAGTGTTAGCGCTTCACCTATGGGAATAAACAGTTGGACAGGTACAACAAAGCTTATTTTCAGCTCCTATTACAATTGATCGTATTGTAAATTATGCTGTACGTGTTCGAACTGCGTTGTTTACAAACATGCAAAGTGGGAGCAACAACGCTTCAGAACACACTCAGGCATTTTTGTAAAGCCTGATAGGCCGTAATATTTTTCCTTGTTCTTGCTTGCTTTGAAATTTTGTTTCAGGACTAGTACCCCAAATAGTCTGCACCATAAACTTTTCTATCATGGCTAGAGCATATGGTTTCGAAACTTCGAAAACATATCCTGTTTTGCGGCCATGAAGCATTCACAGAAGCAGCGTCAGTGGTGTGGTTGAATGCAATGATAATAATATGATCTTCGGTTTTACGTTGCACAATCAATATATATTAATGAGAGACACAGTGGTGTAGGACTCCAAACAAAAGTTTCGGTCATCTGGTGTTCTTTAACGTGCACTCACATAGCGCAGTACTCTAACATTTCGGCTCGATTGGTAGTTGAATGCAGGTATGTATTGTATTTGATGCCCATGATTAACATAGCTGTTGCCCGAATCACAAGTATTTCACGCACTGAAATTTCTCGGGATTGAGTAACAGTATCACATCAGACATCTCATGACCTATATAGCACCATGAAACGTCACACGCAAAATAAGAAGTTTTACTAAATTTATGGTATATTGCAATTATAATAGCGATGGTAATTTGAGAATGGAAAAGTAGAATTGATAAAAAAAGGTTTCATCTGTGGTCGATTTTATTCAGGGACCACTGCAAGTATACGAATGGGCACAAGGAGACCTTCGTCAGCTGAGAGCCAGTGCTTACGAGTTTGCATACTTGGTTCTTTTCCTGGCTTGGCTCTGCGCTTTTTTTTTGTTCTCGCTTTCTGACGCTTATTTGGTAGATTTAGGTAAGTGTTAGCTCCTGTGAATTATGCACATTCTTTTATTCAAAATAGGCACAAACTTTTACAATAACCCCTTCGAGTAATGGTTTATTTTTTCAAAAGTCACGTTTTGGTTGCTGTGTATTCATTAAAAACGAAAACAGCACAGCTTTTCTAAAGCTCACTACCCGTTACACTCACCGTAAATACCTCCAGCCCATTATTGCCGCCAATAAGTGGAATGAGTCCGGTCAGGTTCACCGCTGTCTTATGCGTGACGTCACTTTCAATCTGTCGTATTTTGCTGGCAACAGCGCATTTTTTTTTCGGACGTCATGCAGGTATCTAACATGATGTTTTCTTTTTTAGCTGTTTTTGCACCAATCTGATAATACAGCACGTTATCAAGTATTTTCAGGCGGAAACCATTTGGTAGAAGAACACGCTGAAGGTTTTCTACCTCACCCTTGAGCTCAAAAAACTTACCTGACCATTCTGTATCACTTTTCTTTAGATCGACCAATCGACCATGGCAGTCGTCGTTTTCTGGATAAATAGCATGAGACCGAAATCGCACATCCAAACATAATACAGCTTCCTAAGTTGCTATGTCCATGTGCTCTAATGCGAATATGAAGAGTTGGTTGTTGCAAACGCAAGGTACCGCACTTAAACGCACCAGACAAGTACAATTCAGACCAGAGATGCCAGATGCTGCCCAGCTAACAAAGGAATATCATCACAAAAAGACCCCAA
Organism: Rhipicephalus annulatus; assembly: GCA_013436015.1. Lineage (NCBI taxonomy): Eukaryota > Metazoa > Arthropoda > Arachnida > Ixodida > Ixodidae > Rhipicephalus > Rhipicephalus annulatus. Next base: position 98,382 of record WOVY01000567.1, read on the forward strand.
AAAAGCAGTGCGGCTTTCAAAAAGAAGCTCAACAAAAACGGTAATTTGATTACTTGTCATTTTTTGAGAACATTTTCAATTTTACGAACAAATGCCACTCGGAAATGAATTCGTATCAGTCAAGTCAATTTAACTAACTTGTTAAGCGAAAATATGCGCAGTATAAGCGAAAGCACTTATTTACTTTTGCACACTATCCTCACAGTAGCCTCCATGCATAGAAAGCCCGTTTTCTCATTGATGTTACTTGTTAATTACCCTAAAGTATTTTATTATCTAAGAAAAAATATCACCTATATAAAGATGAACTATAAGTGAACGCGCCATGCATTAAAATAACCATATTTTCTGGGAAAATAAAAAAAATCATAAAACGTGACCAGCGACGGAATAATTCTACAAGCAACTCGGCGAAAAAAAGAAGTCCCGATTCGCTTATTATGGAGGAAACTGGCTACTGTGATTCAGTTTGTACATGGCTTTCCCTTGTCAAAATATTGAATGCGCTACAAACGCGACACATAGAGATCACAAGGAAGCATTGGTTCCACGCAGAGCATACACAAAAGCCCCCCCAAAATAATCCTCGAACCTCTACACGTCGCTCTTCGCGCTAGCCCAAAGCTTGTTATGCGCAGGCAGGGTCCTGGTCAACATCGTTTTGTTGACAGGACTGTCAGATGTGGCACCGAAAACCGCCTGCCGGGTTCTTTTTTGCTGCGAGCCCGTTTTGTACATGTTTTGGCGTAAAGGTGTCCCCAAAGCACGATGCGCCCGCACTCAATTCAACGTCTCCCCGAGACACCGCCACGAAAACGTGTTTATATTTTGTCATTTCTTCGCGAGTCACAGTACGACAACCCCTCTTTGCGCAGTAGGCGCACAGTGCTCTATGCAGTGAGCGTTCATCTCGGCCTCCAGAAGGGTAGAAAATACGATCTGTCACAGCTCCATGCTATTCGGCTCTTTTGCATGGGCTTTCTCTGCAGCAAGCTTGGTTGCTATTTGCCTTTCCTAATGATGCTCCCTTCTCTTTTTTCTTTTCTATCATGACTTCTACCATAATCCCCTTTAGTCGCGACAGAAAAGAAATAGCTACATACTGAGTCTAGGCACTCTGAAACAGCAATATTTTTATTTGATGGTGTCGGTGCTCCTCGAATGCATCTTGCCGTCGTTTTCGGCCTGACTCGGGGCTTCCTTGGAAATTCTAACGTGTCTGTGAAGGTACAGCGTTCAGAGAAGCTGAATAAAGAAATATTTCTAGCGAATGAAATCTCCATTGCAATTCAGGTAATATACTGACAGAAAAAAAGTTATGCTTATGTGTTTGCGCCGGTGCGAATGAGTACAAAGAGGTGTAAACGATGTCACCGCTGCCTTAAATTATACAGGTAAGAGTTGAAGGATGCGTTTGTTACACAACACTTTAGACACTTGGGACACGAGCATCGATGAAACAATGGGCGCTAGTGCGGATAGTAAAATAAAAAGACAGTTTCAGGCCCTACTTCAAAGTGGCCTTCATATAGTGGCAATTCGAATTGAAGCAAGCTAGCCTCCTCCCGAATGCATATCGCAGTGTCCGATTACCGTTCACCTTTTGCATATGTCTGAAAACCACATAAATTTGTTTAAAACACGACTGTCCTCTTGTATATTGGTAAACCGCACACCTAAGCGAACGCTTTTCAATGCGATCCACTATTTAACAAATTTGTTTCATATAAGTTATATCTATCTAGCCGACATTGACTTTGATTTCTTAAGGCCGTTTAGTTAACTGGATATGTACCGATAATTGCGTTTTATGGCCTAACTTCGTGAACAACATAAATTACACCTTGCAAAATTGCAATATGAAAACCAAAACAAATGTTTCAAGAACCGTGGGATTTAAATGACATGCTCTCAAGTCTGTGTGAATAAATTGATGCGTATGGCGAGGCAACATTTTATCTAGAAATCAGATGGCAGGTTGCAACATTAATTCATGACGCCATGATGCGTATGTCACGTAAATTGCGTGAATTTACACAGGCCGGCCCATATATATGTGTATGTATATAGTGTCAGCTGGTGCAATTCTGCCTTTCTGTGTCACGCAACAATACACGCTTTCAAGTGACTCAACACACTGAATGACATTCATGTAGTGTCTTACTGTATTGAAGCAGTCTAAAGCTATGGCGTAAGACTGTCGAGGGACACCTACTTGCAACGCAGAAGGCCTGGGTCTGATCGTCACACCAATCGTAAATTTCTGGTATTTATTCATTTGCACGCGTCTTAATTTCCCGCTCACAGGCAACGTTGCTTTTTTCTCTCGGAACCAACGATGCAGCTGTTGATGACACCGCGATTTCTACGCAAGGAGCTTTTCAACTCTATTTCGGTAAAAAAAACGAATTCCTTCATCGTATAGACAGGCATCTGTTTGATACAGGGAGCCCTTTGTACGTCTTCAAGTTGAGAACATAAAAGCAGGTGTCAACACTTAGCACTGTCTTGCGTATTAGTTCCTAGATTTTGAACAATATGAAATGCGTAGCATCTGGAAATTCATGCAACAGTTAACAAGTTGGTCGAATGCGATCCGTGTCACCATAATAGCGTCACACGAAGAAGTTACAGCGTAACATCATTGGTGGTGTGGGTCACGGGTGTTCTCGTACCATTGCAGTAGGCTACCGCGCTTCGCTCAGTGAGCCCTTCAATCTAACACTTAAGGCTATGTCCTTAAAAAGGAACATGGGTGAGGTATTATTTGAGTCCCATTCTCGTCTGAATTCTTTCTGCGAGATCCATTCTTCTCAAGCTTTAAGACAGGCGGCTCCCCTGAACGGTGAGGATATCTCCGTCAAAAGCACTGCGTGTCGACGGTTGACTGTGGCGACTTCGAAACTCATCTGAATTTCTAACGCACACCTGCGTGGGTTTGCGACTTTCGAACGTCGCGGTGCGCGCGATGCAGCGCCGAGGTTGGTGCCTTTTAACCAATTTCGCATTTGAAGGCACGCTTCCCAAGTGGAAGCTTCGAAGGCATTGGGTTCAGTGTCATTCATCATGCGACAGCTGGCGGCTGCTCAACTATGTGCCCGATAGGCTGTGTGTGGTTATGCCTCTTTTTTACCGTCTTTTATATAGTTTTCAAATCCACGTTTGGTGCGTGAAAAGTTCACCATATGTAGTAGAATTTTGCACCAGGTCATGTTCGAGAGGGAGAAATTGAATACAGAATGAAGAAGAAAATTTATGCACTGGTCGCGCAAGAGCATAGACGAGTAGCAGTTTATTGTGTCCTATTCTTGAATGGTCCCAAAAAACTCCTGATCGCCCCGTGGCATGAAAAGTCACGCCATGATCATGATGCAATATCCTTTGGCGACTCAAGATCAAAAGTAAAGCTCCAGGGTTTCTTTTGTGTAGGTTGTATTTTTCCTGCACCCTCCCTTAGCCTCTCCCAAATGTTTTACGCACCAGACAAAGGTTGAGTATTACCTCCGAGATCAGCCGACTTACGATCAAACGCAATATTATGTTGTGGTGCCCTCTAGACGCCCTTATGTCGTAAGAGTGACATTGTTCACCATTCGGGTCGATGGTGTGCCTACGTTTAAACTTTGATACCTGAAGTGGAATTGTAGGGAAATCGCCAAGGCTTTGAAAAATGGTAGCTTCAGTTTATTTCAAGCCAAAGGCTCGTTTCATAATTTGTATTACACGGACGAGCTTCGAAGTTGTAGAAAAAAATTGCCCGCGGCTTCCCTCGGGGGAACACTGAGGAGGATGCGGAGCATATAATTGGTTAACGGAATGTTAAAGTGCGACTTACTTGGGTCGATGGCTAAATTGGTTAACGTGGTTGTGAAATGGGGTGTTAAATTGCGACTTACTTGGGTCGATGGCTAAATTGGTTAACGTGGTTGTAGGAGGGGGGTTAAATGAGTGAACACGTACACACGTATGCGAAAGGGTGGCGCTGGTCGAAGGGACGTCGATCATTGTGTTTGTGGATTCGTTGGAATTCATTTCACCGCGACCTTGGACGTCGACGCGCCGTACAAACCAACCGACGAGCGGCAACTGAGCGAGCGAGTGCCGACCTTGAGTATATATACAGCGCGACGGCGCATGCACTGTCAGCTGTCGAATGTTCGAGAAGGGGGAGAAGCGCAACGGCGCATGCGCGCGCGTCAGCTGCCGATGTTCTCGAAGCGTGACGGCGCACGCGCGCTACATTATACAGCTAGCGAATGTTCGTGAAGAGGAGAAGCGCACGCGGTGTGTAGAGGAGGAAGGAATGCACAGATGGTGGAAGAAGGAGGAGGAAGCTTGCGGACGGCGCTGCACTACAAGCCTCGAATATTAGATGTTCCGCATATAAAAAGGAATAGATCTTTGACCGACCTCAATAAAGGATCAATGAACACTCCTTTGAAAATACGTGCTTTTCTTGCCACAAAACTAGAAAGAATGAGCTACCTATAAATATACCCAAATACGCATAAAAAAGGCTAATGTTCGTTTGTATGCTAGACACTGGACAGCTTTCCACGATTGACGTCGTTGTCGATTGTCACCGCTCTGCTGACACACCTATACAACTTTCTGTCTGCAATGGTGGTTGGAGGGTTCGCTAGAAAAATGGCGAGCACGTTCTGCTTACAAGGCTGCACAAGGAAATTGCCCCGAACTTACGCTGCAAAATGTCGTATATGTGTTGTATTTAGCTGCTTCGTTAGCTGTGTGATCCGTTCCTTTATGCGATCGCATGAAGGAGTGGAGCAGGACTGGCTTGGGCTTGAGCGCCTCGCGAGCGTTGGAAAGCTCCGGATACATCTTCGTCTTTTTCGCATCGTTTTGTTTAGTGTAACTTTCACATCCATATAACAAAAACTTCGCAAACACTTGTTTGGTCCCATGCCTAACAGGCTAGTAGAGGGACCAATTTGTCACATACCTACATTTTTGCGCAAGCGGTTACACAGCGACAAAGGACGTCGAACTGGATACAATGTTTAAAAATAGAAAAAAACAAAAAAACACATGATTGAAATATACAAAAAAACAGCGCACAAAATAGCTACTTATAGCATAGCATAATAATAGCACTAGAATAATACTATTCATAATAATAATAATAATACGAAATGACTATACAGTCGTATTACTTAGAAAGTTCGCATGAAGTGCATGCTTCATGGCCAATGAAAAATTTCTAGCCTCTTTCCCATCAGTCGGTATCGCATTCTATATGAGAGCGCCGTGAAATTCCATGAGCCTTCCACCGTAGGCATTTCTGGCTACCGGTAAATTAAAACAGTGATTCGCTGCAGCTCTTGTACAGCGCGCGGGCAACGTAAAGGTGCTTAATTCATTGCATTAGTTCAAAACATTACCTCCCTGCTAGCGCGTGGTGTTTAAAGAAACATTTTTGACAGGATACGTGGAAGATTATGCGATCACCGGCACTGATTGCCAACACTGAGCATTTCTTGATCAACAAAAGACGCGTATCACTTATGGACTGAACTTGTTACTTCTAAGTCAGGTATTCTTCACGATGCTAAAGCAAAGTAAAATAGGCGAGATCCGCCTTCATAAACCATATCGTAAGAATAAATGCTCAACATGACAAAGTGCACTCGCATTCCGAAAAGTTTCCATTCTGTTTTGTTGACTAGCGGTATTCGAAGGCACTGAAATGTCAATAATGTTATATTCGTAATTTTGTTTTTCAGGACGTTGCTATAGTCCTTTCTCAAGTTCTCTTATCGCCCTTTACACACTATAAAAAATTTTAAGCGCTAATCACGCCTGCAATGTTCCAGAAGCTTCGGGACTGTAGTAGATCATTTTGTTAGGATTACGCGCGCAACGCGAACATTATAGATTATTCTGGAATTCACGCGGCATCCAGCAATAACGCTGGAATATTCGACGGTACATGTATGAATGCCGACGTGCTTCACCGCTTCTCAGTTGATCGATGAATGACTCTCAGTTCTCCGCTCTCAGTACCAGTGTGCATTGCTGTTCTCTGACTTTTCATTGTCCCGCCAGAAGTTCGGCCGGATAAACAGTTTGATCTTCAAACTGCAGTCAGCCCCCTTCGTCGACGTCACGACCCCGTGATGATAAGATACAGTGTGATACAATATCTCTGTCTTCAAGCACTATCTTCTGTTCTTGTGAACGTGCATGTACATGAGCTTGACAACAACGATCATTGCAAACCGCAGCGCCCATGCAGCGCTCGAGTATTGAACAACACCCCACAACAAAAAATGTTGGCAATCTTTTTTTTTGCCTTTGAAAGGTACAGTGTAATTTCTTATGAAAGGGAACGCTGGAGCGCGTGGCCAGCGCGCTTCAGTGGCTGCTGGCAGGGCGTTCAAGTGGGAGCGAGTGGAACCACAGTCTCTTTCCACGTCATCTCGCGGTGAGCGAAACAACCATTTAGTGCTGATATGAAACCAGCGGCAAGATCGCAACCCCCTCCTCGTTCAAGGCGATTACACAATAGCGTTAATCGCCTTGAAAGCAGAGGGGGTCGCAATCTTGCCGCTGCTTCTACATCAGTAATGAATGTTTGTTTTGCTCGTGGTAAACAGCATGAAAAACGAAGACAGAGAAATAGGAAGACACAAGACGAGCACTGACACAAGACGCTCACCCCGAGATGACGCAATAAGAGACTGTGGTTGCTCTCGCTCCTGCTTCTAACGCACTGCCAGCATCCGCTGGAGTACGCAGGCGACGAGCTCCTGTGTTTCCTTTCATAAACATTGACACTGTACATATTGTGTAGTCACTTGAGCCGAAGTGAAAATTGTGTGCCTTCCAGGAATGCAAAAGATCCCGCCATAGATGCAGCCCTAATGCAGGGAGACTCGCGGGTAAACGTACTTGACCTCGTCTCCAAGTCGTCCGAGCATTGCAACAGCCCTTGGTAACGCCGTGATTATGGCTGTCCGTGCACGTCCTTTGATACCACGTTCATTCAGTGGCAAAGCACGCAAAACATTATTTGGGCTAGCCTGTCCTCTACTTCTTTCCTTATTCGCCGTCTTTTAGACATTAATGTGATCATACTTAGGTTTCAGACATGCGAAGGCACATATCCACTTGATTACTATAAATAATTTGTTAAATTTCAAACATGAACTGCATCAATGTATCAGTAGTTTTCTTGAAAAACTAATGTGTTTCGGACAAAAAGTTGTTATAAAGACATGGAGCACTCTACGCTGCTTTAGCGTAGTACCTCGGTGTCTTCTGAACGGACAGAAAGTGCCCCACAAAAGGATGAGCCTTATTAGACGGCTTAATGGTATCGACCATTGCATGCACTAATGAATCGATATGTCTGCACAAGCTTGCACACGCTCAACCCATATCGGTAAAGCTCGCGCATAGAAGGATTCCAAACTATAAGGTTTCCAATGACTTGACGTGGGAATGACGTTGTGTCGTTAAGGCTTGTTCAAGTGTATGCGATCTTAAAAAAATAGTAATTTAGTACAGTTTACTGAGTTGTTAGAGTGCACTGAATAGTTTTGCATGCCTTCAACATTGAATTTGATTGCCTTCGCTCGCTTTATCCAGGTTGAACTTGAACGTGGGCGAGTGTACCGACAGCAGCAAGATAGCATCGTTCACCGCGTAGTGACAATGATTTTGTGAAGATGGCAGCATGAAGAACAACCCTCGATGACAATTCGGTGCCAACAAAGCATTGTCGATTTTCTTTTTTACGTGCTCTGGGTAAACTGAGTCACTTCGCATTCTTTGTTTCAGCAGCGTCTGAGCATGGTTATGACTGACTGTTACGCCACGCTGTCCAGTTTTACTGCTCTCTGGTTAGACCTTGACGAAAAGCTGCCAACTACAATCGCACTCAACAGCTCGAAAAACGCTACTTGTGCAGTAGGAAGCTGACAGCTTTGACCTTTCAGTATTTCTATCTCGCGAACACAGATGCCCCTCCCCCCCCAAAAAGAGGGGAAGTAAGAATCGTAATTTCTGAAGCTTACTCATTTCGGCATACTGGTGTTTTTTTTTCTTTTTTCTAATGCACTAGGGAGGAAGGAGAAATGAAATGAGGAATGAGAGAGTGCTTAACCAGAAAAGGCTCTACAAAACCAAGACAGGCACAAGAAACTATACTTTTAGGCACTGTAAGCAAAGTCATTCGATTAGTGCATTCAATAGTGTTTATATTAGCACAATCCCGCCAATCCCCAGTTTCGAACCACTATAAATGCGGACTTATTTTAAGCGAAAACACTACGCTTACTCACATTACGCTATACCAGTATACGGAAGTTCTGCAGAATATGAACATTGCAAAATAATAGAACAAATAATCTTTGGGTACAATTTTTAAAAAATAAACATACAACTTACACTAATTAGCGCTTAAGCGCGGGCACAGGCTTCGTTGGATGCCCGCGGCCCTAAACAATAGCGAAGCAGAGAACGCAGAATGTCCCGTTGATCGCCTAATTTGCAAATGAGTGGGTAATTATCATGGCTGGCACTCACGATGCGAGGAGGGGTTCGGTTCGCGACAAGCGGCAACGACCCATTCACAATGGCTATTCAAAAACTTGAGCACATCTGGGAGCTTCTAATGGTCGATATATTGAAGCGCGGTGGCTTCGCTTATTGTAAAACTACGTATACGTGAAGGGAGCGTATCTTTTGTGCGCGTTCGTCAGAAATGACGCGCAAAAACTATCGCTATTCGATACATTCATGCGTTCATCCCGGCATGACATTCAGTGCAAAAGCCGCATGTGTAGAACCCCCTTCCGACAAAGACTAAACAAGAAGACATTGAGAAGGAAACAAAATATTCCACAATCACTCTTTTCTGATTCAGGTATTGCTGATTTTCACTCTTCTCTGTACTCAAAACGACGTGATTAAAAAAAGTAAAAATGAGGTGAGCATCATCTGAATTTGGCCGTTATTTATATTTTAGGATGCATTCGACAAGAACGGAACGTTGGTAAAAGTTTAGAGCGCTTCCTACAAGATGTGTAATTTGTTCTAACTGTTAAATACTTTCTGCATAGAATGCTTTAGAAAAAAAGTCAGAGGGCTGAGCACATTCCAGAAGCAAAAAAAAAATCACAGCATATCCACGGAGTGAATGATGATTAGTGGGGTGAAGCGCTCGTCAGTCTGTCCGCGCTTCTATCTATCCATTTGTGCTTGCTTCCATTCGTTCGTCTGTACGTCTGTCCCTACGTCAATCCATTCGTCTGCGTGTCCAACCATCTCTCCGTGCGTCTGTCCAAGTATCTATCTGTCTGTCCGCCTGGGCGACCTTCCATTCGTGCGTCTGCTTATCTGTCTGCCAATCCGTGCGTCCGTCCGTCTGGTGAACATTCCAAGTACCGCCAGCTTGCATCTTTTAATCATATACTTATAAAATACAAGTACCGCCATCCAGCGCACATTCCAACGACTGAACGAGATGTGGCTACCTACTACTACTACGACGACGACTATTACTACTACATTGGCCGTGAGGGCCTCCATTAGAGAGGCCAGCACTGCGATCGTTTTGACGTCACAGATAGGATGCGTGCGCTCGCCTTGCTTGCATCGTCCCCCTTGGCTGCACAGGTTCTTAGTCGCGAGTTTACGATGGAAGTTATACACGAGGGTGCCCCCGGGGGCATCGATTCGTAGTTTGCTTGCACGTATTATCAGATGTTATCGCTTCTTGAAGCACTGAGATTCAAAACAAAAGAAAGCATGCACGGTATCTACAGCAAAAGCGCGGGACATGCGGTGTTCTAGCAGACAGCACAACCCAGCATCCTATGAGTGACGTCATCACGTAGGTGGCGCCACGGTATGTCCTTGAGGTAAATACATCGCGGATGCACGACCCACGCCAAAGGAGTTTCGCCACTAAATCGGTTAATGATTCAGAGTAAGTGGTACTGTATTATGGGAGAGAATTAAGCCGCCTCGTTGGCCTCAAACTTGTGAAATCTGCTACAGCATTTGTATTCAGAAAAAGTAGTTTACGATTTAGAGTACTTGATACTCTACCATGGGAGAGCATAAAGCCGTCCCATGGACTGATTTGAGACAATTTTATTTCCAGATCTCATCTTACATACCTTGCGTACACAAAAGAATATACAATGGTGTTCATGCGTATGTACTGTGCAAGCTGTGTGTTTATAAAAAGTGTTCAATGATTTCGAGTATTTCGCACTCAACTATGGGAGAGCAGCGAGCCTTCCCGATTACAGGTAAAACTCCGGAGCAAGAGAGTAAATTACCAGCCTAGCAGCTCCAGGGCGGTTATATGTGTTTATGAAAATATTATTTACGCTATGTACAGAAAACAAAAGTATCATAGCATTCCAGTAATAGGGCACATACACTTCGGCACATCTATGTGCCACGACAAACATCACGACATTGCAATGAAGACATCAATGCTCTAGTATACATGACGCTATTGGCATGCATACACAAAATCTCAATGCAACATCGTGATACAAGGGTATAACGATGCAATAGATGCAATGAAACAATTGGTTGCAAACAAAATTATGAATAACTACTCAACAAGTGCTGCTTAGCACCACGTCGGTCGAAAAATCAGTTTTACCCTTTCGTGTTTAACATTGACGAAAGGGCACGACCAATGCCGCGAAAACTCGTGCTCTCCGAGAAAGAAAAGCTCCTCAGTGAGGAAAGCGATAATATCTCGTCTCATTTGGCCCACAATCTGCCACAAAGGACGCCGGCGGCAGTTCGCAGCTCCGGTCTCGCATCACTTTCGCCAAAGGCTTAACAGCCCCGCAAATATTAAAAGAGCCCAGAAGTGCCCGCGCGGGAATAGGCCGTTGGTCACGAATGCTCGCACACCTTGTCCGCGAAAATAAACATGCACCGCGTGCCAAAATGATGGGTGACCACGCATTCAATTGTCACATGTCGATTGGTCTCGACCATGACGCCATTGGGGCAAGTGGGAGTGCGAAGCGCCTGTCATCACTGCAACCGATCTCGAGAGGGGAGCAAGCCCCAGCCCAACCGCCAGATAAAGTCCCGAAGATGACCTGGAAACACTGCTGTAGTTATTTGTTTAGAAAGGCGGTTCATTATAGACTGACGATGCTGGGGCACCGAGGGCCGTAGTAGAGCGGCCATTGTGTCCATCACTTAAGATTCGGCCACCGCTATCTCTGGGCACGTAGTCTCCCACCATTGGTGAAATGCCAGAAGGGCTAGATACGAAGATGATAATTCAGTTGATTCAGGACCTTGAATAATTTCGCTAGCCTGCAGGAAGACGCATAGTGATGGCCCGAAATAGTAGCAAGGCAGTGTCTGAGCGGGCGTGCCATCATTGCCCAGTATTCGCAATGGAGTGCGGAGACACAATGTAGAAGCCGTGAAGGAAACATCGGGAAGTGCAAAACCGCCTTGGTCTCGTGGTTGAGCTAACGCCGGACAAGATAATGATTCTGTGCCACCAGACCAAAAAAATGAACTGAAGCAGTTTTGCACTTTCCTGCAGAATCGGAGTGGCGACTTAACAGAATGGCAAAGGTACAAATATTTTCCAAAGTACACCGTTTGAGATACGTATTTGCGTTCCAGAAGGGTAATTCAAAGTGAATGCTGATTTTATATGACTTTGAATAGTTTGTAGAACGAACAGATGCTGTCCTGTACACCAAATGTAGTGAAAGTAACTCCCAGTATTGCAATGTTAGGGGACCACTGTAAAGGTGACGTGATGCTGTATGACCACTGAAGTTTCCAATTAAAAAATGCTGGTTTTTAGAAAAGTTTAACTTTGCACCAGAGATAATGGCGCAATCATAAAAAGTATCCAGAGGATGCTACAGTGACTGATTGATTGATTTGTGGGGTTTAACGTCCCAAAACCACTATATGATTATGAGAGACGCCGTAGTGGAGGGCTCCGGAAATTTTGACCACCTGGGGTTCTTTAACGTGCACCCAAATCTGAGTACACGGGCCTACAACATTTCCGCCTCCATCGGAAATGCAGCCGCCGCAGCCGGGAATCGAACCCGCGACCTGCGGGTCAGCAGCCGAGTACCTTAGCCACTAGACCACCGCGGCGGGGCGATGCTACAGTGACTGTTCATTATGTACATATAGCATAATGTCATCTGCATAAGCAGTTACCTTTATTTGAGTGTTACCAAGTAGGGGTAAGCCTTGAATTGGCGGGCGACGTTCAACGACCCTTAAGATGGGTCCTAATGCAAAGATGTATAGCAATGGGGAGTGGCGACACCCTTTACGGACTCCACGCGCTTCCTTGAATGGGTGACTCTTGCGGGAATCTATGTAAAGGGTACTTTCTGAATGAGTGTACATCGCGTGAATGAGGTCAATGAAATTATCCGGGAATCCAAATGCATGTAAAACATTTAGTAAGTAGCCATGCTCTAATAAACCAAAATCTTTCTCCTGATCTAAGGAAACAAACCGTCGCTTTGCATATCGACTTGTGGTGTACTGAACGATGTCACGCGTTAGCCACAGATGGGTGTGTATTTGTTGACCCTGAACAGAACAGACTTGGTGGGGAGCGATTAATGTTGCAAGAAATGGACTTTTTCGGCGCACCATCAAGTTGGCCAAAAGCTTGTAATATATATAAGCAGGGTAATAGGGCGCCAATCTTCTGGTCGCGTGGACGTTGAGTTTTTCTTGGAAACTAGTGTTATATGGCATCTGTGAAAAGAGGTTGGAAAGGTAACATCTCGGAAGAACTTGCGAATCACGCGTGACCTAATTGGACCAATGATAGGTCAGAACTGTACATATAACTCTGCAGGGAGTCTGTCAGGCCCTAGCGCCGAACCCTTTTTCATTGCGTCTAATGCGTCCTTTATTTCGTCATCGGATGGTAGTGGTACCAAAATGTCATGTGACATTTGTAATCACGTGGTAAGTCTTTTAGCAGTGGCTGCGAAGAAACAAATTCTAGGTAACTGATAATAGAAACAGATTGAGCCATTTACTGAAAGTGTCGACTCAATGCCTGAAAGTTACGCGTACTTGCAGCAGCTGGCGCGGTAGAGTTCAGCGAGTGGGAACGAGAGCCTGGTGGACGAAGCAGAGCTTTGCGTGCATACCTTAGCACCTCAGGTTGCGCACACGGTGCACGCCTAAAGCACCAAGCTAAAGCCGATAGCGAAGATGCGCACTTGGTACGTCGTTACCGTTCCATGAGCTCCTCTTGCTATGCCCGCATAACGGGGGGACGCCTGGGATTACAGTGGGCAATACGTATTTTTTCGGATTAACAATGAAGCATCTTTGGACATACGGGTCTGAAATTTCCTGCCCGACGCACTACAATGATAGCGCCACTGTTCTTTGAGGTGATCCCAATGAGTTATATCCGCTCCAATGGGCGATGCCTGTAATGCTCAGGACATTTTTTCGTAGATTGAAAGTCCTGGAGGACGCGGGAAATGAGACGCCATGGTCTGTGAATCGTTGGAATCTCCGCTGGCAGGCGCAGAGAGAGCATAACCGGGTGATGGTCACCAATTTACACTGCTGGCGTTGGCAACGACATTACCCTAGTGTGGCGAACGTGGGTAATGAGACCGGGGATGCGTGCACGCGATCAATTCTGCTGCTCGACGCTGCTCGACGCCACGTGTAGACTAAATTGCTATTAACTACACTTTTATGAATGTCACTCAATGCCTGTTGCTGCAGTGGACGTTGCAGTTGTCTGGTGTTCCAGTTTGACCAGCCACGATCCGGAGCTCGAACGTCTTCGTGTCAGTCTAAGACACAATTAAAGTCCCCTAGGAGTACCTCATGTTGGGAATTTAAAAGAACGCATCAAGATGTTGGAAGAACGCATTATAGTTCACGGACAGCACTGCCGCATACACGCTAACAAATGCTATACGTAACGAAGGCCAGGACGCATCCGAAGAAATCGAAGGAAACATCATGATCGCGCAATAGACTTCGGTTAAAACTAATGACTACTACGCCAGTCGAACGCGTGCTGCCGTACAGAAAGAAATAATCAATGTTGAATGCGCACTTGAAAGCGAATAAATGAGAAAGCTTAAACAATTTTATTTCGTAAACGAACAGCAAATCACAATGCACTGAACGCGCGAAAGTCAATATCTCAGTCTATTTTTGTGGGTTGCGGAAACCTTGAACGTTAAAAGTTATAGGTTTTAGAGTAAGTGCCATGGGCAAATTTAAAACATGATAAAATATCGCGCAAAGACCGGGGTACCTTTTGAAGTCGTGGGAGCCAATGCCCCGCGAGGGGATGAGTAATTTATTACGGCCAGGCGATCCACCGGAGGCTCGGGGCTTCCGGGACCACGTCGAAGTCCACAGGGGACCTTTCTCTGGTCGTCGCTTCTGATTGACTAGTAGGTATCCGGTGGCGTGGGTCGAATTCCCTGTGGGTGCGGTAGTAGATATCCGGTGATTGACTAGTAGCTGTCCGGGCCCCTGAACGAGGTTGAAACAAAGGCGCCAAAGCTGTCCTGGCTTATGTCACTGGGGCTAGTGTCTTCGTCAATTTGTATGGTTGCCTTACTCATGGCGCTGTTGGAGTACTCGCAGAGGCAGGCGTCGTCGTCTTGGGATGTAGTCTCCTCGATTACATGTGATCTTGTGGTCGACTGAGCAGCCATGTGAGGAGTGTCAGATGTATAATTCCATCTGAGACGTTTTCCTCCCGACGTGCCTTGTCTGACGAGGGCTCGGCCTGTGCTTCTTCAGAAATTCCCACCGGACGTGGAGAACTTGAGTTTTCAGAACCTGGAGGAATTCCCAGGTCCGGAATCGTCGGGGACGCAATGCGCGTCTGGCGCAGCGTCGCGATTGGCGCACCTTTGTCGTGGTCGGTTACCGCGGCTCGCGTTGACGAACTATCGCACCTGTTCTTAGGTGACATTCCTGGCTGGAGTGGAGAAAAATCCTTGAATGCCGCCACCGAGTAAGACTGTTTCATTGTGCAAGCGACATTGGCATGTGGGGCGCCACAGCGGCGGCACAGCCATGAACAGCCCTTCCCGTTGTGACCATAGACTCTACACCGATCACACAAAGAGTGGTGCAGTTCATACAAAAGTCACCACTATCAGCACATTGACGGCACACCTGTTGTATTCATTTAGAGTCGTAGGTCACACGGTGGCCAGTGG
Source organism: Rhipicephalus annulatus (assembly GCA_013436015.1). Taxonomy (NCBI): domain Eukaryota; kingdom Metazoa; phylum Arthropoda; class Arachnida; order Ixodida; family Ixodidae; genus Rhipicephalus; species Rhipicephalus annulatus. The sequence goes on from WOVY01000567.1 coordinate 113,606, forward strand.
CTTTGAGGTAGTTGAATGCAGGCGACGACGCCTTCATTTCCATGCGGAGGTATCACATTCCGGTGGTCTCAGTTGGGCGCAATTCCATGAGTCCTCCAGTGATATGCAAGACCTTTCCGTATAGGGAAGGTGCTTGTGCGAGGAATTCACAGGGGACGCGGCACAGTAAGAACAGGACAGTTACCTGGGTGTCTTGGGGTCCTAGAGGTATGATAGCGACGTGCTATTTTTGGATGGTGACTTGTGAGGCGTCGACAATTTGAGCCAGCGTGGCTTTGCTGTTGACTTGACAATTCCGGCCTCCGAAGTGCTGGACTCAGTATACTTCTCCTCAGGGACGACGACATGGAAGGCTAATCCCTTCATCAGTGGCTGGCTGGCCATGATGGGCACCCACCAGCCTAAGGAAGCCCTTTTTTGTGATGCCTAGCTCATCACCAAACACTCACAAGAACCAGACATACGGAAAAACAATGAAAAGGAACGAATGAACTGCTACTGGACGTGATCCGACTGCCCAAAGCATGGATTGGTTATGCTACAGGAACCACCACAAATACCCTTGTTTCTAGACAAAATATTTTCCCACGAACTGGCGTTTTCCTAGCCGAGTGCAATGGCAAGGAGTTTTGTTAAATAAACGCTTACGCTGTTTAAAACATTTATCAAATATCTAATTAAAGCATGAAGTTTACCCCCTGTCACATCTTCGTAAAAACAAATTGAGCGAATTAAGAACGATTGTAGGGCTAAGCAACGTTCCGAAGCCCACTGTGTTAGCCTGTAAGAGAAATTCTAGTTTCATGCATATAGGGGTCCTTAAACGGTCGCTCTAAAGGGACAATGTGGAACTGCCGTCGTCCACAGGCACTAACTAGGTGACGTCACATAAGTATTGCTTTGCCTATTGAGGCACGCGGAACTCTTCGGTATTTGCGAGTGCGTAAAACTAGGGCACCCACAAGGAGGATTAAAGAAAAATTGCAGGAGTGGAAGCTCCAGCAGAATAGAAGCCACCTTTAGCCACTGCCAAGATGACGGAAACGTGCTCTTTTCTGATAGTGCCTACTTGAAGATTAGGCGGCTTCGATATGTTATGTAAATGCTACGTAACTTCTATATTAAAACATAGTTGTTCCTGACGAAATAACACAAAGAAATGAGTATGAATTACTGAATCTTTAGAGAACTTTGCCTCCAATTAGTGGCTTACTAAGGAAAGTCAGTAATTGTAAGACGCACTTGGAGCACTATGTAACCCGAAAAAGTTCCCACATTAAACTCGTTAGGCGTGCGAGGGGAACGCTTCATGTTTGCGCTGAAGTTGAGTATGAAGTACTCGAAATCGTTAAATACTTTTTTCTAAACGAATGGTAATACTTTATCGTGCCCCTAATCAGATGGCCGCCACAGCTGCCATCTTGCCAGAGCAATGGCTTCACTTCTGTGCAATCACTTCCACTCCAGCAATTTTTTAATCCTCCTTGGGCACCGAACGGTGATAAATTGAACTCTGATGTCATATTAAGCAGCGTTCTTGTGGAATGCGGATTGCGTATGGCAGACGCCGATGAGCGCCTCTTGCGCACGCACGATATGCCGTAGAGTTCCACGTTCCTCGACAGGCAAACCGTCTGTGCAGGTCCACTCGAGGTGAAGATATAGTAAGCACTTGTGGCTGCCGATGGTGCCGCATTGTCTTTGTAAAGGGACCGTTTCACGGCCCCGTTTAACACGATTATCTGTCGTAGTATAATCATGGAGATTTTGAAAACCACAGCATATTCACAGTGTGCATGATGGTGAGTGGGGCGAAGCATTCGTAGGACCGTCCGCGTTTCCGTCCGCCCGTTCGTTCTTTCTTCCGTGCGTATGTGCGTTCATCCGTGCGTCCGTGTGTGCGTCCATTCGTCCGTGTGTTGGTTCATGCGTGTGTCCGTGCATCGATGCATCCGTCTGTCCATGGATCTATCACTCTCTCTGTTGGTGCGTCTGTCTATCTTTCTGTTCCTCTAGTGAACACTGTAAGTACTGCCATCTCGCATCTTTTCATCATATTGTAACGTGGACTGAAAGAGCGAGAAAGAAGAAGAGGAAGGACGCTCTCGAACGACGTAGTTTCTGCAGTAACGGCTGAGCGCTCACATTTTCAGTATAAATAAAACCATTACATCCGTAACAGCTTTAATGGAGGTGCTGGGTAACTTGCCATCCTGGACCCCACAGCAGTTCTAAGAAGCAGACGCGACGCTTAGCTGGCCTACCCCCGGACAACATCAGCATGAACGACGACACAGCAATCCCGTTGACGTACAACGCTGCCGCATCCACTAGTGCCACCGACACGGCAAAAGGTGGCCATCGACCTTGACAACCAGACTACTGGGCACCTGAGCCACGGATACTCTCAAGTAAAACTGACGAAGACGTAAACGCTTGGCTAAACACTACGACAGAGTGAGCCGCTACTACAAATGGGGCGCGCCGGCGAAGCTCGTGAACGTGGTATTCTTCCTTGCCGGGACCACTTGGCTTTGGTTTGAGAACCATGAACATGTCCTCCTCATTTGGGATATATTTGTTGAAGAACTGAAGGCCTACTTTGGGGACACGAGTTCCATGAAAAAAAAAGCTGAGCAAACGCTGTCACGTAGGGCTCAGTTGCCAGGCGAAACGTGCACAACCTACAATGAAAAGGTATTGAAGCTTTGTGGGATTGTCAACGCAAATATGTATGACGAAGATGAAGTCGGTCATTTGTTAAAAGGCATCGCCCAGGACGTGTACAATTTTTAGATAACGAAAGAAAACTTGAACACTCCTTCCATTTTCGAGCATGGTATGGTATGGCAGCGCCACCGCTGCCCTGCGCGCCCGCCTTTCGGCATCCTTATCCATACGAGCCACACCAACGGCAACGAGCATCGGCAACTACAAACCTATATTGATATGGTTTTGATTATAAAAGCATTGCTTTAGAAAACATCTGGCGTCTTTCGTAAGCAGCTGGCGTCTTCTTTTTGTTTTGCTTTAGAAACATCTGGCGTATTTTCGTTTTGCTTTTAGAAAACATCTGGCGTCTTTCGTTGGTTTATTTCATCAATCTACGGCGTTTTGAACAAAAAAATTTATTGTCTATTCACGCACAGGAGAAATCTCACCAGGCACTACCTTGGAGGTAAACAATGGCTGCTACTGGGCATGAGAGACATCAGAAGTCAACTTTTATCACTTCTACTTCTATTAACGTTTTCTCTTGGAACATGCCAATGGCTGCTAATGAGGAATGAGAAGCAGAATTCGGCTTTTAGTTGACGCGCACGCTGCGATTTTTTTTATTTTTGAACAATGCACAGGAGAAATCTCCCACCGGTACCACCTTGGAATTCAGAGTGTAAGACTTGTTACACACTACGACTACGACTACGGGAAACGAACGGGTGCCGCTATAAGGAGCTTCGCCACTAAAGCTCTATTTATTGACGTGATCTTCCTTGCTCGTTCCAGTTGCATTTCATTCGCGACCTCTACCCACACCTAGATGTGATAAAAACTGCACTGAACTTCTGTGCCCCAATAAACCACATTTATCGTTATTATCAGAGTCAATCCCATTCAGGGAGTTATACAATCCTGGGAATTATTAAGTCTTAAAAAATGTGCTTGTGAACCTAAGGCATGAGAACATCGAAATACAAATGTTACCAATGTTACTGTCTTTTTATTCAAATACTTTTTTGTGTGAAGTGAACGTTGTAAGGCGGCGAAATGCCACAGTTTCGGGAAAAGACCTAAGCAATGATTGCGATAGCAAATTAGCAACACATCGGTCTGTTGTACGGAGTAATGCTGGGAGATTTAGGAACCATAAGAAATGTAGTGAACATGGTAAATTGTGCTTGAAAAAACATTATTGCAATAAACACACTATCTAAACTGGTGTTCTCGTGAATAGTTGGCTGCGTGACGTGCCACATGAGGCAATATCAATGTCCAGCATGGAGAAACGTGACAAACCACTGTTTTTCACGTCGAAGTACATATACGTTGAAGCCTCGTCACCATTCTCCACACATCTCGTAAGTACATCGCACCTAAGCTGTGAACCTAGAAGTTTATGACGTCAGTTCACAGGTCTCCTGGTTAGATGTAGACTGTTGCGTGCGATGCTTTACCGCTGCAAGCATCACCCCAATTCTTCAAGGGCTGCTAGATAAGTTTGTACGCCTACAGTGATACTCGTGGCGCGCATTTTGATAGCGCGAACCGAATTCACAGGCACAACAGGACCAAAAACTTCTCGAACAGTCCTGCACTTGATTCGAGCACTTTTTTTGTTTGTTTCAAACTGAAAGTGGAGCCAGAGACGTTCCGCAACGCCCCTTTTATTTAACTACATTCAACTCACCCATCCATTGATCAAACCATTGGAGACGTAAATGTTTAGGGAATCATGTATTGCTTGTTCTGTCAAAGTACGAGCTCGGCTCAAGAATATTTTAAGCCCATTTACAGTAAGCCAATGGTAAATGGTGTATTTACATAGCTCACCATTAGTGAGAAGAAGAGCATGAGTGGCGCGTTCATGCTGGTTAAAACGATCCTGCAACACTTTTTGAGCATAGTCTCAAAACGGTGCTGATTGGTTGTAGAGGCTCCCGACAACACGCTAGCCGAATAATATAGCATAGCATCCTGCCGAGAGTTCAAATAAATTATCAACGTCAGCTGAAAATAGGTCATTTTATCACGACAAATGACACACGATGCTCAAACATCACTCGTAGCAAGCCCATTGCGCTCTGTCGTTACAGAGATCACCACAGGAGGCCGCCATTTGCCCACGCGTGCGCGCTCGATCACACTAAAAAAGTTGCGCATTCGAAAAAAAAGGCAGATCTAAGGTACAGAGGCAATCGATGATATGCGAAGCACGAATGAGAAAGCTTGATATGTCACTTTAAAATCAACACAACGTTATTAGGTGGAGGTAAATGATGCCGTACATGTCTTCCGTGTCATGATTATCATGTTTGGATGTGTCGTTTACGTTCTTCATCTATTCACGTCACGTGATATCAAATTTAGTATAAGTTGAGCTAAAGAAACGACCGCGAGCACGCTATGGGCGTGCTATGTTGATATCTTCTTACATGTCACGCGTGTCAGACTATCATGTTTGGACCTGTCATATATTTTGTCATTCATTGACGTCACTTAACACCAAATTCGGTATATGTGGAGCTAAAAAACGACCACGAGCGCATCATGAAGGGCCCAATATATTTCAGCGTAGCGTTGACGCGTGTGAACGCTTGGCACAGTGATGCTACGTTAGCAAAACACGAGACGCCACGCGCGACCGGCGCGACCAGCGTCCGTCGGCGCAGCCAGATGGCAGCCGGTGTAAAATGTGACATGCTGCATTTCGCCCCGATGCGTTACACAGGCAACAGTCCGTCGCCCTCTTTTCGTGACGCAGGGACGTTGGACGCGCCGAAAAGAGCATGTGTCAAAGCAGCCCAGCGCGGCGCGCGCCTTCGAGTGTATGGCAGGAGCGGGGCCCTGGCGTGGCAACGCCGGCGTGACGCGACGAAATGAACACCGGCGAGCACGCGCACCGCATCACATCGAAATGTATTGGCGCCTTGACTATGGCATGTAGTCATGTTCTCACATGACACGCATCTCATGATTATCATGTTTGCACCAGTCACATACCTTCGTCATTCATTGACGTCACGTAATACCAAATTTGGCTTATGTAAAGCTAGCGAAACGGCCACGAGCACATCATGAGTGTGGCATGTAGTCATGTTGTCACATGACACGCATGTCGTGATTACATGTTTGTACCAGTCACATACCGTCGTCATGCATTCACGAACCGTTATACCAAATTTGGTATATGTGACGCTAGCGAAACGCCCGCGAGCGCGTTATGAGCTTGGCATGTAGGAATGTTACAAAACACGCATGTCATGATTTTCAAGTTAGCGTCTTTCGCTTGTGTTCGCCATGCAATCATACCGGCTTTGCAACATGCCATGTGAACGAAACCACCGCAAAAGCTGCAGGGTCATGAAACGTAAATCATGACATTCATGACATCCATGTTATGATTTTCATGTTATGACTAGTAAAATATGCTATTCATACAGTCTTGTTATACCATAAAAAGTTTAGTATTGATACCATTATTGAAACGGCCAGGAGAGCTAAATCTGGCATAGGCGGCTAGATAGATAGATAGATAGATAGATAGATAGATAGATAGATAGATAGATAGATAGATAGATAGATAAGCGCAAAGTCACCGATGTTCACTAAGAAATGCTTCGCAATTAATAGACAAAAGTGTTCGTGGTTACGAGGAATGTGTGACGTATTTTCTTGGCCCCTCTCATTTATCCCTCCTTAGCTTTCAGCGCTTTCGTAGGGTCGAGAGAACAGTGAATGCTCTTGCAGCATGCGAGAAATCTCTCTATTTTCACTCACACTGAACGAATTCTTAAATTGTTTGCTGCGTTGAATTCGTAAGTTCTTCCAGTGTGTTCATTCCGTGGTTACTAGAAAAAGTTTTTCAGGGTCCCTTTAAAGCAGCGCGCTCTGGCACGAGGTACGATGGGTCGAATTCCCTGTGGGTGCCTTGAAGTTTTTTTCTTGTGATTTATTTTTATTTTTGCCTGGTATAAAATATCAGAAAACTATGAACCATCTCCGCAAGGGAACCCTAATGGCATGCGAAACAGCAGAGGTGTGCTCGGCGTAGACATGGTTGAAAGTGGACTCAGCGTGGGTGCTGCAAGAACGGTTGGAAGTGAAACTCGGTGTAGCGTCTACTCGACTAAACGTTTGTTTAAATAGCAAAGACAGGGGAGGCGGGACGCCTTGAAGACACTTGAGCTCGGCTTCCTTGGCTCGTGTCTTGTCGGTGTTACCCACGCCCTGTCTGTATTCTCCAACGAACGCGATCGGTGTTCTTGACTGGCACCTCGTCAGTGTCGCCAGTCTTCCACTGCCGACGCTTGCGTACGGCTTCCATGACTAGCGCCTCGTCGGTGTTGACGTCGCCATTTACGAACGTGATCGGCTTCTATAGCTCTCGCAGCACCGGCTACAGCCGGGAAAGGTACGCGCACACTATCGCATGGCTTCTCACCCGTCGGCGTCAGCATGCGGCAAGCAGCGGCACGCTGTTCATATTGTCGGCGCCGCGAGATTCTCGAGGCGCGCGAAGCGCGCCCACCCGCCGGCTCGCGTCTTCTCACCGACAGATGGAGAGAGTTGGCGTGGGTGAGCTGATGCCCACGTGAGGAGTGGGTACGAGCGTTGCGAACGGTGGAGAGGGTGAAGAGAGAGAGAGCTGACACGCGGCGAGCACACGGCAGGTGAAGAAGAGAGACGTCCCCACGCACTGCTAAGAGGGCGTGGGCTACTTGGCACTGCTCCAACAGCTGCGGCGAGGGGAGTGGTGCGGATGGAGGAACAGCGCTACACAATCTAGTCAAAGAGCTGTTATGCATCTAATAAATATATCCAGGACATGACGGTGACGGTAAAAATCAGCCAAGCGACCTTAAAATTTCCATCCAAATAAAAATTTGCCACGTATCTACGTGTCTGCAAATGTCATCGAAAGACAATGGCCTTCGGCCGCACTTCTTTCGTGCATGGCATCGCATTTTCAGAGCGGCTTTAGAAAAGAAACACTTGAGTATTTAGAACTACATAAGTATGTAATTCCAAGTAAAGGAACACACCACCTAATACTTACGGATTTTTGTTGCTCCTCAGATATGTGTAATGTTTTATTTTTGATCGACAATGTTTACAACTATCAACCCAGCCACCAGTTTGAAATGGCTGTGCATTCAGAAAGTTGTACGACGATGCCAACGCAGCATCATTCGTGGGCTAAGATCAAAATATCGCGTGGTGTTGAGTGCCAGGCACTGTGAATGACCTTCCCCCCCTCCCTTGTTTGTGCAAATAGTCTACTGTTTATATAAGTTTACTCATCTCGATGTTCATGAATGTTCTGTCCTTGTACAACTTTTGCAGTGTACATCACTGCATACACAAATAAGTTATATAACAGCGAAAATAACAGCGAATCATGAGTAACTGACATTAGCAAATGATTGAGCCATTGACTGAAAGTGTTGAGTGAATGCCTGAAAGTCAAGCGTACCCAAAGCAGCTGGCTCGGTAGTCTTTAGCGAGTGGGCAGAAGAGCCTGGTGGAAGAAACAGAGCTCCGCGTGCATCTCAGAGTGCGCACATGGTGCAAGCCACATCGCCAAGCATCAGCTGATAGCGAAGCATCGTGCGTAGTACTTTGCTACCGTTCACGAGCTCCTCTTGTCATGCCCGAATAAGGGGGGAAGGCCTGGGATTACGGTGGACAATTCGTATTTATTGGATTAACAACGAAGCGTTTTTGGACATACGGGCACGAAGTTCCCTGCTAGACGCATTGCAATGATAGCCCCACTTTCTTCGAGGCGATCCCAATCAGCTGTATCCGCCCCAACGAGCCATGCGCGTAACACTCAGGGATTTTTTTTTTTCCGTAGACATAGAGTCCTGGGGGAGGCGGCAATCGAGACACCATGGTCTGTGAATCGTTGGCGTCTCCGCTGGCAGGTGGAGAAGGAGAGCATAACTGGTCGGTTATCGACAATGTACGCTAGTGTCGGTGGCAATGGCATTACCCCGGTGTCATCAACGTAGGTAATAAGACCGGATGATGCGTACACGTGATAAATTCTGCTGCTCTACGCTACTTAACGCAAAGTATAGTCCTCATTGCTACCATGTACATTTTCATGAATGTCACTCAATGCCAATTACTGCACTAGACGTTCGAGTTCTCTGGCGTTCCAGTTTGACCGGCCGCAACCCGAACCTCGAACATCTGAGTGTGAGTCTAAGACACAATTAAAGTCACCTAGGAGTACCACATGTTGTGAATTTAAAACGAACGCATCAAGATATTGGGTTCACGCACGCTGATGGGGCGTACTCACCCACAAAAAATGGCAGCATATCTACGGAGTGAATGATGGAGAGTGGGGCGAAGCATTCGTCCGTCCATGCGTCCGTCTGTGTGACCGTCCATGCGTCTGTTTGTGCGCCCGTCCTTGCGCTCTTTCATGCATACGCCCCTGCGTCCGTTGATGCGTCCATCCATGCATCTGTTTGTGTGTCCGTTCGTTAATCTATTCAACACTCCAAGTCCCACCATCTCGCATCTTTTTATCATATATTCCCCATATAGAAGCACCGCCATCCAGCGGACATTCCAAGGACTAAACGAGAGGTGGCACACGCACACTTTCTTACGGCCTGCGCTTTGGGTCCACTTCCCACCTTTAACCACCTCGAGTTCATGGTATATTCTAGTTCACTGTATTCATGGCACTGCGACCAAACGCTCGCTAAACCTTTGGAAAACCAAGGAGGTTACGCCCAGCGTATATAACGTAGCAACCTTTGCGTGTCAGATAGGGCTCAATTTACATGCCAGTGACTGCTAATGAGAAATGAGAGACAGGAGAATTCGGCTTTTTCTTTCTTACGGCTTGCGCTTCGTACCTACTTCTCATTTTTAACCACCTTGAGTTCATTCATGGTATATACAAGTTCATTGTATTCATGGCACTGCTGCTCAACGCTCGCTAAACCTTTCTATAGCTAAGGAGGTTACACCCAGAGAGTATAATGTAGCATCCCTTTCTTGTCCGATAGTGCTCAATGTACATGCCAATGGCTGCTAATGGGGATCGCAGCGTGCGCGTTGACTAAAAGCCGAATGCTCGTGTCTCTCTATCCCCATTAGCAGCCATTGGCATGTACATTGAGCACTATTTTTTGTTGTTAAACAACGCACAGAAGAAATCTCTCACTGGCACCACCTTGGAGGTCAAATGTTATACCTATTTCGGGTATGTGCCACTGGTGGTTACATAAGAGGGACGCCCAAGCCACGCCATACGCGTCTTAGCGTCTCACGTCGTTGTTAGCGTCTCACGGCGTCTCTGGGCTGGCGGACGCTTGTCATGGCAAGCCAGCCCCCGAAGAAGGCGCTAGCCTTCGACGTAGCCGTCCCCGAGGAGACTAGTCCCGAAGACGTCGTTGACGCGACGTCTTCAATAGTAGGATTCGAAGAAGTGTACTGCGTTCAGCACTTTGGAGGCCGGAACTACCAAGTTACCGTCAACAGTGAGGCCGCACTGGCCCAAATCGTAGACGCGTCGCACCTTATCATCCGAGGAGAGCGCGTCGCCATCGTACCCCTGGGACCCCAAGTGACCCAAGTGACCCTCCTGTTCCTGCCGTGCCGCGTACCCAGCGAAGTCCTCGCACAAGCACTCTCTCCCTACGGGAAGGTGCTGCACATCACCAGAGAACTCATGGGATCGCGCCCAACCGTGACCACTGGGACGCGATACGTCCGCATGGAAATGAAGGCTTCGTCACGGGTGCCCAACTACCTCAAGGTCGCGGGCCATCGAGTTACCTGTGACTATAAAGGCATCTAGCGAGTGTGTCGTCGATGTGGAGACAGTGGGCACTTCCGCATGAACTGCACAGCTCCGTTTTGTGGAAGGTGCGGCGTTTATGGCCACGACGGGAAAGGCTGCTCGCTGCCGTGTCGCCGTTGTGGGGACCCGCATGCCACCGTGGCCTGCACCATCAGGCCATCGTATTCCGAGGCGGCATCCAAGGATTTCCCTCCACTTCAACCAGGAACGCCATCTAAGAACAAGTGCGACGATTCGTCGGCGCGAGCCGTGGTGGCCGACCACGACCAGGGTGTGCCAATCGCGGCGCTTCACCAGACGCCCACTGCGTTCCCAACGATTCCGGGCCTGGTAATCCCTCCAGGTACTGAAAACTTAAGTTCCCCGCGTCCCGTGGCCATTTCTGAGGAATCGCAGGCCAAGCCCTCGTCAGACGAAGCGCCTCGTGAGGACGGCGTCTCGGATGGGAATATTGCATCTGAGGCTCCTCGCGTTGCTGCTCTGTCGACAACAAGTTCAGGCGTCATCGAGGAGTCTACATCTCAAGACGACGACGCCTGCATCTACGAGGACTCCAACAGCACCGCGAGTGAGGCGCCCCTACAAATTGACGAAGACACCAGCCCCAGTGACATAAGCCAGGACAGTGGAGACGTCTTTGTACCATCCTCGCTCAAACACCCGGACACCAAACGCCCCCGGATCACTACTCGTGACTTAGAAGCCCCCACCAGAGACAGAAGTCCCCTGCGGACTTCGACGCGATCCCGGAAGCCCCGAGCCTCCGGTGGATCGCCTGGCCGGAAAAAATGACTCAGCCACTTGCGGGGCATTGGCTCCCGCACCTGATAAAGGTACCCCTGCATTTGCGTGATCCGATAGTATGTTTTCATTTTCCCCATGGCTCTTACTCTAAAAGTTATTACTTTTAACGTTCAAGGTTTCCGAAATCCACAAAAACAGGCTGAAGTATTGGCTTTTGCACGTTCAGTGCACTGTGATTTGCTGTTCGTGCAATAAACAAATTTTTTCAAGCTTTCTGATGTACTCGCTTTCAAGCGCGCGTTCAATTTTGATTGTTTCTTTTCGTACGCCAGCACGCATTCGACTGGCGTCGGAGTCGTTATTTTTAACCGAGGTCTTTTACGTGACCATCATGTTTCCTTCGATGCCTTCGGACGCGTGCTGGCGTTCGACTGCACCTTTTTTTCGTTAAGAATAAGATTTGTTGCCGTGTATGCCCCAGCGGCACGCGAGAACTCAAACGCGTTCTTCCAATCTCTCGATGCGTTCCTTTTAAATTCCCGACATGTGGTACTTTTAGGGGATTTCAATTGTGTCTTGGACTCACACGCAGATGTTCGAGGTCCGGGTCGCGGCCGGTCAAACTGGAATGCCAGAGAACTCGAACGTCTAGTGCAGCAATTGACATTGAGTGACATTCATCAAATTGTGCATGGCAGTAATAATGCCTATACTTGGCGTCGAGCAGCGTCGAGCAGCCGAATTGATCGCGTGTATGCATCCCCCAGTCTCATTACCTACGTTCACGACACCGGGGTAATGTCATTGCTACCGACACCGGTGTACATTAGCGACCATCGGCCGGTTATGTTATCTCTCCGCCTGCCAGCGAGGACGCCAACGGTTCACAGACCATGGCGTCTCGATTGCCGCGTCCTCCAGGACTCTCAGGCTACGGAGAAATTATCCCGAGCGTTACGCGCATCGCTTATTGGGGCCGATGTAGCTGAATGGGATGGCCTCAAAGAACAGTGGCGGCATCATTGCAGTGCGTCGGGCAGAGGACTTTGCACCCGTATATCGAAAGATGCGTCATTGTTAATCCAGAAAATACGCATTGCCAATCGAGATCCCAGTCCTTCCACTGTAATGCGGGCATGGCAAGAGGAGCTCGTTGAACGGTACCAGCGTATTATGCGCGCTTCTTCACTATCGGCTGCAGCTTGGCGCTGTAGACGTGCACCCTGTGCGCACCCTGAGGTGCTAAGTTATGCACGCAGAGCTCTGCTTCGTCCACCAGGCTCGCCTGCCCACTCGCTGAACTCTATCACCCCAGCTTCTGCGGGTACGCGCGACTTTCAGGAATTCACCCAACACTTTGAGTCAATAGCTAAATCTGGTACTAATGTCTGTTACCCAGGATCCGTTTCTTCGCATCCTCTACTAACAGATTTACCTCATGATTCCAACATGTCAAATGACGTCCTCCTATCACCGCCATCCGATGACGAAATCAAAGGCGCATTAGACGCAATGAAAAAGGGTTCGGCCCCAGGGCCTGACGGACTTCCTGCAGAGTTTTATGTACAGTTCTGGCCTATCATTGGTCCAACTATGTCACGCGTCATTCGCAAGTGTTTCCAAGATATTACACTTCCAACTTCTTTCCACAAAGGCCGTATAACACTAGTTCCCAAAAAAGACCCAATGTCCACGCGACCAGAAGATTGGCGCCCTATTACCCTGCTCAATGTAGATTACAAGCTCTTGGCTAACATTTTGGTGCGCCGAATCAGTCCATTTCTTGCAACATTAATTGCTCCCCACCAGGTCTGTTCTGTTCCGGGCAGAGAAATACACACCCATACGTGGTTAACGCGTGACATCATTCAATACACCATTAGCCGATGTGCGCAAGGACTGTTGGTTTCATTAGATCAAGAGAAAGCTTTCGATTTCATAGAACATGGCTACATACTAAATGTTTTACATGCATATGGATTCCCGGATAAGTTCATTGACCTTATCAACGCGATGTACACTAATTTAGAAAGTACCCTTTACTTAGATTCCCGTGAGAGTCACGCATTTAGAGTCACGCGTGGGGTCCGTCAAGGGTGTCCCCTCTCCCCAGTGTTATTTATTCTTGCAATAGAGCCCTTCTTAAGGGCCGTTGAACATCACCCGCAGATTCGTGGCTTACCTCTACCCAGTAACACTCAAGTAAAAGTCGCTGCATATGCAGATGATATCACTCTATATGTACATAATGAACAGTCGCTGCAGCATGCTCTTGATACATTACATGATTTCGGTATTATCTCCGGTGCAAGGTTAAACTTTTCTAAAAGCCAGTATTTTTTCATTGGCAACCCCAGCGGTCATATCAACATCACGTCGCCTTTACAGTGGTCTCCTGAGATTTCAATACTCGGAGTTACTTTCACTGTATTTGGTATACAGGATAGCATCTGGTCATCCGTTGTACAAACTCTTCTAAATGATATCAAAGCAGCCAGGTACTTCGAATTCCCCCTCTTGGAACGCCGATACTTAACACAAACGGTGTACCTAGGAAAATTTTGGTACCTTTGCCATTCTGTTAAACCACCGCTCCACGTCTGCAGGAAAGTGCAAAGCTGCATCAGTTCATTTTTTTGGTCTGGTGGCACAGAATTGTTATCGCGTCCAGCGTTAGCTCAACCGCGAGATCAAGGCGGTTTTGCATTCCCCGACGTTTCCGTCACGGCTTCTACATTGTGCCTCCGCACTCTATTGCGAATACTAAGCAATGATGACGTGCCCGCTCAGACACTGGCTCGTTACCATCTGGGGCCATCACTACGTGTCTTCTTGCCGGATAGCCAAATAAACAAAGGTCCCCAATCAACTGAATTACCATCTTTGTATCGAGCCCTTCTGGCATTTCACCGAGGTTTGGAAGCTACGTGCCCAGAGATAGAGGTGGCCGATTCTGAAGTGGTGGACACAATGGCCGCCCTTCTACGGCCCTTGGTGCCCCAGCATCGTCAATATTTATTGAACCGTGCTTGGAAACCAATAACTGCCGCAGTGTTGCCAGGGCATCTCAGAGACTTTGTCTGGAGGTTGGGCTGGGGCTTGCTCCCCACGCGAGATCGGTTGCAGCGATGGCAGGTGGTTCGCACTTCCACTTGCCCCAACTGCGCCATGGTAGAGACCAATCGACATGCGACATTTGAATGTGTGGTTTCCCGCCTTTTTTGGCGTGCGGTTAATGCTGGTTTTCGGGGACAGGGTGTGCGAACTTTCGTGTCCAACGGCCGATTTCCGCGTAGCCGCTTCTCCGCTCTCTAATTAGTTGCGGGGCTGTTCAGCCTTTGGAGAAACCGATGTGAGGCCGTAGCTGCCAATTGCCGCTGGCGTGCCTTGTGGCCGATACTGGGGAGATTGAGACGAGAGATCCTCGCGTTCCTCTCCGAAGAGCTTTTCTTCCTCGGGGAGCAAGAGTTTCTGCGGCATTGGTCGTGCCCTTTCGTCAAAGTGGAACACGAAAGGATACAACTCATTTTTCGACCGACTTGGTGCTAAGCAGCGCCCGTTGAGTTGTTGTATATGATTTCATTTGTTACAAATTGTGTTTCATTTGGATCTATTGTATCGTTATACCCTTGTATCGTTATATCACATTGAATTTTTGTGTACATGTATGCCAACATAATCATGTATATTAGAGCAAATGTCTTCACTGTAACGTAGTGATGTTAGTCGTGAAATATAGATGTGCAGAAGTGTATGTGCCCTGTTACTGGAATGGTATGAAGCCTTTGTGTTCTGTACATGCTGTAAATAGACTTTTTCTAAACAAGGAGCTTCGCCCCTAATATTATACGTAACAAAAATGATGCAGTCGAACGCCAGCACTCATCCAAAGGCATCGAAAGAAACATAATGGTTACGTAAAAGACTTTGGTTAAATATATTTACTCCGACGCCAGTTGGACGCGTGCTGGCGTACAAAAATTGGCAAATTCTACGTACAGTGGGAACCGATGATATGCGAAGCACGAATGAGAAATATGAATATGTCACTTTGAAATCAGCGCAACGTTACGAGATGGAGATAAATGATGCCGTACATGACTTCCGTGTCATGATTATCACCTTAGGATGTGTCGTTTACCTTCGTCGTCTATTCTCGTCATGCGATACCACATTTGGTATATGTAGAGCAAGCGAAACAGCTGTGTGTACGCTATGAGCGTAGTATGTTAAAACGTTAATGCATTACATGCATGGCAGGGTTATCATGTTTGCACCAGTCATATATTTCGTCATCCATTAACGTCACGTAACACCAAATTTGGTATATGTGGAGCTAGCAAAACGGCTGTGAGCGCATCATGAAGAGCACAATATACTCCAAAGTAGCGTTGACACGCGCGCACGCTGAGCACAGAGACACTACGTTAGTAAAACGCGAGAACTTCATAGTCTGAGCCCAGGTGCGACCAGCATCCGTCGGCGCGAACCGACGGCAACTGGCGCGACATGCGCCATGCTGCATTTCGTGCCGATATCATACAGTAAAATTATTCTATGCCCATGCGTTACCCAGACAACACTACGTTGTCTGGGTAACGCATCGGCAACGCTGCGTTGTCTAGGTAAAAAAAAAACTTTATTTTGAGAGGCGAAGCTCTTTAAAGCGGCACCTGTTCGTCCCTCGTAGTCGTAGTCGTAGTGTGTAACAAGTGTTACATTTGGACCTGCAAAGTGGTGCCGGTGAGAGATTTCTCCTGTGCTTTGTTGAACAATAAAAAATGCGCGGCGTGCGCGTTAACTAAAAGCTGACTGCTCCTGTCTCTGGTTTTCCATTAGCAGTCATTGGCGTGTACATTGAGCACTATCTGACAGGAAAAGGTTGTGACGTTATACTCGCTGGGCGTAACCTCCTTGATTTTAGAAATGTTTACCGAGCGTTGGGCCGCAGTGCCATGATTACATTGAACTAATTTATACCATGAACTCGAGGTGGTTAAATGTGGGAAGTATACCCGAAGCGTAAACCGTAAGAAAGTGTGCATGTGTCACCTCTCGTTTAGTACTTGGAATGTCCGCTAGATGGTGGTGCTTCTATATAGGGAATCTAGAAAACAGTTCGAGCTGTCACGGTGGATGGACGTGGTTTTTTAGCGCTCCGGATCGACTGCGCAGATAAGTGTTTCTGCATGTTTTGAGTTTGTCATTATAATTATAAGGCAGCGGTTGAAATCTTCGTAGCACTTATTTTATGATACGGCTTATTCTGGGGCCAGTCACCAGGTATTTATTTGTTAGTGCAGGTGTGTGTTTAAATTTTGTGTTGTTTTTTTTCTTTTGCCACCTCGTCAAGGAGGTGCACGTACATTGAACACGCAAATTTTTGTAGTAGAGCTTAGACTTTCTTTTTTCGTAGTGCAGGGCTCGAGTTTTGTAATTATCGAGTATAGGGACAATTGGTGTCAGAAAGACATGGTTAAACAGACTGTAAAGTGTTCAGGATGTGGAGTGGGTTTGAAAGTGGACCTAAGCGTAGAAGCGGATGGAGAAGAGGCTGACGCGAAGTGTAGGCAATGTGAGGTCGAGGAAAAAATAGCGAATATGATGGTTGCCCAGAGTGAACTGCTGATGAGAATCGCCGAGCTCGAGACTGCGTTGGCGACAGAGCAAGAGAAAACGAGGGCAATGGGAGAAAGACTGAAGTCCGCCGAGGAAGCACTAGCGAAGCTGATTAAAGAAGCGACCTACGGAGAGAACAGTAGGGAACCGGCAAGCAGAATGGTGGAGAAGGAAGAGCAAGCAAGTTTGGAGAAAACAAGTTAAGCCAGTTCAATTGTCGCAAGGCCCAGCTTCAGCGAGGTAATGGTGGGGCTGGGAGGGGACAAAGCAGCCGGCGTCACAGGCGCAAGTAGCCCCCAGGTGCAGGACGCTCCAGCTGAAAAGTCACAGCATGTGATAATCGCCGGGGACTCGAATTTAAATCGATGCACAGAAGTCCACGAGTGTTGAAGATTGGGCGAGTTGGTTCGTCGTAGCGCTCTGTCCTCTTGTGTCGGTCTACTTGGCCGTTTCTTCTTCGCCGTGATGCGCTATACCAGTTCAAGGATGAACAGAAGCCATAAGAGAGGGTAAGAGGTGACAAGAGGGTTGCAGTAGGGGCGTTACCAGGACGCAAGCTTGAAGCAATCATGAAGCAAGCGAGCGCTAAACTCAAAACTACAGCTGATAGACGAAACCTCGTGATAATTTCAGGTGGTTTAAACGATGTCTTCAATGAAGTTACAGCAGGACTAGCAACCACACAGGCGAAAGGCGGCGATGACATGTGCGCCTCTTCTCCTAAGGTACAGGTAGTGATATGCACGATACCGGAAGTACCAGTGCGTGATAGCAACCTGCAAAGAGCGGTTGTCAACGCAAACCAAGAGATATGGCGGATGAGTCAAGAGAAAGGCTTTGAGGTGGTGGAAATAAACAGAGAGGTGCATAGGTGGGATGGTTTTCAACGAAACAGAATTCACTTCGATGGGCGGCTAGGTCATGAGGTGGGTTGGCGACTTGCAGGACGTGCAGTAGCATTTTTGGGGGGCAAGCGAGCTCTTCGGGGTGCAGGATAGCTAGTAACGAGGAAAACAACCGGGGAGACTCTTCAACAGGCGGTATGGACAGATACGATTCCAAATTGACACCAATATCTAAGATAGGTAGAGTCCAGGGGATAAATAGATGTAGCCACGAGCGCCAAGCCAATTCAGACATAGGGTATATTAACATGCAGGGTGGTAGGAACAGGCTGAAGTGGGAAGAGATAGAAGAACAGCTAAGGGAAGAGACGGCGATGGTATACGGTTTTGTAGAAACACATCTCAGAGACATGGAACAACCTCCGAACAATCCGGACTACGCGTGGGAATATTGTAATTGAACAGAAGGCAGCAGAAAGGAGGGTGGTATTGGGGCATTGATTCATAAAAGTACAGACTGGCAAAGGGTTAAGCAGGAGTGCAAGGAACAATTATGGCTAAAAGGAAACGTGGCAGGTCAAATGACACTCCTTGGTTTCATATACTTGTGGACGGGAGCAAAGGCCAGAGAGGAAATCAGGCAATGGTAGAGAGTATATCAAAGTACTTTCAGGAGTTAGGAAGGAAGGGCGAGATAATTTTACAAGGAGACATGAATGCGCACATAGAACATATAGATGGGTATACCGACGCGACAGGCAAAATGATCATGGATATGTGCGAAAGGCTTGATTTGATCATTTGCAACAGTACCGAGAAGTGTGAAGGGCAAATAACATGGGAGGTAGGAAGGCTGCAGTCGACGATAGATTATGCACTGATGTCACATAGGATGCATGATTAGCTCAGGGGATTGCACATAGATGAAGGTGGCTCCAGAAGTCTGGGTTGTGATCACAAACGTATCAAGCTAAGTTTTGGAAAAGCAATGAATGTGGGAAGGAGACAAGATCAGCAACTACAGGAAAATTTTTATCCAGAAAGGCTAATTGAAATAGCCACTAAACAAATTGAGAAAGTAATCATGGAGGATAATAAGACAGTGCGGACATACACGAATCTAATTAGACTCTTTGAGCTAGAGCTTGCTAAGACACGTGACAAGTCACCCTGGAAAGGAAGACAAAAACCCAAAAGTTGGTGGGATGAGGAAGGTAAGAGAGCCATAGCAAAACGTCAGAAAGCCTCTAGAGAACAGAGACATGCTAAGCAGCGGGGTGAACCAACAGATGATGTTGAAAGAAAACGGGAAACCTTTCTAAGCTGTAGAAAGGATGCATCCCTTCTGATTAATGAAAAGATTAGAAGAAAGGGAGCTCAGCAGCTAGCAGAAGTACATAAAAAAGATAGAAAGGCAGCTGCGAAAATTTGGAACCATCCCTAAGCAATGAGACGAGAACCTCCCTAAGAAATGAGACGAGCCTAGAGCAGAGTTTCATAACTACAGCCCAAGGGGCTAGGCTAGAAGGGGACGAAGCTATTTAATATATAGGAACAAGGGTGACAGAAAAAATTCAGCAAAGAAGTACTTTGTGCCCCACAATAGACAAGGACGAATAAAGTGGTGCAATGGCTCCATTTTCACAACGAGAGTGGGAAAGGGCTGAGAAAAGGGTTTCTAGTAGTACATCAACAGGCCCAGATGGCATTCCACTTATGCTGATAAAGACATTAGGTCCGAAGTCTAAGCAGGCTTTGAGAGAGGCAGTGAGCAAAATAATAATCGATGGTGAAGTTCCCAATGGATGAAAACTTAGCAGGATGAGCATGATCTGTAAAGGAAAGGGGGACAAAGCTGACATAAACAACTACCGTCCTATAACAGTGACATCAGTGGTCTACAGGCTGGCGATGCAGATTATAAAGGAAAGACTGCAGGCATAGATAGAGAATGAGGGGGTGCTGGGGGAACAGCAGAATGGGGTTCGGAAACACAGGAGGTTTGAATATAATCTGTTCTCACTGACGCAGTGCATCGACATAGCAGAAAAGGAACACAGGCCCCTGTGGCTAGCTTTTTTGGATATCAAGGGAGCGTACGATAGCGTGGTTCAAGAGGAATTGTGCGGAATACTGGACACACTAGGCGTGGAACATGTAGTCACTAATCTTTTAAAGGATATCTATAAAGGTAACAAGGTAGTTATAAAGTGGGAAAAACAGGTATCCAAGCCTGCAGAGGTAAAACGGGGGCTTAGGCAGGGGTGTCCCCTGTCACTCTTATTATTCATGATGTACCTACAAGCATTAGAGGTCAAATTAGAGGGAAGTGGACTGGGCTTCAACCTCTCTTTAGTCAAACAAGGAAAACTCATTGATCAGGCACTACTAGCATTAATGTACGCAGATGATATAGTGGTAATGGCCAACAAGGAAGATTTGCAGAAATTAATGGACATCTGCGGTAATGAGGGATATAGGTTAGATTTTAGATTCAGTAAGAAAAATCAGCAGTCATGATTTTCAATGACAATGAAGGTAGTGAGCTTAGAATACTGGAGGTCACGCTAGAGATAACAGATAAATACAAATATCTGGGCGTATGGATAAGGAATGGGACCAAGTACCTTAGGGAACACGAAATATACGTGACGACTAAAGGTAACAGGAATGCAGCACTGATGAAAAATAGGGCACTGTGGAATTACAATAGGTATGATGTTGTGAGAGGAATATGGAAAGGGGTCATGGTTCCTAGGCTGACGTTCGGCAATGCGGTCTTGTGCATGAGATCAGAAGTTCAAGCAAGAATAGAAATTAAGCAACGTGGAAAAGGTAGGCTTGCTTTAGGAGCTCACGGGAATACACCAAATCAGGGAGTACAAGGTGATATGGGATAAACATCATTTGAGGGCCGGGAAGATAGCAGCAAGATAAAATTTAAGAAGCAATTCAGAAAAATTGGGGAGGAGCGTTGGGCTAGGAAGGTTTTCAGCTACTTGTACATGAAGAATGTCGATACAAAATGGAGGAAGCGAACCAAAAAATTGACTGGTAAATACTTAGAAAACAGCAGGTGGCCAAACCAAAAAGAACTATCGGTTAAGAAGAAAGTGAAGGAAACAGAGACTGACATGTGGAGAATAGGCATGATTAAGAAGTCCACACCAGAGATCTATCAAACTTTTAAGCAGGAAATTGCCAAGCAAAGGGTCTATGATAATACTCGGGGTAGTTCTCTACTGTTTAGGCCAGGACGGGAGTACTGCGAACCAAGACACAGCTGGCCAAATACGAAGGAGTAGACACAGTATGCAGTGCGTGTGGAGAGGAAGAAGAAACTGCCGAACACTTGATAATGTTCTGTAAAGGACTTCACCCTATAGTTCAGGATGATGGCGCAGAGTTTTTCAAAGCACTGGGGTTTAGGGACAGTGAGGGCAAAATAGTCTATAAGCGGGCAGAAATAACTAGAAGGAGGTTATCTAATTGGTGGCTAAAGTCAAGGCACGAGTGAAAATTAAACCCGTCACTGCAAAGTACGAAATCTCTATTTCAATATTTAAAAAAATAAATCTAGTTTTTGGTTCATTAGGTATTACGGGTCGGTGGCGCTAGCCACCACCCGATCTAAAGGGTACAGCCATATCCATCCATCCATCCATCCATCCAGAGCCTGTTCACTAACTCTGGTGCTACCCCCGGCACTGACGGGTGGGTCCTTCGTTGCGCGTTTGTAAGCGCGGCAAGCCTAAAAAACAAAAGTGTGATACCACTCCCGTGTGCCACTTAAATATTTAGGAGAGAACATATGCAAGAGAGAAAGAATAAGTACGCAAGATAGCACATTGAACAGAACACAGCCATATCCATCCATCCGAATATATGCTGAAAAGATGCGACATGACGGTACTTGGAGTGTTGAATAGATGAACAAACCGACACACAGCGGATGCATGAATGGACGCATAAATAGACACAGGGGCGCATGCATGTACGAACGCAGAGACGGATGCACGAACAGACGCAAGCACGGACGGGCGGATGAACGCATGGATGCTCACACAGACGGACGCATGGACGGACGGATAAAAGAACGAATGGATGGACGGATGCTTCGCCCCACTCTTCATCATTCACCCCGTGGATATGCGGCAATTTTTTTTAAGTTTCTGTTTTTCTTTCAATACCAAATTTTGTTCATATAATAAGTAATGGCTACTGTGCAAGGTGTTTTCAGCTAATTGTTATTATTGCAGTTTTTGGCCACATAAACCTACAAGAATTTAGCCGAAAGGAGTTATGTGTGCAGTTTTTGTATTGCACTACAGCTCTTTGAATGAATATGCAAAAAAATAATAATTACCCAACGAAGGTATATTTTGCAAAAAAGTACCTTTGCACCCCTCAAGTCAAAAAACTTTAAGAGAAAAAAATCACAATTTTCCCAAAATCAACTTTGTCCACATTGAAGCCAGTTTGCACCACGTGGTGGTCTAATTAAAGATAACGTTTATATCCAACTGGAAAGCAAGTAAGCAGTTCTTTTGATATCCCTGGTTTTATCATTATATATTTAGTTTCACGGAAGAAAATTATTTTTGAATTTTCTAATTGGCAGCTATCTTCCTATTTGGTTATGTGGCAGCTTCTCTCTTGTTCCCGTGGCCCCGGCATTCCTCAAGACAGACAGGGCGTTTCCTGTTTGCCTGAGTACAAATCGACGACATGCCTCGTATGCTGGTGATGTTATCGCATGCGCCCTTCCTGTGACTGAGAATGGTCGGCTTGCTTCCCGTTTTCTTCAGCCGCATTCGTAGTGTTTGCTCGCGTTCATTTACCTGCGGCTAGAACACACAATTTCTGGGGGATTGGGGGGGCTGTTATCGATTTGGACTTTACATGGTGCATGATGGCGATGCCGATATCGGAAACATTTCAAGAGTATTTATATCACAGTAAAAAGATTAAAAAGGAACTATGAAGAAACGTAAGTTAAGTACACGCACCCATGCCATCGTGCCCCCAAAAAAAGTTGCCTGGTAGTGGAATTTTGGCTAGAAAACAACTAATCAGAGCAGCCACCTTCTAGATTTTTTCATTAAGTTCACTAAAGCAGGAAATTGTCTCTGTACCTACAATAACAGCAGTGCGTCTGTTGGCATCCACGGCAATTTTCTCCTTTTCCCACAAACTAAGAGGCACCCGTGAGCTTTACGTAAATCTTTGCCGTGACTCTAACAGACACTTTTTACAGTGTACATATACCAAATTTGGTATCAAGTGACGTGAATAGATAGATGACGAAAGTAAATAACACGTCCGAATATGATAATCATCACATGAAAGTATTGCGTGGCACAATTTACCTCTGCCTCGTAACATTGTGCTGATGTTAAAGTGACATATTAACCTTTTTCATTCGTGCTTCGCATATCATCGATTCCCACTGTACGTGGAATCTGCCAATTTTTTCGGCGCACCGCCTACCCAGCGCTGGTCTCCAATATAAACACCCGCAGTAAGCGGGCGTTCGGCCTGGCGAATACGCTCCCGCATTGATAACGTTTACGCTGTCGTACCCGCAGTGCTCAGCGACAACTTTTCTTGGCATTGGATCGAAAGCTAAAGAGCCAAACCGCGAGCATCCTTCAGCGAGTTCCACAACAGCGACCGTATTTTCACCGTAGAAGCCCTTCCATTAGTTTCTACTTGGAGCTATTCGAGACAGGACGCAACTCCCCCCTTTAGGATTGTCGTATTTTTCTTATTAGATGCGGAGCATCTAATACTCGAGGCTTGTAGTGCGGCGCCGTCCGCAAGCTTCCTCCTCCTTCTTCCACCATCTGTGCATCCCTTCCTCCTCTACACACCGCGCGCGCTTCACTCCTCCACCATCTCTGCACCCTTCCTCTTCTACACACCGCGTGCGCTTCTCCTCTTCACGAACATTCGCTAGCTGTATAATGTAGCGCGCATGCGCCGTCACGCTTCGAGAACATCGGCAGCTGACGCGCGCGCATGCGTGGTCGCGCTTCGAGAACATCGGCAGCTGACGCGCGCGCATGCGCCGTTGCGCTTCTCCCCCTTCTCGAACATTCGACAGCTGACAGTGCATGCGCCGTCGCGCTGTATATATACTCAAGGTCGGCGCTCGCTCGCTCAGTTGCCGCTCGTCGGTTGGTTTGTACGGCGCGTCGACGTCCAAGGTCGCGGTGAAATGAATTCCAACGAATCCACAAACACAATGATCGACGTCCCTTCGACCAGCGCCGCCCTTTCGCATACGTGTGTACGTGTTCACTCATTTATCACCCCCTCCTACAACCGCGTTAACCAATTTAGCCATCGACCCAAGTAAGTCGCAATTTAACACCCCATTTCACAACCACGTTAACCAATTTAGCCATCGACCCAAGTAAGTCGCACTTTAACACCCCGTTAACCAATTATATGCTCCGCATCCTCCTCAGTGTTCCCCCGAGGGAAGCTGCGGGCAATTTTTTTTTTATTTGTTCTGACATCGAGTTACTGAATGCGAGAGAAGTCCCACCTTTTTACGTGCACCACAAACACCAAGCGGTGTTTCCGTTTACATGAAACGCTCATGGTGCGCCCCCGTCAATTTTCATAGCGTTATGAGACGCGCCCCTAGACGGACTACTTCGCGTAGTGGTACAAGAGCAGAAGCTCCACCACCGTAGCTTTCCCTTCAATATCAAGCAATGATGCTGCCAATTATAGTATATTCTAGGCACTATAATTGAGACTAGCCCGTTGCCAATAATTGCATTCACTTTGTCTCCTATTAGCCGCGTTAACGAACTCTAGTGGCACGGAAGTTGGTTGAAGTGAGGTGACGATGATGACTCGCTCGATCCGCGGCCGAGTGTTGCCTTTTGCTGCGCTCACCGTGTGCCAGCTCTTACGATATACAGTGGTGATAAGTGGTCATTGTTGCAATGCAAATCTAGTAAGGGCGAAGGCAGCGTTTACACTGCTAGCGAAAGTTAAATGATCTGTAGAAAGTTGCGATAATCTAATAGGTAAACTTCAGCCTGAACGGAAAACTCACTGTGAATATGGTGATGCATCGCAGCATATCATTCGTTGATTTAGCCAATGTTTCATAAACGTTGGTTTGGACTTCTTATGCCAAGAAATTGGAGCTGGAAGGCTCTACGCTGGTGGTTCTAACTTTGTTATCACTAAGTGTACACTCTAGGGTAAGAACACGTGTCCCGGAGAGTTACAAAAACTATCAGAGTGTTTTCAAACTCACTAATTACATCTTGGTTTTTGTGCAGATTGTTAGGGTGATTCGAGAAAATAGCACTGCATTTGCTGAATCTGCCATAAAATATTTTAATATATCCAGAATGTTCAGAAAAGTTATGTGGTCACACACAAAGGTTCCGGGAAATGCTTAAGTATTTGTTTGCTTGAATTACGCAAGTATTTCTTCTAAGCAACTAGTCACCAGCAATTATGTGGTCGTATATTTCGATTTGCAAGAGCTGCTGGTCTGATCAAACGCCACGTCACAAGCGGTAACGCTTAATTCATTCAATTACTGCGAGCAAAGCCTGAAACTGCATTACGAGTGAGCAAGAACAAAAGAAAAACAAATACGTGATGTCGAAATACATTGCGAGCTTCGATGCTGCATGGGTTTTCGCAACTGCGTAGAGCTTTGTACACAGGGATAAAGAAACTGTCTGTGGCCAGCTAGGCACATGTGTCCCATACAAATATAACTGGTAGAAGTGAAAACATCCAATCCCGGACAGGAATGGCTCGTGAGGAAAGCAACACACTAAATAGGTTCTTGCTGTTCATTCCCATCGGAATGCGGTCGCTACGACCGACAATCAAACCTATCCTCGACTTTAGCAGCGTGACAACTGGAACCTGATCGAAGTGTGTACGGTGGGGCGCGGTAACCAATGGTGATTGTACTGAACAAAAGTGTTTCGTTATTTTACTAGAAGCATTACCAATGTTGTATTCGCCGTTCATGTGAAGATTGATTCAAGCGAAGAGCGATAGCAAACAGCTGGACAAAATACGATCCAAGCGCATGTATGTAGTAAGCGTGCTACAGTAGGCGTCGAAGGATCCTTGCCATGACGTCATGCAGGCATCCCACCAGGCGGCGCCACCGTAACTTGTTGCGACTAAGATGACTTTCCCCTCCTCTACGGGCCATTGGAGCTAGAAGAGACGTTGAGCCCTCTCACCCGGCAGCCAAAGTCAACGGTGGCGCCACCCCCCGAGTCTTCCTTTACGGACCTTATCATGCACCGACAAAGTGACACCAGCGCACATTTTTTTTTGGAGAGCGCATCCATCACGAATAACTACTACATCGAAATGAGCTTGCGTTGTGGGATGGCCAAGTACCAGTATACGGCACATAGTGGTTCCAAAGCACTAAGGATCTCAATCTTTTGATCAGAGCTGCCTATACAAGTTACAAATTGAGTGACTTACCACTACGGATATTACAGCTTACCTCTATAAGCAGTCCGCATGTTCGACGCAAACAGCATGGACACCAGGTGTAGGCCCCACTGCTTCTGACGCGTATTTTGCGCCCCCCTGTGCTGTCTGTCTCTCAACAAAACGCGTGCCCGTATTAGCTAAGATGTCGAAACAACTCAAGCCAACTAGGGCCACAATGCCCCCGGCAATGAGATGTATTAGAAACTCTCACAACCTACCACTACAGAACCCAAACAGCATTAGTTAGACTACAGTAATGGTGAATAATGTGGGCGTCTGCTGTCTTATATACTATGAAATTCATGTGAGGCGAAATTTATGTTTCATTTCCGAAAATTGACGCTTCCCAATGCTCAAGCTAGGAGTGAAAACACACAAAAAGTGGATGGAAGTGACACGAAACTGAAAGGAACATGATCTTTGCGTGAATTCTGCGACGAATTTGAAGGGACAACATAGAACTAAATTCTTTGAATCATGAAATCTAAGATCGAGGCCTGGTTCCTTTCAAAGTGGTAAGGTTAGAAAGCTTGTTTAGCAGAAATAACGGCACTGCCATTGTTGTTTCAGCAAGAGTTTGAGCAATAATTCAAAATAGATGCAAATAATTACTACTAATGATTATTATTATAAACTTCGCCTTGAGCAAACCTCAAAACCAAGTCGTCTGCCTAGCAAGCTGGTGTTCTGCCGCAGAACTACGCCATTGTCTGTAATCTCTTCTGAAAAAAAAAAAGCCTATAGAATGTTTATTGTAGGCAATGGAGGAGACTTCCCCTGCCACACCCCCCTCACATGATTCTACCGTGGACCAATGAAGTTGTTTACCTACCCACCTGTAATGTTGCGTGGTAGAAGCATACAATAGCGCCAGGCGTCGAGATATGTTCAATGCACAACATGTGAGTGGCCAACGGCCCCCCAATAAAGTGAGCTCAGTTATTTAATAAGGATAATCAACAAGAGTATTACACAAAGGTAGTTAGGGTGTTGTTTTGCGGATGCATAGTTGGTACTTAGCTGATTTGTAAAAAGAAGAAATATGGTGTAGTGGGCAGTTAGCAAATGTGATGCAGCTTCACGTTTGGCTAAAGTGTGGCTTGGAGAGGAAGTTTCGGAGCTAATAAATGACGAAGCCGTTTAAAATTAAAACAAGAAATGCAGAAACTTTAGGCATATATGAAGAAACAAAAAGAGGCGAAGTTACAACGTAGGCACTGAGCCTAATTTGAAAAC
Organism: Rhipicephalus annulatus; assembly: GCA_013436015.1. Taxonomy (NCBI): domain Eukaryota; kingdom Metazoa; phylum Arthropoda; class Arachnida; order Ixodida; family Ixodidae; genus Rhipicephalus; species Rhipicephalus annulatus. The sequence continues at coordinate 141,104 of WOVY01000567.1, forward strand.
TAAAACATATTCTATACGTTGTCCCGCTCATATGTTTGTGAAAATAAATGGTCACCGGTTTTTTAGATGGTGGCGGACGCTGGCTGTGTCTCAGCAGCGAGATCAACGTGTTGACCAGCACGTCGACGCTTGGCGGAAGAAAAGTTAGCTCTTGCCCCCACCAGAACTGCGGGTGCTTTCTGACGCTAGCTCCTTCCGATGAGGTGAACGCCACCCGAAAGGAGCCGCCCTCCACGGGTGGCTTGGGACCGGAGTCGAGGCTGGGACACCTGGGACGTCACCTTGAAAAATGAGGCCAGATCTCTGGAAGGCCGCGTTGACTCCGAGTACACCCTGGGCAGCTGGAGCATCCTGGCCTTGTCTGACTTCACGCGTTCGAGCCAGGAACCCGACAGGGTGGTCGCGTGACACCAAGGATTTTTTCTTCAGCCTGCTCGATACCGTTCTGCCCTCGACAAGCCCGTTTGTTTGTATATTTTTTTGAAGCCTGGAATCTAAGGCACATACCCACTCTGGGAAATCGGCCACGAAAACAAATAGTACCCTACAGACAGTAACTGCACCATTGCTTACTAAAGAATTGATGTAAAAAAAGACATCATCCAAAAAAGTAAAAAATAAAGATCCGGAAAGTAAGAAAAAAGTAAAAAGCAAGAAAATGTACGGTATTGCAATACCGATCACCTAACTTTCGGAGCCGACCAGACAGCTGATTTTGCCAAACCGATTATATGGGATGTATGTCTCACAGTTACTCACATTTGAGAAATAACTACATGACTCTTTTTTTCGAGTATTCTTTAACGTAGGCAGTAAACTCGTTAAGTGGGTTGAAGGAAATTACACACCATATCAAACACATCTCTGTGGATATGTGCCAGGGCACCGAAATTTAAAACCATTTCTCTGTTTAAAGCAAAAGCTAGCTTCGCAAATGGAAAAGATACTAGTCTTTTCCTAATTATTGTGTGATACGAAATAATTATGCAAAATAATTTTAAATAGTTTCCAATTCTTTGAAAAACTGACAAAGGAGGGGAAAGCGTCGGAACAGCATTGTGTGTATAATAACTTATTGAAGGGCCACAGCAACGCAATCTGGAAACAATAACTTCAAGTCTTTTTCACTGACCCCACTGAGGGTTTCATAAAAATTTGAGGTGGTGATAATCTGCCCATTTTTCGATACTTTCGTAGCGGCGAGAGAAGAGAGACCTGAGATGACGTCGAAGGCGGCCGATGGGGCCGTGCCGATCTCGCCACTTTATTCCAGGCCTGAAGCGGAGCCACGTCGACTACCAGCGTCCACCCCGCCAGGCGTGTCAGCTCGTTCTAATCCTCGCGCAGCTCGAGCTCGCGCCAGTTGCGCGAGAGACGCGGCGCGGTGATGGAAAAAATGATGATGGTGATGATGGCACTACAGGGCTCCCCCCCTAGCGCTTTGCGCGATTTGAACGCATATGAAAAAAAGAAAGAGGGCGACAAATGCTATGTACATGAACGGCAGTCCATAAAGTGTTCCTTTGGCAACTCCAGTTTGTCAACGTGTAGTGACAATCGGGAACCAGTGGGTCTCTGGTGGGCGACACTGAGAGTTGCGCAGTGGACGAAGAAGTAAGCGCTCGATGGAAAGAAATCCGTAATGGCGGATGGCTCGGTCCCAGAGGTCTTCAATCGTGGAAAGCACCTCTGGAATTTCGAGGTCTCGCGCCACTTGTGATGCGTTTCTGTAGGCGAAAGAGAGGCCGTACTCAGTGACGCTGTGAAGCGACGAGTGACTGAGAACGTGCTCAACTGGTGCACTAAAGTGCGGGCTGTAAAGCGTGTCAAACGGGCCCGTGTCGTAGAGGCCGTCGTAGAAGGTGTAGTCACACACGCCGTCCGCAGGCAGCGGCTGCAACTCGTTCGTCGCCGTGCCGAATACGCGGACCACGGGAAATGGCGTCATGGGAGGCTGTGCAGGAAAGACGGGTTCAGTTGTCGCCTCAGTCACTGTCGAGGTATTCGACGCTGGTGGACTGGTGGCAGTGCTTGTTCCCGTGCTTTCAGTTGGCTCCACAGTGGTTGCAGTTAGGTCGGTTGACTTGACAGACGTCATAGACAGTTCAGTTGGCTGGTCAGACGTCGTAGGCAGCTCAGTTGGCTCAACAGATGTCGTAGGCAGTTGAGTTGGCTCCACAGATGCCGTAGGCACTTCAGTTGGCTCGACAGGGGTCGGAGACAGTTCAGTTGGCTCGACAGATGTCGTAGATAGTTCAGTTGGCTCGACAGATGGTGTAGGCAGTTCGTACGCGGGACACGCGTCGCTAGTGGCCAGACGAGAGGAAGTCGGGAGGTCAATAACGGGTGAAAGGTCACCTGTGCCAGGCTCCGAGGCGGGCGGCAAGGTGGCCGTCATGGAGTCTGGTGGGGCCACGGTTGGTAGCACACGTTGCGACGCAGTGACAACCCCAAAGTCGCGGTCCCCTGGAAGCGGTTGGTACGTGAGGCCATTGCGGGCGAGCATTGAGGGCAGGCTCTGGCTCCGCGAAGGCACGGCGCTGGGGCCCGTCGTAGACCACGAACAGAGACAGGGACAGGGGCGGGGAGCGGGGACGCCGAGTGTGGTCGGCTGCTGGCCGGGTAGGTGCGAAGGGAATGTGGCGAGGCACCCGGCAGGCCATTGCTGGCACCAGTGACAGGTGGCGGAGCGGCAGGGGGCACCGTCGAGTAGCTGACCAGCAGCTGCGGCGAGGAGGAGGCCGAGACGTCTGAGCTGGTGGTCACGGAAAAGGCGAGGGCCACGGTGTCGCGTGCCGTCGCTTGCTCTGCGTGCGCTTGCGTGCGTAGCTTGCTCTGCGACGCCGGGGAAACCTGCCTGGTGCGGGTAAACGGAAGCGGACGGTATGTGTTGCCGCTGCGGGCGAGCACCGCAGTGCAGAGCGCATCGTAAGGCTGCGGGCTGGTGCTTGAAGTGGCAGCGAGATGGCGCAACCCTACCGGAATGCGTCGAGAAGAATGGCGTGCATCTGCAGCTGGTCCGGGACGCCATTCAGCGCCAGAACGGCATCGAGCTGCATGAACCATACCTTGGGGTAGGTCGATTGGAACGGTGGCACTGGCGGGCAGAGTTGCGGGAACATGGCAGCGGGCCGTTCTGCGAAGGGCGTGTTCTCCGGGTCACCAATGTAGCGGCGAGAGAAGAGAGACCTCAGATGACGTGCTTCTGGCCTGGCGGTTTGGGACGTGGACAGTCACCGTGGCTCCGCTTCAGGCCTGGAATAAAGTGGCGAGATCGGCACGGCCCCATCGGCCGCCTTCGACGTCATCTCACGTCTCCTCTTCTCTCGCCGCTACACTTTCAAACCTATTTGTAAAAATAGGAAATTTTGCTCATTTAATTGTTGCTACGCATTCTAAATCCGCAATGCCAATTTTAGAAGTACCAAAATTGTTGGTCTAACAAGTGATAGTTGCGCCCATAAATGTGCCAGTTCATTTAATTGTAACCCACAGTGGCCTAGGGCCCATCCTAACTTCAAGAGTTTTAACTGCGGTGGTGCTAAAGTGAATGGAACGTAACTAGGGCTTGAGATTGTTCTGAGGCTATCAGAGCTGCACACACTGAAAGTAAATCTCTTACAATTATTGCAATGGCTTCATTCAAAGAAAGTTTTTGAAGTGCTAAAGTAATGGTCCTAGCTCGGCTTCAAATGTTGGTGTAAAATTTGAAAGCCCCACTGAGAAAGTTCCGCCGTTAAAATCAGAGGCAATGCACACACCTGCGTTTTCATTGTTCACTGAAGCATCTGAGGCTATTACATTTATTGTGTCCGCAAGTACCAAGTAATCTTTTAATGTATTTTTGAAACTCTGAGAGATTGCAACTTGAATTTCAGACGAAAGATTTCATCATGTGCTTTCCCAATGTTGAGGATTGAGGAATTAGTTTTACTTACCTTTTTATTGTCTATGTCAATGCAATACAGTTCTTTTTTTACAAAAATTCTATGAGGTGTATGAATTCGTGCCCAATGAGCAAGAAAGAAGGAGTCAAGGTCACTGATAAATGTGTATTCTGATCATCGAGCCAGTAACCTGTAGGTTTCAAGGAGGTTGGAACTGTTTGGATGCAGAATACACAAAGAAGAGTTGGCAAGCGCTGTTCCTTATACACTAAATTGATTGCCCTAAACCCGGGAAGTCCCCGGCATATTCACAGAGCTTCTCGCTCTAACAATATTAGAGGTTGCTTTTTATGACCAGCGCCACCCGGGAATAATACAGAGCCGTATTTAAATATTGGGCACATAAACATTTTATATAACATTAACTTCGTGTCTCTGCGCAACCCGTATTTTCTGTTACATAACCTGCGTTAGAAACCTAACGCCCGTTGCACCTTTGCTGATATACGTATATTTTATGTGTGGGCTTCAGTTGAGCTTTTTATTGCAAATCATGCCTAAGTACTTGACTGAACCTACTTGTGGAATACGTTCTTGGTTATATAAAACAGAATTTGAAATTGATTCTGCTAGGAGAAACACAAACAGCGCATTTTTACTTATGTTAATAGATAAAGAAATTGACTGCCACCTAATTCTAAGAGTATAAATATCTCTTTGCAATTTTGATGCAATGAGTAACTGCCGTTTTCTGCAGCGAAGGATGCGATATCGTCACCAAAAATGTAGACACTGAATTCCTTGTAAATTAAAATAGCGCTCACCAGTTAATTGAATAACACTGGAGATAGGACGGCACCTTGGGGAACTCCACGTTTCTTTTTGAATTTGGGTGAACAACATCCATCCTTCACGCAGTAAAATTATCTTGATTTTAATAATTCGGCTGTCCACTTAATATTATCAGGTGTGAAATTTAAACTCTGCAGAGTGCTCGACATTGTCATACGCTTTAGCTATGTAGAAACTTACTAACGCGGCATATTGTTTCTTTTTACGAGCAAGCCGTATTCGAACATATAAATCCGCATGGGCACACCAAATTGAGCGTTCCCTATAAAAACCAATTTGGTTTGGCTTTATTATAAGCTTATCTGTCATCCAGATATTTATTTGGCCGTGTAGGACCCTCTCTATGAGTTTGACCTTATTAGATATGAGCGAGATGGGTCGGACATTGTCTCTGCTAAAACCTAATCATTGCTTTTTCAGTATTAGAATTATCTTTGCTATTTTGCAGTCACTAAGTATCCAGGTGTTTTTTAAAGAGTAGTTTATAAATATGATGCCATCACCGGGCGATAGCTTGAATAAAAGTTTAATTTTAGGAACTTTTATTTCACCAGAGCCTGGAGCTGACGAGGGTAAATGTCGAATCACTTTTGATGCCTAAGACACTGTTAACTTTTCGAAGTCAGTGTTTAGGCTAGCCTTTTGCCAGGTAAAAGCCTTGGTCGAAAAATCCTAATTTTTAGACCTCTGCCAACAGCCAATAAAGAATTCGTCGTTCTTTCGATGATAGCCTTTCATACCAAGTATTTACAGCGAACGGCACAATTTTGCGAGATCGCCTATACCGAAATGAAGATTTCTTACTTAAGTTTCGAAAGAAAATCAAAATGTTGTTTTTTCGTACTCTCATTTAGCTAGGGACACCATCCGCTTAAATCCGACGGCAAGAAATCGATAATACAACCAGGTTTCAGGGGAATGATTATGAATTAGGTTTTTACAAGCTGCCTGTCTTTGTCTTGGATCACTTAATTCGTCGGAATTCTACCATGGGCTATAGCGTGGTCTTTGCGTCAATTCAACAAAAAATTTAGCTTGTTTGTATACCCTTTATTTACAGCGCTTAACTTCATAGCTTTAGTGTCATCGCGGTCTTGAGAAGGAGAATGTAAAGAAGTTTTTAAGTCGTTTGTAAATTTGTAATTAACTTATAAAGATTCGGGAATGTGTACATGATGGCATGTTGAGACAAGCGATCTCGAATATTATAGGAAAGCGGTCACCGTTGGATGTGCAATTTAGGGCTGTCCATTATGTACTAGAAATAGCCGAGCTTACAAAGCCTAAATCTAAGGCAGAGTTCGAGCGAACTCGAATAAATGTATGAATTCTAGTGTTAAGGCAAAATAAATTGTTGTCTAGGGATCAGTCCCACAACCGTTGTTCACATTGATCTGTTCTAAACTGCAGCATGTATGGTGAGAATTGAACCGCCAACTAGACTTTTCTTTACACCTTGAGTTAGCAGCCACATCTAACGATTGCCTGTTTTGTACGCCGATACGAAAGTAGACGTCTATTTGAGAGAAAGGCAATTATTCTGGTGAGGTAATATATAAGGTGAGAAGTTTGCATTTAGAACGCATACATTTGTATAAGATTTCGACTTTTCAACTAATTTTATTGTTTATAAAAACGCTAAACCTCTTTCTTCGAATCATAGACAGACGGTCAAGTTGGAAAGATTGAAAGTTGTGTAAGTGAAACAAGTGATGTGAGGAAAGCCAAGTTGCTTGCAATGCAAGAATAACAGGAAAAATTATTTGGAAGACAAGTACATTAGATCTGTTAAAGCAGAGTGAATAGATTGGCGATTCTATTGTATATATTTAGGAGACGTTATGATTTCTCGAGAATTGAGTCGGAAAGAGCCTTAAATAAAATATTTTTTAGAAGATCTGTATTTGAAATTGTCTTTCTGGTATTTTTTGCTTTTGACATGTTTTGGCGAGCCAGATTTTTTCAAGACAGGAGATTTAGAACGCTTCAGACATTTGAGAATGTCCGTGTCATCTGCATCCTGAGTATTTTTCTGTATGCCCTCACTTTGCCCTTGAATGCCTTCTCGAGAGGGCCCTTCAGACTTTGAATTCGAAGGAAATATCTCGAATTCTTCGAGGCTATTTGTGAAGCCGTAATTATAGCTATCTGCACTCCATACACTTGTGTCATTGGGTTATTTATAACATACGACAGACACTCAGACAGGGTGGTAGCAGGGCGTCCACAGCCTTTTAGATAATATCAGCTATTGACAGGAAAAGTGATGTTTTCATTGTTATGTTATGGTGGGCTGCTGCACCGGCGTACCCTTCAGTTCTGGACAGAATTTCAGCGATGACATCTTTTCGGGAAACCGACAATTTCAAGAATCTGGATTTCACGTGCCTTGGCTGAGCAATTTGGGTTATCAGTGCAGTGAGCTTCATGGCAAACACCGCACTTTTCTACGTTACTTGAGTTTTGCGTCTCACCACAAAATCGGCATCTAGGTACCGACCTGCATTCTTTCACTGTGTGCCCATATCGCTTCAAGTTAGTCACTGTAGAAGACGAGGTGCTTGCGGCTACGCTCTGTTTAATATAGACCACGCCTTGATTTCGGTTGGCCTACTTGACCCGGCAAAAGTAACGCTTATGGACTAAGTTGGGACCTTTTTCTTATCTACCATTCGAGCACATTTATAAACCACTATCGCACCTGCTTCGGAAAACATCTAATATCTCAGTTTGAGTCATGTTAACAACAACACCCTGAACGAGGCTTTTGACGCAGGCTAGGGGAGGTGGAATGAATTTCATTCTTCATCCGTATGATACATTCGTCGCTTAGGACTTAGGCCACAGGCACAGTTGAGATGCCATTAGGTAGAAACAAGTCAACTAGTAACTGCGGCAGAAGAAGCTTGAGAAGCAGACCAGATGAAGTTTCTGGTCCTGGTGCAATGATGTTCCGTATAGTACCTCGAAAAATTCCAGTTCAGAGACATGGAAATTCTGTATTCTTGGATTTTTCTCTGGAAATGGTCACGAAATTCCCAGCATATATCCCTGCTCAAAAGCGTGTTATCCACCCCCATCAACGCACCCACATACTATAATTACACGTGTCTGATGTACTGGTGACTTTCAAAATCTTGACTGGTCCCTCAACTGCGCACAACAAAAGCATGACTTTATTATTTCATATTCTGTTAGAACGCTGCGCATTGTGGGCTTCAAATCTAACACCAATAGTCGACTATAAACACTCAGTGTATATACGAAGATGTGAGATGAAGATGAATAAATAAATGAAGATGTGAGACGACGTTTGCTGACTCTCAGGAACCTGACGCTAACAGAAAGCAGAGGATTTTGTTATTGCAGCCCAGAACGCGGCCGCGAATGCTAGAAGCATGCAATCTACCGATCGGAGTAGAATCCTATGTATGCGTCAGAATAGGCCACGAAAAGGGCAATCGAAAGCCAAAGGCATGACACCTTGCCATAGGTGTGGCAGTGAAGCTCAACCGAACGAGCAGTGCTATCACATTCGTACTGTCTGCCGCCGATGCAGTAAACGATGACGCGTCGCTCGAATCCAGTGGAAGCCCCGTGGCATTTACGTCGTGTCGGCAGCAGCTGATGATAGCTCGGACGATGAGAAGCTTTATACTGCCACATGGTTTGCTTGGGTGAGATCGAAGAGTGAAAGAAGACAAATACGATTTCTCTGAGCGGCTGCTTGAGTAGTCGACTAAACGAGCTCATTTTTATCAAGTTTGTCGAGAGTAACGTGACAAGACTGGTGGAGTTGCTGGGTACAACGTCTCACAATCCACCCAATGCCCAAGACCCCGTCCAGCAGCCGGAACACAAGCCCTGCACCCGTGGACACTCCTGTTCATAGAGTAAGCCGCCGCCAACGAGGCCTGCCACCTGAGACACCAACCACTGACGCAGCGACTATGACTTCGATACAAGATCCCATGCAAGCCTTGACACCTTTCACGCCAATCTACTGCACCGTCCAAAACCCGCTCATGCCTAGCCCCTTTCATGGAGAGCAGCATGAAGATGTTGACGACTGGCTGAGTGAGTTCGAACGTGTCGCAGCGATAAATTACTGGGATGATGCCGCGAAGCTCCAGAACGTGTACACTTGCCTGAAGGACGGTGCCAAGACGTGGTTTTTGAACAGGGATGATGTTCTGACATCTTGGCGCGAGTTCCAGCGTCGCCTCCTGGAGACCTACAGGAGTTCCGACCGCCGCGAACGGGCGGAGCGTGCACTACAATTACGCATCCAGATGACCAACGAGACCGTCTCGATGTACGTCGAGGACATGACACGGCTTTTCAAGCGAGCGTATCCTGCTATGGCAGAAGAAAAAAAAGTTGCGCCACCTCATGCGTGGTGTGAAGGAAGAACTTTTTGCTGGTTGGGTGCGCAGTCCCCCCAAAAGTGTTGCTGAGTTCCTCACTGAAGCGGCAACAATGGAGCGAGTACTGCACCAACGGTCTGCCCAGTTTGACCGTCAAGTGAATGCTGCCTCAACTCCCGAAATTTTCGTCACTCCTGGGAGCAAGAGCCCCGAATGGATTCGCGAGATCATTCGATCTGTCGTCCGGGAAGAAATGGAAAAGATGTACGGGACAAGGCAAATCGATGTTGGTTCTATCACCAGTGTCATCCGCGACGAGGTCCAGCAGGTGCTGCACGCCCTTCGTTTTCCGCCCACGTCGGTTGATCCGCAAACGGCTCCTGTGTCTACTGACAGTCGCCGTCGTACGTACGCGAAAGCCTTGCGATCTGCCACTCCTCTTTCGGGTCAAGGAGTTCCGATCCAGCCAGTGCCGCAAGTCCCAATCTAGACAGTGCCACAAGTCCCGATCCAGACAATGTCATACGTTCCGATCGAGACAATGATGCCGTCAGTCGCGATTCAGTCAGCGCACGCCGATTTGGACATCGATAGTCGCCGTGCACCGACGCGCAAGTCTGATCTCTGGCGTACGCCAGACAGACGACCCCTCTGCTATCATTGCGGTGAGGCTGGTCACATTTACCGCGAATGCCCATACCGGCAACTTGGACTGCGCGCATTTTCCGTCCATTCCTCTCGTCCCCGTATTGGTCAAAGGCAAAGGGATATCGAAGAGTATCTCGCGCAACAGCGTGCACCCTTTACACGACGACAATCGCGGTCACCATCTCCGAGGAGACCTGCAGCCACTGGGCCACGTTTCGGGGTGACGGCACGGGAACGCTCCCCGAGCCCTCGTCGGGAAAACTGAAGGCAGTGGCCTTCGGGGGCAAGGTCGCTGGGACTCAAAGTGCGGAAGACCTCCCATCGACGCTTGCACGCAACGCCGAAGGCATTTCGTCAGAGAATAATCGCGGTGCCGAAGAAACGCCGACATCCGCATCTGAACCTAGTGACCACGTGTCACTCGACATACGTGTGCTGGTTGACGGTCTTCAGGTCAGTGCATTGGTAGACACTGGTGCAGACTATTCGATCATCAGCGGGAGGCTAGCGAAAGATCTCAGGAAAGTGATCACGCCGTGGAATGGAACGCGAATTCGAACCGCTGGAGGACACGTTGTAACACCGCTGGGTCGCAGTACCGCAAGAGTGAAAATTCGTGCGCAACGTTTGTGCTCAGCTGCCTCGTTCTTCGCGACTGTTCGCGTCAGCTGATTATCGGCATGGACTTCCTTCGAGAATACGGTGCCACCAATAATCTACGTGAGCGCATCGTTACCTTCTCGACTCAAGGCGCAACAGATCGAGACGCTAATAACTGCCGTAGACTTGCGCTGCGTGTTGCTGACGACAGTGTGACGCTGCCACCTCGAGCAACTGTTCCCATCGAAGTCACTTGTGAAGACTTCCAAGACGGCGACGTGGTGGCCGAAAGCAACTTATCACTTCTTATGCTCCAAGGTGTATGCACCGCCCAAAGCGTTGTGCGCATCCGTGACGGACAGTCAACGATACTAGCTACGAACTTCAATTACGAGCACCGGCATCTTTTCCGCGGAACCATCCTAGCTTATAGAGAACCTTTTGCCGACGTCACGGAGTGCTTCGCGTCCGAGGAAACGCATGAGGATGAGGAATTTCTAGACCACATCGACATTAATTCGACGCTGTCAAACGAGAGAAAGGCTGCACTTCACGACCTCTTAAGGGAGTTTAGATCTTGCTTCGCCTCTTCTTCTAAAGTCCGTCTAACACACCTCACGAAGCATCGAATTATTACCGACGATGACGTCCGCCCCATCCGGCAGCAGCCTTATCGCGTTTCTGCCAAAGAACGCGAGGCTATTCAGACACAAGTAAAAGAGATGCTCAATGACGGGATTATTCAACCATCCTGCAGCGCTTGGTCTTCGCCAGTCGTTCTAGTGAAAAAAAAAGACGGAACGCTGCGATTCTGTATTGACTACAGGAAGCCTAATAGCGTCACAAAAAAGGACGTCTACCCGCTTCCACGGGTCGACGACTTCCTCGACAGATTACGACGTGTGAAGCATTTTTCGTCCATCGATCTAAAGAGTGGCTATTTGCAAACTGAAGTGGATGAACGAGACCGAGAAAAAACCGCGTTTGTGACTCCAGACGGACTTTACGAATTCCGAGTTCTTCCCTTCGGCCTCTGTTCTGCACCAGCCACTTTTCAGAGGATGAGGGACACAGTTCTCGCTGGCTTGAAGTGGCAAAGCTGCCTTGTCTACCTCGATGATGTGGTCATCTTTTCCGAGAGCTTTGAAGAACATCTGAAGCGTCTGAGAAAGGTTCTGGAAGCCATTCGCACAGCTGAACTCACGCTGCAACCCCAAAAATGCCATTTCGGCTATGAAGAGCTGAACTTTCTGGAACATGTCATTAGTGCGGATGGAGTGCGACCTGATCCAGACAAAACTGCTACTGTCGCCGCCTTCCCTGTTCCATCAGATAAAAGAGCAGTACGCCGTTTCCTTGGCTTGTGCGCGTATTATCGCTGATTTATCGCCAACTTCTCTAAGATAGCTGAACCTCTTACGCGACTCACCCGAGATGACGTACCCTGTACTTGGGGCGCGGAACAAGATACAGCGTTCACAGAGTTACGACAGAGAATGCAAACAGCCCCTGTTCTTGCCCATTTTGATGAGGACGCTGCTACAGAAATTCATACAGATGCCAGCAACGTCGGACTTGGCGCTGTCCTTGTACAACGACACGGCGGCGTTGAGCATGTGATAGCTTACGCCAGTCGTACTCTTTCTCGAGCCGAGACCAACTATTCTACGTCAGAAAAAGAATGCCTCGCAGTCGTGTGGGCGACGACCAAATTTCGGCCTTACCTCTACGGTCGTCCCTTCAAAGTGGTTACTGACCACCACTCGCTCTGCTGGCTGGCAAAACTCAGAGATCCATCCTGCCGTCTCGCACGGTGGAGTTTGCGTTTGCAGGAGTTTGATATTACGATTGTGTACAGCTCAGGGCGCAAACACGAAGACGCCGACGCGCTTTCTCGAGCACCTGTGGGGAACGCTGTCAGGGGCTCCGAAGATGAAGATGACTTTCTCGGAGCAGTTAGTGACTCCAAATTTATGTCAAAGCAGCGGGCAGACGATGAATTACGCCCAGTAATCGATTCTCTGGAAGACCGCAACTCTCAGGTCCCTCAACACATTGCTCGTGAACTGCCCTCTTTTTGTCTAAGAAGAGGCATTCTTTACAAGAAAAAACGCCCGTGGTAGCGACAAAGCCTTCCTACTCGTTGTTCCTACCGACATGCGTGATGAAATCCTCCTTGCGTGCCACGACGAGCCCACGTCAAGACATTTGGGCTATTCGCGAACTCTCACCCGAGTACGCCAACAGTAATACTGGCCGCGACTATCAACTAGTGTACATCGATATGTGAAAGGCTGCCGTGAGTGCCAGCACCGCAAGACTCCGCCTGTGAGACCCGCGGGCCTGCTCCAGCCGATCGCACCACCACGGACACCATTTGACCTCGTGGTAATGGACCTTCTCGGGCCCTTCCCTTTGTCGTCCTCTTGAAACAAATGGATTATAGTTGCGACAGTTATCTTACGCGTTATGCTGAAACAAAAGCGTTACCCCGTGGCACGGCCTCTGAAGTCGCGCAGTTCTTTGTGCACCAAATCGTCCTACGGCACGGTGCCCCGTCATGCGTGATTACGGACAGAGGGACGTCGTTTACAGCACGAATGATGGAGGACATTTTTAAACTGAGCTGCACAAGTCATCGAAAAACAACGGCTTATTATCCGCAATCCAATTGACTGACAGAGAGGCTTAACAAGACCATAGCGGACATGCTGTCAATGTTCGTGGACGTACAACATAAAACCTGGGACGAGATTCTTCCTTACATCACGTTTGCTTATAATACGGCAACGCAAGAAACAACGCAATTTCCGCCTTTCCGACTTGTTTACGGACGCAACGTGCGAACCATGCTCGATGCTATGCTTCCGTGCGACCAAAGCAATGAACTTGCTGAAGATGCTGAGCAATACACTCAATACGCCGAAGAAGCTCGTCAGCTAGCTCGCATAAACACCAGTCACCAACAAGATGCGGACGCACGACGTTACAACCTCCGCCATCGAAATCTCACCTACCACCCTGGGGACCGAGTGTGGGTGTGGATCCCTGTCCGGCGACCAAGCTTATCCGAAAAGCTCCTAAGTCGTTATTTTGGACCGTACAAGGTTCTTAGACGAATCACAGATCTTACCTACGAGGTATTTCCGGACGGCGCAGCGTCTTCTCGTCGACAGCTGCGGCCCGAAACCGTGTATGTCGTTCGGCTGAAACCCTACTTCACACAGTAGCCCTTGTGGTTTCACGTGCTACGACATGCCGTGACATTGCGTTGCTGCTGCTGTTTGTGTTCTCCTGTGTTTTTATGCCATTTCTTTTTGCGCTTGGCGCAAGCGTTGGCGAAACTTCCTCATTTGCGCTGCGAGTAGTGGCACTCTCCCTCTTTTGGTTATCTATATCTGCGTGTGTATACCTTCATTTTTTTTTATTTACGAGCATCGAGTCGATGCTTTCAAAGGGGGGGGACTATTGCCCCATGGTTTGCTTGGGTGAGATCGAAGAGTGAAAGAAGACAAAGACGATCTCTCTGAGCCGCTGCTTGAGTAGTCGACTAAACGAGCCCATTTTTATCAAGTTTGTCGAGAGTAACGTGACAATACTATCTTGACGCATAACACGAGTACTGATCGCACAGTTAAGCCCATTTTAAAGGAAATCATTTGGGATAGTGTGCCGCTTACCATGTTCATCGATACGGCATTACCTGTTAGCGTTATTTCAATGAGCCTGTTCAAGCAAAATCAAAACAGATGGGCGCCTCTAAGCAGCACCACTCAAATTTTCATATTTTTGGGAGAACATCCAGTGGTTGGAGAAGTGCACATGAAAGCGGCCTGGCGGGGCATGACGTACAGGGCAACCTGGTTATCATCGATACATCTAGACCAGCGTTATGCGGAAGGGATACCATCAAGGCGTTTAACAATTGTGGAGTGGCCATGTTGAGGCCAAATGTCGTCGCAAACCTCAACACGCACAAGGAAGACCATACGAGCCAGGAAGTTCAAACTTTGCTCAAATACTTCGAAGATGTGTTTGCGCCAGGTTGAGGACTAAAGAAAGGTCCACCGGTGAAGCTTATCCTGAAGGAAAATGCCACGCCTGCTTTTGTAAAGCAAGTACGGTGCCATATGCTTTGATAATCAAGGTGTCTGGTGCTTTGGACCGATTGGTTGCAGACGGTGTGATACCACCAGTTGTGGGTGCAAAATTGGCAATGCCAGTGGTTCCAGTTGCTAAGACTAATGGATACATTCAAATGTGTGGAGATTTTTGCCTGACAGTGAACACGGCCACAGTGACCGAACAGTACCCACTATCCCGTGTGAATGACATCTTCGCACGACTGAATGGTGGTGAAGTATTTAGAACACTGGATTCGACTCAAGTGCACAACTTGCTGCCCCTGGACGACGAGGCCAAGAACCTCACACTTATAAACACTCACAAGGACCTATTATGCTTCAATAGGCTTACATTTGGGATTAGCTCAGCTCCGGCCATCTTCCACAGGCATATGGATTTCTTATTCAAGGATCTCCCGGGTGTACAAGCCTAACTGCACGACATCATATTGGCTGAGAAGCGCAATAATACTTCATTGTTAGAGCAACTCTTGCTGCGCATATGGGACTATAGTATCAGGCTAAACATCAAGAAATGCAAATTCAGACAACAAGAAGTCACCTTCTTCGGACCTTGAGTTGATACTTATTGGCTCAAACCGAAGGACTACAACATTGAAGCAGTTCTTCAAACACTGGTCCCCAAGTAAGTGAGTGAGCTGAAATGCTTCTTGAGCGTAGTAAACTATTATTTCAATTTTTTACCGAACCATTTCACAGCTCTAGCGCCATTATACAATGGGCTAACTAAAAAGGCTACGTGAAACTGGCCGCAGGTACACGAGGAAGCAGTTCGAAAGGTTAAACCGGCTATGCAAAGGTCAAAGATTTTGACACACTTTGACCCTGACCAACCTTTGAAGTCGGAATGTGACGCTTCAACTATAAAAGTGGGGGCAGCACTTTCCTATCGCATCATTGGCACAGACTACTTGATTGGATTTCGCCCCAGAACTTTGTCCAAAGCCTAACAAAGCTATTCCCAACTAGAAAAATGAGCACTGGCCCTTATATTCGGCGTGACGCGATTTGAGGACTACTTATACGGCAATCAGTTCGTTCTGGGGCTGACCATAAACCACTGACCAGTTTGTTCAGACCAGGAAAAGATATTCGGTGGGAAAGTGTGTCGAAAATAGCAGCGTCTCCACGCGGAGAGAAGTAGATCAGCATTACGCAGAGAGTCAACTCTCCGCAACATCTTTCTTCTTTAAAGACGATAGTCATTCTTGGGGACTTTCGACGCAAAAATTGTGGTTTGTCTGTCTGTCTGTTAGTACATTTGTCTGTTTGACCACTCTTAACGTTACCGGGCACCCTAAACGGCACTAGACGATATCCCAGACGGCCGACCCCATCTGCAGCGCCCATCATTATTGCTCAAGATTTAGTGTTCATACTTGTGCGACTGTCAATTAAAAGCAACTATTGCGCATATCTGAGGGACCATAACAACACGTATATATTCCGTATGTAGCTCTTTTACTAGAAAAGGCATACATTAGTAATTCTAAGGATCGTAGCGTTTATCACGCTTTACTGACCATGTAACGTTTGCACGAAAATGCAAGTGTTTCCAACGCTTTTCTAAGACAACATGGTGGTGACACCTACCCGTCGCCTTGTGTTCTGCTCCTCATCACCTCTGAGACCAGCGCGCACGCCCATCTCAGACGTGCGCGATTAGTTTTCCATGATAACTGCGTGATAGCACTCATGCCTCACGTGTGACGTAACTTCAAGCGGTCGTTCGCCTCCGCTGCACGATTGGGGCACTCTAACGCAGCGCCTCCAAAATACTATTCGCCAATTTTCTTGCACAGAACTCTCTGCAGACGGAAGAATGTCTTTTTTCGAAGACATTTGGAGTGTACCATGCAGTTAAGGAGCCATTTTTTCCCTCTCTTTTTTCGCGTGCGGCTTTAAAAGAAGAAGGGTGTCTACCCGCAAAGACGAAAAAGGGAGAGGAGTGGCACAGGCGCGGCGCTGATCAGCATTGGAGAGAGAGCAGGTAATCCGCCACAGTCTTCTCTTTTCTTGTCTTCTTTTCCTTCTTCACGTGCAGCGTTGCTCTTGCTGCCCTTGTGGTGGTTTTGTTTACAAGAGATGTTGCGAAACTAGCATGGTATGACACTGCTGCATTGCAAACACAAGTGACAGACCCTAGCATAAAAATCATGACACGCGTGTCGTGTAACAACATGACTACATGCCACAATTCCACAATTATGAGGCGCTTGCGGGGCTGTTTCACTAGCTTCGAATATACCAAATTTGGTATACCGGAACGTGAATAGATGAAGTTACGTGACTGATACAAACGTGATAATCGCGAGATGTGTGTTATTGAAAAACATTACTACATTACGCGCTCATGATGCGCTCGCGCCCATTTCGCTAGCTTCAGATAGATCAAGTTTGGTATTACGAGACGTGAATGGACGTAGTATGTATATATGACTGGTGCGAAAATCATAATTAAGAGATGCATGTCATATAACAACATTACTACAAGCTATGCTCATGATGCGCTCGTGGTTTCGCTAGCTTCACATGCACTTGATTCGGTATTAGGTGACGCAAACAGGCGACATGGATTAATGACACCGGCAAACATGATAATCATGGCATGCGTGCCAAGTAACAACATGAGTTCATGCCACACTCACGATGCACTCGCGACCGTTTCGCTAGCTTCACATTTGCCAAATTTGGTATTACGTCACGTGAATGAATGATGAAGATATGTGACTGGTGCAAACATGATAATATGAGATGCATTTCATGTAAGAATATGACAACATGCCACACTCAAGGCACCAATACACTTCGACGTGATCTGGCGGCACCTTTACATTTCTTACCAACTTGGATGGATGGATGGAAATGGCGGTAACCTTTAGATCGGGCGGTGGCTAGCACCACCAAGCCGTAATACTTAGTAACCAAAAACTAGATTTATTTTTTTCCTATAAATAGTGAGGTTGAGGATTCGTACTTTGCAGTGAAGAGTTTAATTTTCGCTCGTGCCTTGACTTTAGCCAATAATCCGATAACCTCCTTCTAGTTAATTCTGCCCGCTTAAAGTCTATTTTGCCCTCCCTGTCCCTAATCCCCAGTGCTTTGAAAAACTCTGCGCCATCATCCTCAACTATAGGATGAAACCTTTTACAGAACATTAACAAATGTTCGGCAGTTTCTTCTTGCTCTCCACATGCACTGCATACCGTGTCTACCCCTTCGTATTTGGCTCGATATGTCTTGGTTCGCAATACTTCCGTCCTGGCCTCAAACAGTAGAGAACTACCCCGAGTATTATCATAGATCTTTTCCTTGGCAATTTCCCGTTTAAAAGTTCGATAGATCACTAGTGCGGACTTATTAATCATTCCGATTCTCCACACGTCGGTCTCAGCTTCCTTCACCTTATTTTTAATCGAAAACTTCTTTTGGTTTTGCCACCTGCTGTTTTCTAAGTATTTACCAGTCAATTTTTTGGTTCGCTTCCTCCATTTCGTATCGACATTTTCATGTACAAGTAGCTGAAAACCTTCCTAGCCCAAGTCTCCTCCCTCATTTCTCTCAATCGCTTCTCAAGTTTTATCTTGCTGCTAGCTTCCCTGCCCTCAAATGATGTCCATCCCATATCACCTTGTACTCCCTGATTTGGTGTATTTTGTGCGCTCCTAAGGCAAGCCTTCCTATTCCACGTTGCTTAATTTTTAATCTTGCTTGAACTTCTGGTCTCGTGCACAAGTCCGAATTGCCGAACGTCAGACCAGGAACCATCACCCCTTTTCATGTTCCTCTCACAACATCATTCATACTTATTTTAATTCCACAGTGCCCTGTTTTTCATTACCACTGCACTCCTGTTATCTTTAGTCGTCACGTATGTTTCGTGTTCCTTTAGGTACTTGGCCCCGCCCCACCGTGGTGGTCTAGTGGCTAAGGTACTCCTGACCCGAAGGTCGCGGGTTCGAATCCCGGCTGTGGCGGCTGCATTTTCGATGGAGGCGTAAATTTTGTAAGCCCGTGTGCTCAGATTTGGGTGCACGGTAAATAACCCCAGGTGGTGGAAATTTCCGTAGCCCTCCACTACGGCGTCTCTCATAATCATCTGGTGGTTTTGGAACATTAAGCCCCACATATCAATCAAATAGGTACTCAGACCCATTGCTTATCCATACGCCAAGATATTTGTATTTGTATTGCTACGGGGCGCCACAAATGAACATTATAGAAAAGAGGACGATGTTTAGCGCCAGCTCGTGCAGACCGGGCTCCATATTGTATGCATACCTGTTTACCAAAAGTAAAGGCATTTTTCAGACGCCTTCTCCCCGTAACATTTTGATGGAGAGTGCGGGTCTTCCCACAGTCAACACCACGACGATGGTACCTTCTACCTTGATGGTACAGCTAAAGTTTGGTTTTCCAACCACGAGGAAGATATCACGAGTTGGGGCATCTGTAAGCAGAAACTCATCGATCTCTTCGGCAAGCCCATCAGGCGTCATCGTGCTGCGCAGAAAGAACTAGCGTCCCGACTCCAGTCCGGCGCCGAGTCGTACGTCACATACATACAACATGTGCTCGCCCTCTGCCAAAACGTTGATGACAAAATGCCGGAATCTGAAAAGGTCGTGCACATCCTCAAAGGAATCACCGATGAAGCCTTCAATTTCCTCGTTTTTCGAAAATCATCGACCGTAGACGATGTTAATAATGAATGCCGACGCTTCGAAGACGCGAAAAGTCGCCGTATCACTCCACACTTTTCGCGTCTTCCCAACACGGCTGCAACATAAACCTGCGAGGACGCCGTTTGGAACAAGCCCCTGCTGCTTCCAATAATATCGTGCGCATCGTGCGCAACAAAATCGAGGCAGCATCTCCCCTGTCTGACTAAGTCCAGGCCCCTGACGACTCTCGTGCCACGATTTCTTTAATCAAGAGTGTCGTACGCCAGGAACTGGCCAACGCCGGACTTCAGACGCTATGCCCCGTTAACCGACCTAACTACCGACTGCCCAGTACACCTAATATGTCCCGCGCACAGAACAACCGCCCACGTTACCGGAATTTCGCCATTATACCGGAAGTTCGCCATTTTAACGGAACCCGGCAGAATGGCGAACTTCTGATGACAGGCCGATCTGCTTCAACTGTGGACGAGTGGGCCATATTTCGCGTCATTGCCGCACTTCCTGGGGTTGGCAGCCATGGCCGCATTATGCCAACACCCGACGCCCACTTGCTGGCTCTCGGATGCCGATCTACACGGCACAAGATGATGCTTCGCCATCCAGGCCCGCCGAACCAAGCCGCTCCCCGTCGCCCTCTGGACGCATGTCCCGCTCAACTAACCGACGTCGCTCCCCCTCGCCCTCCTACCACTAGTCCTCGGAAAACTGACGGGCGCAGCTCCTAGAGGTGAGCCTGCTTCGACGACCCTACCCAAAATTCCTCTACACACAATACCCGGACACAAAAACTTGATTAAAGTAAATGTTGACGGTACTTCTGTGGCAGCACTCATTGACACCGGCGCTCACATATCAGTCATGAACTCCAGCCTTTGTGCTCGACTCAAGAAAGTGCTCACTCCTGCTCCGATCACTCTTGTCCGAGTAGCTGAGGGTGCAACACCAGTGGTCACCGGGATGTGTGCCGCCCGTGTCACTGTTGCGGACGTCATACCACTGTTCTGTTTTACGTACTGAACCACTGCCCACATGACATAATATTGGGACTCGATTTTCTGTCGGAGCATTCCGCCCTCACTGACTGTTCTGCTGGTGTTGTTCAGCTCGTCCTACCACACGCCGTCGACCCTCCTGATCCTGCGCCGCCAAAGCTATGCTCCACCGACTTTGTTCGCCTATCTTGTCGAGCTGTGACGTATATCGACGTCTTTTCTGATCCACCTGTGGCTGACGGCGATTATGTCATTTCACCTAATCCTACAGTACTCTGTTCGCTCAATGTTGCGTTCCCCCACACCATCATCACAATGAAGAACAACGTGGCATGTCGCTCTATTGTGAACTTTGGATTTTGCTCTGAAGTGCTGCCACGAGGAATATCCCTTGAAACCCTTGCCCCGGCCAGCGACTACCTCATATCGGCCTCAACAGAGGGTACACCGTCATCTGCAAGTATTCAGTCGCGCAGTACACTAGACTGCATAACTAGAATGATTGCCTCTGATCTCCCGGCCGAGCATGTGTCTGCGCTTCGTGGCCTTCTTGCGTCGTATCAAGACGTCTTTGATCACTGCGACCGACCCCTAGGTCAAACGACCGTCGTACAGCATCGGATCAACACCGGTGACGCAAATCCAGTACACCGGCGACCCTATCGAGTTTCCTCCACCGAGCGCCACGTGATCCAGCAAGAAGTCGACAAGATGCTTGCACGAGACATCATTGAACCTTCTTCAAGTACTTGGGCTTCGCCCGTTGTGCTTGTGAGGAAGAAGGATAACAGCTGGCGCTTCTGTGTCGACTACAGAAATCTTAACAAGGTTACAAAAAAAGACGTGTATCCTCTGCCACGGATAGACGACGCCCTTGACTGCCTTAGTGGAGCAAATTATTTCTCTTCCATCGACCTTCGTTCCGGGTACTGGCAGATATCAGTTGATGATCTGGACCGTGAAAAGACGGCATTTGTAACTCCCGACGGGCTCTACCAATTCAAAGTAATGCCGTTCGGGTTAGCAATGCTCCGGCTACATTCGAACGAATGATGGACGCTCTTCTTCATGGTTTCAAGTGGTCAATCTGCTTATGCTACCTCGATGACGTCACTGTTTTTTCGCCAACTTTCGAAACTCACCTCGAGCGTCTCTCAACAATTCTTTCGGTTTTCCGCAAAGCAGGGCTCCAACTAAACTCGTCGAAATGTCACTTCGGCCGCCGGCAGCTCACTGTCCTTTGACACCTTATTGATTCTTCTGGTGTTCGTCCCGATCCTGAGAAAATCCGTAAAATCCGTGCCGTGAAAGATTTCCCTGTGCCGACCTCTGCGAACGATGTTCAAAGCTTTGTGGGCCTTTGTTCTTACTTTCGTAGATTTAGGTGGAATTTTGCTGACGTCGCGCGACCGCTCACGGAACTACTAAAAAAATACGACTTTTGTTTGGGAACCCGAACAAACCAGAGCATTCGTTGAACTGACGAGTAGACTTACGACGCCTCCGATTCTCGGCCACTTTGATATATGCGCTCCAAAGGAAGTGCGTACCGACGCCAGCGGCCACGGAATTGGAGCCGTTTTGGCACAACAACAGTATGGCTGCGAGCTCGTTATTGCATACCCTAGCCGTCTTTTATCGCCAGCAGAGCGAAATTACTCCATCACAGAACGCGAAGGCCTCGCACTCGTCTGGGGAGTGGCTAAATTTCGGCCGTATTTGTATGGACGCCCGTTCACGGTAGTCACTGATCACCACGCCTTATGCTGGTTGTCGTCCTTAAAAGATCCTAGTGGACGTCTCGGCCGGTGGGCTCTACGGCTACAGAAATATTCCTACACGGTTGTCTACAAATCAGGTTGCCACCATGAGGATGCCGATTGCTTGTCGCGTCATCCAGTAGACCCAGCAGACATTTCTGAGAGCGATGAGTCTACTTGCGTTTTGGCACTTTGTCAACACCGCAAAAAACCAGCAACTCCTAAAGCGGGACGTCTTCAACACATTCAGATCCCATTCGCACCATTTTATAGGGTAGGTGTTGACTTACTGGGACCGTTTCCTTTATCGGCCAGCGGAAACATGTGGATAGCAGTCACCACGGATAACACCTTTCGGTATGCCATCACATGGGCCCTTCCTACCAGTTGTGCGACCGACGTCGCTGACTTTCTTCTAGAAGACGTCATATTACACCACGGCGCTCCTCAGCAACTGCTTACCGATCGGGGTCGCTACTTTTTATCACAAGCTATCTAAGACATATTGCACTCTTGCGCTACAAAGCACAAGTTCACAACGGCGTATCATCCTCAAACCAACGGGCTCACGGAGTGGCTAAATAGAACCATCACGGACATGCTAGCCATGTACGTTTCTTCCGACCATCGTAACTGGGATTCCGCCCTTCCATTTGTAACATTTGCCTATAATACGTCTAGGCATGACACTGCAGGTTTCTCGCCATTTTTCCTCCTGTACGGACGACAACTTAAGTTGCCTTTCGAAACGCTCCTTCCTGCCGTTGGGCACACGTCAGAATATGCCCGCGATTGATTTCTAGAGCTCTAGAGGCACGTGAGATTGCTCGCCGGCGTCTGAGCGATTCGCAGGAACGACAACGACAGGTCTACAACGCGTGCCATCACGATGTCCACTTCAGTCAAGGTGACACAGTCCTTCTCTGGACGCCGTCGCGGCGAGTTGGCCTGTGCGAAAAGCTGACTTCACCGTACACGGGTCCGTACCGTGTGGTGCGCCGTCACCGACGTGACATATGAAATTGAACCTCTTAACGCCACCAGCGCGCGATCGTGTTCTGACGTTGTTCACGTCACTCGGCTGAAACAATTTTACTCAGACCAACCAAGCACCGAGACGGTGCCTTCGCCGCCGGGGGTGATGCTACGGGGCGCCACAAATGAACATTCTAGAAAAGAGGACGATGTTTAGCGCCAGCTCGTGCAGACCGGGCTCGATATTGTACGCCTGCCCGTTTACCAAAAGTAAAGGCATTTTTCAGACGCCTTCTCCACGTAACAATATGTTATCTCAAGCTTGACATTTTGTATTCTAAGCTCACTACCTTCATTGTCATTAAAAATCATGGCTGCTGATTTTCCTTACTGAATCTGAAATCAAACCTATCTCCCTCATTACCGCAGATGTCCACCAATCTCTGCAAATCTTCCTTGTTGTCGGCAATTAACACTATATCATCTGCGTACATCAATGCTGGTAGTGCCTGTTCAATGAGTTTTCCTTGTTTGACGAAAGAGAGGTTGAAGCCCAGTGCACTTCCCTCCAGTTTGGCCTCTAATTCCTTAAGTACATCATGAATAACAAGGGTGACAGAGGACACCCCTGCCCAAGTCCCCGTTTCACCTCTGTGGGCTTGGATCCCTGTATTTCCCACTTTATAACTACCTTGTTACCTTTATAGATATACTTTAAAAGATTAGTGACAACATCTTCCACGCCCAGTGTGTCCAGTATTCCGCACAATTCCTCTTGAACTACGCTATCGTACGCTCACTTGATATCTAAAACTGCTAGCCACAGGGGCCTGCGTTCCTTTTCTGCTATTTTGATGCACTGCGTCAGTGAGAACAGAGGGTCTTCCAACCTCCTGTGTTTCTGAAACCCATTCTGCAGTTCTCCCAGCACTCCTTATCCTCCATCCATGCCTGCAGACTTTCCTTTATAATCAGCATCGCCAGCCTATAGACCACTGATGTCACTGTTATCGGACGGTAGTTGTTCATGTCAGCTTTGTTCCCCTTTCCTTTATAGATCATGCTCATCCTGCTAGGATTCCACCCATCGGGAACTTCCTCATCGAATATTATTTTGTTCACTACCTCTCTCAAAGCCTGCTTAGACTTCGGACCTAATGTCTTTATCAGCATAATCGGAACGCCATCTAGGCCTGTTGATGTACTACAAGGAACCCTTTTCTCAGCCCTTTTCCACACTTGTTGTGTAAATGGAGCCGTTGCGCCACTTGAATTATCCTTGTCTATCGTGGTACATAAAGCACTTCTTTGTTAAATTGTTTCTGTCACCCTTGTTTATATATATTCAATAGCTTCGTCCCCTTCTAGCCTAGCACCTTGAGCAGTAGTTATAAACCTCTGAATTAGGCTCGTCTCGTTTCTTAGGGAGTTTAGATGGTTCGAAAATTTTGCAGCTGCCTTTCTATCTTTTTATGTACTTCTGCCAGCCACTGAACTCCCTTTCTTCTAATCTTTTCATTGATGAGAAGGGAGGCATCTCTTCTACAGCTTAGAAAGATCTCCCATTTTCTTTCAACATCATCAGTCAGTTCACCCCGCTGCTTAGCATGTCTGTGTTCCCTAGAGGCTTCTTGATGTTTTGCTATGGCTCTCTTAACTTCTTCATCCCACCAACTTTTGGATTGTTGTCTTCTTTTCCGGGGTGACTTGTCACGCGCCTTAGCAAGCTCTAGCTCAGTCTAATTAGATTCGTGTATGTCCACACTGTTTTATTTTCCTCAGTGATTACTATCTGAATTCCTTTAGTGGCTATTTCAATTTGCCTTTCTGAATAAAAATTTTTCTGTAGTTGCTCATCTTGTCTCCTTACATCTTTCACTGCTATTCCTAAACTTAGCTTGATACGTTTGTCATCACTACCCAGACTTCTGGAGCCACAATCATCTATGTGCTTTCCTCTCAGCCTATCATACATCCTTGGTAACATCAGTGCGCAATCTATCGTCGACTGCAGCCTTCCCACCTCCCATGTTATTTGCCCTTCACACTTCTCGGTATTGTTGCAAGTGATCAATACAAGCCTTTCACACATATCCATGATCATTTTCCCTGTCGGGTGAGTATATTCATCCATATCTTCTATCTGCGCATTCATATCTTCTAGTATAAGTATCTCGCACTCTCCTTTTAACTCCTGAATGTCATTTGATAAACACTCTACCGTTGCCTGGCTTTCCTCTCTTGCCTTTGCTCTGGTCCTCAAGTACGCGAAACCAAGGAGTGTCATCTGCCCTGCCACTTTTCCTTTCAGTCATAAATGTTCCTTGCACTCCTGCTTGACCCTTTGCCAGTCTGTACCTTTATGAATGAATGCCCCTATAGCACCCCCCTTTATGCTGCCTTCTGATCTATTACAATATTTCCACGCGTAGTCTGCATTGTTAGGAGGTTGTTCCATGTTCTTGAGATGTGTTTCTACAAAACCGTATACCATCGGCCTCTCCTCCGTTAGCTGTTCTTCTATCACTTCCCACTTCAGCCTGCTCCTACCACCCTGCGTGTTAATATACCCTATGTCTGAATTGGCTCGGCGCTCGTGGATACGTGTATTTATGTCCCGGACTCAACCTACCTAATATACTGGCGCCACTTTGGAATCCTACCTATCCATACCACCTGTAAAAGAGTCTCCCTGGTTGTTTTTCTCATTGCTAGCCATCCTGCATCCCGAAGGGCTCGCTTGCCCCCCAAAAAAGCTACCGCGCGTCCTGCAAGTCACCAACCCACCTCATAATCTAGCCGCCCATCGAAGTGAATTCTGTCTCGTTGAAAACCACCCCACCTATGCACCTCTCTGTTTATTTCGACCACCTCAAAGCCTTTCTTTCGCCTCATCCGCCATATCTCTTTGTTTGCGTTGACAACCGCTATTTGCAGGTGGCCATCACGCCCAAGTACCTCCGGTATTATGCATATCACTACCTGTACCTGAGGAGAAGTGGTGGGCACGTCATCAACGCCTTTCGCCAGTGTGGTTGCTAGTCCTGCTGTATCTTCAAAAAAGACAACGTTTAAACTGCCTGAAATTATCACGAGGTTTCGTCTACCAGCGGTAGTTTTGAGTTTTGCGCTCGCTTGCCTCATGACTGCTTCCAGCTTGCGTCCTGAAAACGCCCCTACTGCAACCCTCTTGTCATCTCTTACCCTCTCTTTGATGGCTTCTGTGCATCGATTTATATTCGAGTCCCCGGCGATTATCACGTGCTGTGACTTTTCAGCTGGAGCTTCCTGCACCTGGGGGTTACTTGTACCTGTGACGCCGGCTGCTTTGTTCCCTCCCAGCCCAATCACTACTTCGCTGAAGCTAGGCCTTGCGACAATCGAACCGGCCGAACGTGTTTTTTCCGAACTTGCTTGTCTTTCTTCTCCGCCGTTTCGGTTGCCAGTTCCCTACTCTTCTGTCCGTAGGCCGCTCCTCTGTTCCCCTTGGCTAGTGCTTCCTCGGCGGACTTCAGGACTTCAGCCTTTCTCCCATAGCCCTCGTTTTCTCTTGCTCTGTCGCCAACGCACTCTCGAGCTCGGGGATTCTCATCAGCAGGTACGTCGGAGACACCATCATTTTCTTCAATTTTTCCTCGACCTCACATTGCCTACACTACGCGTCAGCCTATTCTCCTTCCGCTTCTACACTTGGGTCCACTTTCAAAGCCACCCCCCATTCTGAACACTTTACAGTCTTTTTAACCATGTCTTCCCCACAATAATTGTCTCTATAACTTGTCTCACTCGATAATTACAAAACTCTAGCCCTGCCCTACAAAAAAGAGAAAGCCTAAGCTCTCCTACAATAAATTGCGTGTTCAATGCACGTGCACCTCCCCCACAGGGTGGTAAAAGAAAACAAAAAAAAACGAAAAAAATCAAACATACACATACACAAACTAATAAATACCTGGTGACTGACCTCCGAAAAAGCCGTACAATAAAATAAGTGCAACAGGGATTTGAACTGCTGCCTTGTAATTAAAAAGACAAGTCCAAAACATGCAAAACAACTTATCTGCGCAGTCAATCGGGAGCGCGCAAAAAATTGCCCGCAGCTTCCCTCGGGGGAACACTGAGGAGGATGCGGAGCATATAATTGGTTAACGGGGTGTTAAAGTGCGACTTACTTGGGTTGATGGCTAAATTGGTTAACGTGGTTGTGAATTGGGGTGTTAAATTGCGACTTACTTGGGTCGATGGATAAATTGGTTAACGTGGTTGTAGGAGGGGGTGTTAAATGAGTGAACACGTACACACGTATGCGAAAGGGCGGCGCTGGTCGAAGGGACGTCGATCATTGTGTTTGTGGATTCGTTGGAATTCATTTCACCGCGACCTTGGACGTGGACGCGCCGTACAAACCAACCGACGAGCGGCAACTGAGCGAGCGAGCGCCGACCTTGAGTATATATACAGCGCGACGGCGCATGCACTGTCAGCTGTCGAATGTTCGAGAAGGGGGAGAAGCGCAACGGCGCATGCGCGCGCGTCAGCTGCCGATGTTCTCGAAGCGCGACCGCGCATGCGCGCGCGTCAGCTGCCGATGTTCTCGAAGCGTGACGGCGCAAGCGCGCTACATTATACAGCTAGCGAATGTTCGTGAAGAGGAGAAGCGCACGCGGTGTGTAGAGGAGGAAGGGTGCACAGATGGTGGAGTAGTGAAGCGCGCGCGGTGTGTAGAGGAGGAAGGGATGCACAGATGGTGGAAGAAAGAGGAGGAAGCTTGTGGACGGCGCCGCACTACAAGCCTCGAGTATTAGATGCTCCGCATCTAAAACACGTCCATACACACTGACAGTACGAACCGAACCCCGAACTGAACCCCGATCCCCAAACCAAACCGAAGTCAAGGCAGGGACTAATATGAGCGCCCGAGGACTTTGTGCTTTTCTGACGACTGCATGAGGCCTAGCCACCGGAATGCGTGAACATTCCTCGTCGCTTTGATCTCTAGCGGTGCGTGGATGTCAACTATCTTTGTGCTGGCTGTTTTGTTGGTTTTATGTGTGGTGCAGGGAGCGCTTCCTCAACTTTGGTGTTGTGCGGTGGTTTGTATGATTATTCTTTGAGAATGTGGTGATGCGGGAACACTAGCTGTTTCGTGCAAGTGGTAGTGTTGAATGACGAACAACCTGCCTCAATGTGATTATGCAACCTGTCTCAATATGAGATGGCTGTTTTGTGTGTGTGTTGTGCGGCGATTTGAACGTTTGTATGATTGCAGTGTACGATGATACGTAGGTGTTGGCTGATTTGTGCAGACGTTAGCTCTGGATAAGATGGTGCGCACTGACGCGCTTTACTTTTGGGTGCTTACTTGCTGCATGTAGTCACCTTTAAGCTCGATGTGGGCTGGTTGCAAACAGTTCACAATTAGACTGACGGCTTCATCATACTTGAGCCGGATTAGTTTGGACCGTGTAGCGTTGAGTAATACCGGTTTCACTCGAGATCGCGAGCAACAAGATTGTCGCTGCTGTGCAGCGTGGTACAGACCTATCCAAATCAAGCTTGGTGCAGACACCCTGACCGCGATCACAAGTGCCTGTGTGACACGCTATAAATATTGTATTAACGTGATAGCGTTAGAGAGATCGTGTCGTAGAAATTCCGCCGTCGGCCTCGGCACCATTGGTTTAGGAGCGAAAAATTGTCTGTGGTCAAAAATAAAAAAGAAGCAAATAAAATAAGAAATAATATTTTCAGTCTCATTGAGGATCAAACCAGTGCCGTTCTCCTGGAAAGCATGTGCCCCACCACAAAGCCACAATGTTACGTGCAGAAGCTTCGGAAAAAACGCTGCATAATCCGCATGTACTGGAAAGAGTCTTCTTAACGCATTTTGTTCGACAGGTGTCAAAAGGAAAACGAGTCTTTTCGGTGGTTTTAGGTGCAATAGGGAGGCGATGAAACTACGTCGAAGAAGGCTGGGATAGTGAAGCCATCGCCGCTAAAAACATACAGGAACTTTCAAACAGCTCAAATATTGTACAACTATGTCCATCTAGCGGAAAACGTATCATGCCTTTCCAGAGGACATAGACAATCTACGTCCTATATCCTTTACGTCATGCGCAGGTAAAGTCATGAAGAAAGCCATACAACGGCGCTTAAGAGACTATTTAGAGGAACAACACATCCTTCCTGACATTATGTTTAAGTTTTACAGCATCTTTCTGCCCAAGACGTTCTTTTACAGCATAGACATGAGATAATCGACCTACCCACCCCAACTGCCCGATGACAAGAAAGGGCCACCCTGGCAATAGATTTTTAACAGGCCTTCGATAACGTAAGACACCACACCATCATAACAGACTTAATCGAAATTGGCTGTCGACCAAAAGTATATGCATACATCACAGCTTTATTATGAGGATCAACGGCAGCAATACACATAGGTAATCTATCCTCACTACCTATACTATAAGTAACTTACCACGGCACCCCCCTAGTCGCAGTGATATCCGTACTCTTATTTATTACTGTCCTCCTTGAACTACCGCATGCCCTGCAACAAATTTTAGGGATTCACCATGCCCTGTAAGCAAACAATATGGTCTACAGGGTCACTATCATATGGTCTAAGGGGTCACTACAACTCACAGAGAGCAAACTCCAAAAAGCAGCCTCGACAGTCCTGTCCATCGCTAACGCCTTGGGCCTTGAGTGCTCACCCTCTAACTCAGAATTGCTCGTTTTCCGGCACAGATATTCGAAAACGACACCTCTTAAAATAAGATAGAAGACACTCATGTTGAGGAAGCCAGAAACATCATAATCCTGGGAGCATACCTTACCAGCATGAGAAAAATTGCGATGCCACTACAGAAACTTAGGAATGGGTGCCTCCAAATCTCAGCCATGATTAGCAAGATTGCCGCCAAGCACATGAGGCTGAAGAAACGCGACCTCCTGCGCCTCTTTCACGCTTTTGTGCTCAGCCTGGTAGCATACAGCTACCAGGCTGACAAAACCATAATCTATATGGGACAAAACCATAATCTTATGGGACAATGTCCCACAAAAGCGGTTAGATAGGCGCGGAGAAAGATGACGTGATTTGGTGTAGAGCACAGCACTCGTTCTCCATTTTGGCTTGCGCATTGGTGCGCTGCAAATACATCTTCAAGCACCTAGTTTCGCGTTTACCTTCACGTAAAATTTTGGTGGAAGGTGCTGGGTACAATGCACGACGGAGTTACGCAGCGGACGCCTATTCGCTGCTTCCGACATGTCCACCGGCAGCAAGGCTTCGTCAACTGCCGCGCATAATGCATCAACGGCGCCGACCTCACCTGTTTTTCTCGTGACCACTCCACCCCGCGATCCCGGCAACTTCTCGGGAACGGACGGCGACGACGTGGATGAGCGGCTTAAGCTGTACGAGCTCGTCAGTGGAAACCACAGGTGGGACCAAACCTTGATGCTGGCAAACATCATTTTTTACTTGCAAAGAACTGCCAAGGCATGGTTTAATAACAATATGGACGCGATCACGAGCTGGGACGAATGCAAGACCAAGTTACGCGAGTTGTTTGGTCAGTCAGCTGGCTGCAAGCAGGCCACAAGGAAGAACTTGGCTCACGTGTTCAGACGTCTACGGAGTCCTACCTGGCGTATAAACAAGATGTGCTGACCCTTTGCCGTAAAATTGAACGGACCATGGCTGAAGCAGACAAGGTAGCGCACGTGCTCAAGGACATCGCAGACGATGCATTTAACCTCCTTGTGTGCGGAGGCTGTTCTACCGTGCAAGATGTTATCTCGGAGTGCCAACGCTTTCAAAAGGCTAAACGCTGTCGCATTGCCCACCACTTTACGCGCCTTCCCAACACTGTTGCGACGTCAACTTGCGAGGATCTTCGTATAGTGACCCCGCCCAATTCACACTCCGGTGACATTGAGGCCATATCACCCGCACCCTTGAGAGCACTAGCACCGAGTGAATATTATCCGTCCATTTCGCTAATAGAGACCGTTGTTCGCAAAGAACAAGCCAACGCGAGTATTCACACGGTCTGTTCTGTGCACCGTCTCGACGCTGTCAGTTCGTCTAACTCCAGCCATCCACAGCATTATCGCCGTCCTCCACGTAACCGGGACCAAAATGCGTGGAGGACGCCAGACAACAGGCCGTTTTGATTTCGATGGGAACAAGTGGGACACATTTCCCGCCATTGACAAAGCACGTGGACCTCACCGTATCGGGCAAATTCCCGATTTTCCAACCTCCACTCACCAGCCTATCTCTTTGGCCAGGAACTACCACGGCTGGATTGCTCAGCTAATTACGACCCGACCGCTACGACCACTGCCCAGTACGGTCGATCACCTTCAACTCGACGTAGATTTTCCGGGTCTCCACCGCCGCCCCGTTCCCCATTCCCATCCTCTGCCCGGCGGTTTTCTTCGGACAACTAACGGCTTCAGCTCCTGGATGTGATGCTCCTGATACGACTTGCTCTCCAATTCCTCTGTTGACGCTGCCGACCAATCAGCACCTGATCGGTGTTGAAGCTGACGGTTTATCTGTTAAAGCCTTGCTGGACACTGGCGCCCAATTTCTGTGATGAGTTTGCACATTCGTGACCGCTTAAAGAAAGTCCTTACTCCAGCCACTTCACGCAGTGTTCGTGTTGCTGATAGTGGTATTGCTTCTGTTATTGGCGTCTGTACTGCACGCGTCACTATCGCCGGCCCCCAAACTTCAGTTCTCTTCACTGCTCTCTCTCACTGCACCAGTGATGTGATCCTCGGTCTTGGCTTTTTATTTACTCATTCCACCCTCATCGACTGCTCACTGTGCAACTTGACCTACGGTGTCCGATTGATGCGCCCAGTGCACCCCAAGCTCGTATGTGCTCTGCTGAGCATGTCCGTTTGTCACCGAAAACTGTGACCTGCATCACCGTAATGCCCTCAGCACCTGTATCCAATGGCGACTATGTGCTCGCGCCCATTACATCCATTCTTTTGACTCACAGTGTTACCTTACCACACACTGTTATTTAGCTACGTGCAAACAGCGCCTTGCTTCCTGTGCTGAACTTTGCTCTGTATCCACAAGTGCTCCCGCGTGGAATTGCCCTCGCCATGCTGACTCGCTCTGACGAATGCGTCATCTCAGCTCTGTCTTTGAACAATGCTGGACACAAACGATCGCGTCAGACCTTTTGCCGCATCAAGCTGACACTTTTCTTTCCGTCCTTGAGTCATACTGGGACGTATTTGACTTTTGTGAGCGTCCGCTAGGTCAAACCACTGCTGTAAAGCTCCGCATTGACACCGGCAATGCCTCCCGTGTCCATCGACGGACTTACCGCGTATCTCCAACCAAGCGTCATTTAATTCAAGCAGAAGTCGACAAAATGCTCGCCAGAGACATAATTGAGCCATCATGTAGTCTATGGGCTTCCCCTGTAGTTCTTGTAAAAGGGAGGGCAACACTTGCAACACTTTCTGTGTTGACTACCGACATCTGAACAAGAATATTAAAAAGGACGTCCACCCGCTACCGCGCATACATGACGCCCTGAGTTGTCTTCACGGCGCTAAGTATATTTCGTCCATTGATGTAAGATCAGGGCACTGGCAAATTGCTGTCGACGACATGGACCGCCAAAAGACCGCTTTTGTCGCGCCCGATGGTCTTTACCAGTTTACGGTCATGCTCTTCGGGCTATGCAACGCTCCGGCATATCGAACGGATGATAGACTCTCTCTTGCGTGGGTTGAAATGGTCAACTTGTCTATGTCACCTTGATGACGTTATCGTCTTTTCTCCGACCTTTGAGACACACCTCGACCGCCTATCCTCAATACTGGCTGTTTTTCGCAATGCCGGTCTACAACTGAACTCGTTGCTGGCGTCCGAAGTGCCACTTCGGACGCGAGCAACTAACCATGTTGGGCCACCTTGTCGACTCTTCTGGTGTACGCCCGGATCCTGATAAAAAGCGAGCCGTGCGGAACTTCCCCAATCTGGCCTGCATCAAGGAAGTCCGCAGCTTTTTCGGTCTGTGCTCGTACTTTTGATGTTTTGTAAACAACTATGCAGAAGTAGCCCGTCCTCTCAGAAACTTTATAAAAGACTGGAATGAATGTAGTAATTTAGGCTCAGATGACCCCCCAAAAAATGATGCAGATTGTTGCACTAAAAGCAGAGTTTGTCCACAAACCTCGATCATACGACGACAAGATACGTTCCATCTCGCATTTCACTCTCCCGATGACGTTAGTGTCAGTTTCCAATCACTGCGTACCTCTTACAGAGGCAAACCAGAAGACTGGCCTCGCGGTGACTCTTGTGCTGCCCTCGTACCATCAGTTTTGTTTGTTTTCAAGTTAAGTACTTAAAAGAAGAACTCCCTTTGTATTGGATGAAGTATAACGAATGCTTTTTGATTTTTCATGCACAACTGTGTGGCCTATCTGGAACTTTATGAATATTTGATGACACTTATTACGTTGAACCAATTAAAACGCACAAAAAGTGTCGTTACTTCCGATCATGAATATAGCCACTGCGTGTCGCTGTATTTCAAATACAATATGGTTTCCTCGTTGAAATAAAACTATAACCGCTCTGTTTTTGGTGGTGTCACTCGCGCAGCGATTTTTGTGCAATCTACAGATCGACCAGAAATGGTAAAAACTACCCGTTTCATTTGTGTCACAGAGCCCCTTTATAACCATACGAGAGAGGCTGCTGACCGAGCTCATAGATGCGCTATTAACTGAATAATTCCAAAAGATCCTATGCCCTGTAAGAATTGATGTAATGCGAAGCAGCCAGCAAAGGAATGTGTACATTGCTGATGTCATTCATGTCAAATGAAGTCATCCATCTGATGGCATTTAGTTTCTTTGTCATGCACGCATCGGTGTACGATCTTTTAATGCAATTCTAGCCAAACGTATACTAGTACGTACAGTGCATGACCTGTCATTATGTTCATCACGCACTTATGTCATGACATCCATATCACTATTTTCACGTTAACACCCGTAGTTTTTGTTCGTAATACATTCGCGCCCTGCAATACTAGTTTCGGTGTGTCAAACTCGCGAAACGACTGCGAGAAAATTCATACGAATTTCTCAGAAAAAAAGCCTCTTAATTGCCAAAAAATTTGTCTTGGTCCGAGTTGGAACTCGGGACCAATGCCTTTTCGTTGCGGTCACTTTACCATCTACGCAAACTAGGAAGCTAGCAGATGGCAGCGCGAAAATTATTTCATTCACAACTCGATGCTCAGGGACACAAACTAAAACAAGGACCAAGATCAACTTTTTTCGCATCTAAGAGGCTTTTTTTCTGAAAAATCTACGTAAATTTCCTTGTGGCTTTGTGCTAAAGGTGGGTGGTTATCTAATTTCCTTTTCTCTAACCCCCTCCCACAACCTTGCAGGATTCCGCAAAAACATTTCCATTACTTTGGTTTTATTTTCTCTGTAATACTGGGTCTTATTTGTGTTACAGAATTCAGCGAGTAGAAAGCTCACGGAGGACAACGAGAACTGTCGGTTTTTACGTCGCACGGCTCCTAAAAAGCGAGCCAATGGGAGAACAAAGACCTAGTAAACTGTAATAGATCAAGAGTGGCTAGACCAAAAGAAGGACATTTTAAACGTCGAGAGAAAAGTTAGGGACCTGCAAGTCCGGTAAGATATGTTTTTTATTTCTTACTGGGATGAAGCAGGAGAACTATCAGTGTATAGTAGCTAAAAATATCGCCGTAAATAACAAATACCAAAAAAGCACTACGGCCATCAAACAGAACTTTGGCACTTGAGGATGACTGACGAAGAAAAAACCAACATAGCGGAGCACCTAGAGCGTGGTGTGACCATGAAAAGCCTACTCAAAAGTATAAGAATATCTGTTGCAAGCAAGTTAAGGCCAGCACATTTGGCAGAGTGCATAACTCTGCATAACATCAAGCGGCAGTTTCACATTGCTGCTCCGGAACAGTGTCACCCTAATGATGCTGTTAGCGTAGATATGTGGGCGCTGTTATGCCTGCAAGTCCGCAGCGAACGTCCATGCTTCGGAAAAAGAAAATCTGTGTCAAGGCCAGCCCGCGAGCCCGCCTGACACGAACAACTCAACGGCGTAAACACGCGACGGCGCCTTTCTGTCGCCCACGTGCAGTGAGTCACCGCGGCAAGCGAGCCGTCGAGCAAGCAACCAGCGTCTTCCTGCCTGGCGGCTGACGCAATGCCTAGCGACGTTACTCGTCCTTGGGTGCAGCCACCTGCAGCGCAGCCTCTCCAGATTCGGTGAGAAAGAATGACGCGGCCCAGCGGCGACCCCCATTGGAGGAGTCTGACCTCACGACCAGCGGCGCTTTTGGTTGGACATTTGGAAATTTGAGTTGGACCCGGTGCATATAAAAGAAGCCCTGCGGCGCGTCGCGAGCAGCAGACCTGGTGGAGAGCAGACATGTGTGTCAGAGAAGAGAGCTATGTGATAGAGAGTTGAGCTGTGTGTCAGAGAAGAGAGCTATGTGATAGAGAGTTGAGCTATGTGTTAGCAGACCCATTTGAGGGCAGACCTATGTGTTAGAGAGGAGAGCTCAGCTCTTCGGGTCTCTAAGCTGTCGGCCCCAGTGCCGAGTTTGTAATGCCTCTGTATATATGCTGTACATAAACCTTGTTTAACTCACCGTCGTCTCGTCCGCTCGTCTATCAGCTCTGCACAGAAGCAGTCGCGAGCTGAGAAACCTACGCTACCAACGGTTGGTGACCTTCCCGGTGGAAGTCGAAGCAGTGGCGCCTTCGGGACCGTGTTGGCGTCGCCTTCTTTCGAAACAGTGGTTGCAGCGGTGAGATTTCGAAGCGCCCTTCGAAACGTCGTCGGAGGCCATCGTCGCAAGAGTGGTTGGCAGCTGCGGGATCGGCCGGCGTCAGCGACATTGATGCGGTGAGTGCCTGATGTTTTCCCGTCAGTTCACCAGACTACTCTAGCTCAGGTTGTAGTAGTTTAGAGAAGGGCTGTGTGAAGCATTGAAGTGAGCTTTGATCGTTTGAAGCAAAGTCGAAGTGCTTTGAAACCAAAGTTAATGCGGAGGGGGTAAACACGGGAGTGTGAAAAATTGCTTGCGCGTCTTGCTAGTTGACTTATAGTGGGTACGGCAAGTAAATTGTTAACAGGGGCAAACATCAAGAGGCTAGTGTGGACGATGGAGAACCTTAAAGTGAAGGAACTCATCGAAATTTGTGAGGAACTCGTCATTACTTTGGGCCGTGCGAAACGAAAGCAAGCGATCCTTGAGATCATGAAGCATGAGGGAGTGTCGGCTGAGGAAGTCGGTGAGGCCTGGGTGGATATCAAAGCACGCTGCGAGGAGGCTGAAAGGCGAAAATCTGGCGAACGTGAAGAAGCTGAAAGGCGAGAACGCCGTGAGGAAGCCGAGAGACAGGAGCGCCTCGAGTTGAAACGAATAGAATTGGCAATACTACAGTGTTCGCAGGCGCCTAGCGTAGCTTCTCCAACAGTTCAGGTCAGCGGTTATAGAATTCGGGAACAACTGCCACAGTTCGTAATAGGCGAGGACATGGCGAAGTATCTCGTCAAGTTTGAACACGTCTGTGAGCGAAACGCTTTGGAGCGGTCTCTTTGGCCGCAGAACCTGTTAGCTCTTCTTCCCGGCGAAGTGTCCGACGCGATAACTTGCTTGTCGAGGGAAGCGTTTGAGAGCTACGACGAGGTTAAGGAAGTGCTCCTGAGCCGTTATAAGTTGTCACCCGAGGCTTTCAGGCAAAGGTTACAGTATGCTAAAAAGGGGAATGAGTCGCACGTTGACTTTGCGTTTCGTCTTAAAGCCGATTTAATTGAATGGTTCAAGGGCGAAGGTATTTATGACGACCGCGATAAAGTGGTGGAATGCGTTGGATTGGAGCAATTCTACCACTGCATCGAGGAGGATGTCAAACTTTGGCTGCAGGACAAACTTGGGGAAGTACAGCTGAACTAGGCAGCAGAGTTAGCTGAGGAGTATTATACTCGCCGAAAGTTGCATAGCAGGGCAGTGCCCGTTGAAAATAATGAAAGGAAAGAGGGCTTTTCAAAGAAACCTGATCAACGGAAACCCGCTCCGCACCGTAATTTCAAGAAGGACCCGTCTCTTACGAAGGACACTGTAGGGGAACGGCAAACGGAAGCGGCGAAATTGAGTGAGGTTTCTAAACAACGCACTGATACCACACGGGCGTTTGAATCACGGAAACCGCTAATCTGCTACAACTGCAAAAAGGAAGGGCACATCGCGATAAACTGTAAGCAAAAGTTTGGTTTTGCAACAATACGAGAATCGGAAAAGAACATGCGGTTGTTGGAGCCGAATATCCAAGAAATTAGTGCGAATGGGAAAGCCTGTCGAGCACTTAGAGACTCCGCGGCAACCATGGACGTTGTCCATCCTTCATTGGTGTCTCCGGATGACTTTACAGGAGAGTGCGCGTGGATCAGGCAAGTCGCCGAGAAGCAGAGTGCTTGCTTACCAATCGTTATGGTTGCAATTGAAGGCCCGTTCGGTAAGCTTCGCACCAAAGCGGCTGTGTCTGCCGCGCTTCCCGATCGTCGTCCTTATCTTTTCTCTAACAACTCAGAGCAGCTTCTCAAAGAGCAGGGTAAATCGTTCTTCCCCAACTTAGCGTACATGGCCCTCACGCGATCGCAAGCGCGGAAGCTTTCGCAGGAGCTTGATCTTGTTCAATGCGGTGAACTCTCAAGTGACCTTGTCGGCGGGTCGACGGAACCTCAGAGAGGAAAATTTCCGCGCGAGTCATGTGAGTCGTCACGCGAGCGGCCCGTCGCCGAAGCGACCGGCGCGGTTTCCGTAGCAAGGGGAGACGACATGGTGCCATTGAATCAGAGCGAGAGGGGCGCAACGCTCTCGCCTGTAGCGGAAAGTAGGAGTAAGCTGTCGAGGGTTGATCCAGAGACGCTCATTCGAGAGCAGCGTGAGGACCTCTCGATTGAAGCGCTAGTGGAAAGCCACAAAAACGTGGCACAAGCGCTGTCGAAGGAGCACTACGAGAAATCGGTGAAGAAGCGCGCTTTTAAAGTTGGAAGTCAGGTAATGCTGCTGCAGCCGTCCAAAAGGAGCAAGCTTGAGGTTCATTGGGAAGGGCCCGCCAAAGTATTATCGAAGCTTTCCAAAGTATTATCGAAGCTTTCCGATACGAATTATGAAGTGAAATTAGGAAGGCGGCCGAACAAAATTTACCTCAGTAACTTGAGAAAACCATACGTGCAACGTCAAGCGGTCGTAAATCTGCTTTTGAATGCTTCAGAGGAAGAGGGAGCCGTAATTTTGAGTTGTAGTGATGTAATCGAAAGGGGATCGGAGGTAATCTTGGAGCAGTTGAACCTAGAGCCTAGGTTAAGTGAAGTCCGGAAGAAGGAGCTGAGAAGGAATGTTCCTTTTTATTAGAAATCTGGACTCCCCTATTGAAGTTACTCAGATGTGCAACGTCGCAAGTACGAGCAGTCCTTAGTACCGCATAGGTATCGTCGCGTAAAAGTGGCCGGTTACCGAGGTGGAGCATGATGCTCTAACAGCACAACTTTGACGTTCGCTACAAAAAAAGGGGAAAGCTAAACGCTAATGCAGACGCATTGAGCCGTGTGTTTAGTTAGTGAGTACCTTCTCCAACTTTCGGTTTCTCGCTGGCGATTCGGGCAAAATTTTGTCCTCATTACGGTCTTAGCTGAGTGCTCTCGTCGGTAGTGAGCTCAAGGAGCCAACTTTATGTTCTATTCTAATATGTTACGTTGTTGTACGTGAAAAAAAGTTGAGTTCTTAATTTAAGAGTCTTGTGTCCCACATGTGCCTCTTGATGTAGAGGGAACGAAATTCCGATAGACACGTAGCTAGGTATATGTTGTACGATACTTTGTCTGGTGTTCTGTCGGGTTACCGAGGGCGCTTGCTTGTGTCGTGTGTTGTCTGTTGTCGAAACGTTCTTGACAAGTTGCAGAACCATCGACAAGTTGTGGTGACAAGCCAGTGGAGCTGGGATCCATCCTCAAGAATGAGATGTGTTCTCGGAACAGAGTCTGGAGCTGCATTCTCCCCATGGCCCTGGAGGCGAACCTGGAGGGACCTGGCGAACGAGCGCGCTCCGAGCCACGTGGAAGCAGCTCGTCTTTCCGGCGCATTGTCTGGCGGCGGGGGTGCTGTTATGCCTGCGAGTCCGCAGCGAACGCCCATGCCTCGGAAAAAGGAAATCTTTGTCAAGGCCAGCCCGCGAGCCCGCCTGACGCGAACAACTCAACAGCGTAAACACGCGACGGCGCCTTTCTGTCGCCCACGTGCAGTGAGTCACCTCGGCAAGCGAGCCGTCGAGCAAGCGACCGGCGTCTTCCTGTCTGGCGGCTGACGCAATGCCTAGCGACGTCACTCGTCCTTCGGTACAGCTACCTGCAGCGCAGCCTCTCCAGATTCGATGAGAAAGAATGACGCGGCCCAGCGGCGACACCCATTGGAGGAGTCTGACCTCACGACCAGCGGCGCTTTTGGTTGGACATTTGGGTTGGACCCGGTGCATATAAAAGAAGCCCTGCGGCGCGTCGCGAGCAGCAGACCTGGTGGAGAGCAGACATGTGTGTCAGAGAAGAGAGCTATGTGATAGAGAGTTGAGCTGTGTGTCAGAGAAGAGAGCTATTTGATAGAGAGTTGAGCTATGTGTTAGCAGACCCATTTGAGAGCAGACCCATGTGTTAGAGAGGAGAGCTCGGCTCTTCGGGTCTGTAAGCTGTCGGCCGCAGTGCAGAGTTTGTAACGCCTGTGTATATATATGCTGTACACAAACCTTGTTTAACTCACCGTCGTCCCGTCCGCTCGTCTATTAGCTCTGCACAGAAGCAGTCGCGAGCTGAGAAACTTACTGCTACCAAACGGTTGGTGACCTTCCAGGTGGAATTCGAAGCAGTGGCGCCTTCGGGACCGTGTTGGCGTTGCCGTCTTTCGAAACACTGGCTGCAGCGGTGAGATTTCAAGGCGTCCTTCGTAACGTCGTCGGAGGCGCGCGTCGCAACAGAGCAAGCAATGCAAGACAAAGATGAAACGCTCATCCACCTGTATAAGGCACAGGGTGCAGTGGACCTAAATGGTACTTTCGGTGCGACAGATTTTGCCCTTGCTCTGGCGACAGGCCCACAAAAAGAGTTGTTGAAGGAATTCGGCACGGGGCTGTGTGTCTTACCTGGACACGCAGACCTACAGGGTAACAGTTTGAGCTTACCCCTCTTCTTGAGCTAGATGAAGTGGGATCAGGTACACCTATAGCCTATTTATTCTGCAATAGGTTGAATGAGGAATACTTAGCAATTTTTTTCAGGTGCCTTGAGGTCGCCATCAGCAAAACGTGGAGGCTAAGACATATGCGTCTGATGACGCCGATTCCATGCAGCACCGTCACAAGTAATGAAATTTATAAAGTCCACTGTTCTCTACCAGGATAGTAGCTTCAATCATAACCTGAGCCAACAAGTCAACCTTTATGTTTGCAAGCGTAGCAGACGTGCCAATTACTTGAGTCCACTTTCCTACAAATGGCACGAACAAAATGACCATGCCGTGGTTCAATTTCACACCCCTGTCTGCAGGCGAAGAAAATTCTCCTAAATCGACGAAGCCATCAATGTGACCGGATGCTTTCACACTAACGGGCTCTGAAAGCTTAAGCTCGTCTACGAGCAGGCCACCGCGCCTTCTGAAAGCGTTCATATTCCAGGTCTTGTCCTTCAGCTGCTCCAACACCTTCTTGCTAAACCCGAATGCCGACCTGTAAGCAACCATGTAGAGCTTTAACGTGGAATTGCTTGAAAGTGCCAGTACGTCATTATGCCGGGTATGGTTGTACAGTCGGGAGCTTTTCATCTTCATTGTGATACACTTTAAAATCCACATCTTGCTGTATCGAACGCCTTTTTTCTTTACTCTTGCAGCCGCAAAGCATTGCCTTACGGTTTCCTGCTGCTTTGCAGGTAGTTCTTAAATGCGATCATTAACAATTTCTTCACTCAGCGAAGCGTTTGCTGCTTTCATCTTGTTAATGTCTTTTGTCATTACAGCTCTTTGAGGGCGAAGACGTCTTTTGTGTTGCGCCACGCGTTTCAGCCTTTGAGCTACTTTTCAGAGTGGCCTGGAAGGCGCACGTTGAGTTCTAGATCTTCTTTTCAGCAGCAACTTGCGCAAGTATTTGCATCGAATGCACTGGTCTCCTACAAGCATAAAAAGCACTTAAGGTAAAATGTCATTTTCAAAAAAAAGTTTAGTTATAAATGTGGTTCCATAAAATCTCAGGAAATAATGACATACAGTTTTTACCTTTTTTTCTCTACTTTTCCAAGACACTTGGAACTGAAGTACGTCCCTTGCCTAAGCGTCAGCTGACTCCTGTTGTCAAAAAATATGAGGGTAATCTGCTCCATTCAGGGCTCCCACACAAAGTTCAAAGGCATCTGCTATTTGGAGCAAGCTTTCTGCTTCATCCTGTGAACTCAAAGATTGTTTTGTAACATGTCTTCGCCCCATGTACACTTTTGAGTGGGCAACATGAGGCGTGTTGCGGAAAAATATCAAAACTTTTTCAGACACCACTGTTGCGTCTTCGCACAACGTCGTAGTGCAATAAAGTACCCCCTCCAGGTTAGGGAAGCAATGTTTCGTCCAGCACTTAGGAGCTTTTAGGTGCAGTAAGACGTACAAATTCTCCCGTACCTCATCTGAGCTGGCTTTTCTTTGAGTTCCTTCGCTAGCCCAAAATGTTTCTGCGCCCTTAGTTCGTGACTGGCCGTTTGGTTCATTTTCAGCTGACGGCGCATCTGCCGCGGTTCGAATTTTTTTTTTTGCTGCTAGGCGTTTGGTCTTCCTGTTTTACCTTTTTTTTTGTTCCTGGATTTGGGAGTCCTTTTGCTTAAGTACGTGGGGAGGTTCGGAAGGATCGTGGGAACAGCGTCTTCCGACAACGTTGGTCTCCCATGAGGAATACGTACTTCTTTGCCTTCCATAGTATGGATGTATTCTCTGATGACGAAATGCGGCTCAATATGCAATTTGCACACTGCGCACTTGTCGTCAAGCTTCTTAACGGCGTGGTGCAGGTTTTTTTCCCACTGTTTTCTTTTTGCGTCGTCTTGAGGGACGTTGAAAAGGGACGCCTTTGGCACGCCTTTCACGCGGCTGTAACCGGTCCGGCACGCCGGCGCAAAGTAGTGATTGTGCCGCACAGTAGGCACATTTACTTAGCATGCCTTTAGCACAGGCCAGCGGCGCAATACGAATACTGCGGTTGTTGTTGATGCAATTCACGACACATTTCGATAACACAACACGAAGAACCAGTCGACTTGTAGTCACGATGAGCACGCGTGGAGCAAGACGGTGTCAGAACGATCGGAGCGCACACACGATACTGACGACCATGCACGCACGAGACCGGCGACGCTTCAAGAGGAAACTGAAGCAGCGCCCCTAGCGGCTCCTTTTGCCGGCAACATATCTGGCTTCAGAGTGCCACCTGCACAGCGTAGGCAGAGACCACACTACCAGTTCAAGTGCACTCTACTTACACTTCCCATTATTTTGAATTCCAACAGCATTCCAGTCAATGGAAGCTTGGCTGTTTTGAACGAATAAATTGTCGAGTCTTCTAGAACCTCTATGGCAGAAAATCTCGGCAGAGTATATATGTAGCTGAAACGAATGAAAGGTATACTAGAAATGTTTTTTTTATTCTTCTCGGTAGATGTATTAACACCATCTCGCCGTTATACGAAAATTTCCTGTAGACAAAGCGTTTTTCACTGCCTCCAGGACGGAAGGCGTTGCCAGCTTTTCACACCTGACATTATTATGCACTGCCTTCGCGAATTACGTATTGTGTGGGCGTTGCCATTACTTCAAAGCGACGTCCCAAGTTTTCGTGTTTTTGACGTCCTCCTGTAAGGATGAACTGTTTTCTTGCATGACTCGTGTGGACGCCGCTGACACCGAATGTCGCTGACGGTCACTCTTCGAGTTGGATGAGCATCAAAGGCTTTTGCCCTAATCTCTAAAAAAGGTGGATGTATCGACAGTGACATCTGTGGGCGACGAGTTTTTCTGCGTATGGCTATGGAGTCTGTGGAATTGGAAGTAATGCTCCTTATCAAAGAGCACGTCCTTCATTATTACTGGCACTGCTGCTTTTGTTGAATCTACTCTTGAAAGTACTTCCAATCATATTTTGGAGTACATCACCTGAATACTGTGAATTTTGCAGCTCTAGAGTGACACATGAATATACTTGACTAATACATATTAGAATAAATGCTGCCAATGAAAGTAAAGAACACATTTTGACCTGGTTGTGAGTGTACCGTCACGTGGGCTGTAGAGTTTCAGAGAGAGAGAGAAAAGAAAAAGGAAAACGGGAAAGTCTTGAAGCAACTACGTGATATTTGCAAAGAGGACAACGCTTCAGAAAGGTCAAAAGTGGAGTCTACGAAGACTCCTCAAGGCCGTTTTTACAACGTAATTGTGTGAGTGACACACAATACTGCCACGGTCGTTCGGTATCTTAACTTTTTTTATGTGGTTTTAGCCCACAAAGCCCGTCAGGAATGCTACGCTGAAAAGGCGCCTCACTGTACGAGAAAGTTCGCGATCATTGTAGATCGTTCTGTGACGATTGCGTGCAAGACACGAGCACTCGATAGTATTCCAAAGCTTGCGCGACGCCCAGCAGGGATAATACTGGAATATTTAACGGCATCTGATTCCGATGCTCTTCACCGCTTGTCAGTTGATATACGGCCGGTGCTCCATGCGCCGCTATCAGTTCCCGTGTGTTGCTGTAATATGACTTTCAGTTTCTTGGCCACAAGTTCGGCTGAAGAAACAGTTTTATTTCAGCATCGAGTCTGCTTCCTTAGTTCACATCAGGACCCCGTGACATCTGGTTGAGTGGCTGCTTCTTTGATAATCCGGACGCCCCCGTCTTAACCTCGTGACAATATCAAGGAGTTTTAAAATAGCGCACCGCGAGCCCTTATGGTGTGGTCGCCGCCACTGCGCATGCGTGGTATAACGCGAGCCGCTGTTCGCGCTTGCGGTCCGCTTGCAGAAAATTTGATATAGCGTGCGGTGCGTGCGGCCCGCAAAGCTCGGTTGTCGAGGC
The DNA here is from genome assembly GCA_013436015.1 of Rhipicephalus annulatus. Taxonomy (NCBI): domain Eukaryota; kingdom Metazoa; phylum Arthropoda; class Arachnida; order Ixodida; family Ixodidae; genus Rhipicephalus; species Rhipicephalus annulatus. The sequence goes on from WOVY01000567.1 coordinate 185,240, forward strand.
TATGGTGTAGCTTTCATCGTGAATTTGGGTTGGGGGGGGGGGGCAAACGCTATTTTAAAGCTCATAAGGCACCCGCAACACCCGCAATGCCTGCTAATGCTATTCTAAACTCACTACCATCAAGGGCTCATTAGCAGTGTCCAAATGTTGATCAGGAACATCGCGTTTCTCATGTGTCGTCTGCGTTGTTCACACGTAGGGCATTTTTAATGTTCGTTTATGTGACTATTTGCATTGTACTTGTGGAGCTTTGAAAATTCCTTCTTAACTCTGTAAACACATAAGGTACCCTTATTACTCTAATCCTCGACGTGCGCTAAGTCATATGCTGTCCTACTCTTTTTCTTTTTTGTTGAAATATTCTATCGGAACATTTCTATGGGTCGTTTCATTCACGATCGCAGCTAAAGCCTGTTGCTGTTTCACACGTGTGCATTTCTAGCAGTTTTGTCGTGCATAATAACTCTAATGCGGACAACTGTAAACTGTAACTTGCGAAAGTTATCATAATAAGTATACTATGTGTCTGGTCACCGTTAATTCTGCTTGGTGTAAATAGATGGGTGAGGGCTTGTGTTGGCTTATTGACACGGTTAGTCGCACTTGTAGTCAAATCTTCTACGCGATAAGAGTTGACTTTGACGCCGTAGTTGTCAACCGCAGCCGCCGGCGTTGGTCAGGGCTATCGGGCAAAATAAGAAAACAAATCCAGCATTGGATCTGCTTTAAACAAGAACGCTCTGGGTTGCAGTGGAGTATTCTAAACCAGAGACATGCCTGTGCTTGAATTTCGTTCACTCATAGACCCAATGTAAGCGTCAAGTCAAGCATAGAATCACGTTAATGTTCAATACAGCGTGATGTGACACTATGTAAATTGGATGGCGAGTTCGTCGTTGCATTCTTCGAACCTATAGCAAAGGGCTCAGCAATAATTCTTCATCGTCATGAGCCGTAGCATGCAACAAGCGCTCATAACGCCTTACAGAGGTAATGCTGATGCTTGGGCTAGTTGGCGATTGGGAATCAACATACTCGCACAGCACAAGACTACGAGTAGTTACGGCGTAACTACAGAAGAGACAAGGACAGAAAGAGCGCTGACTTCTACTCAATTTTTATTAGCGAAAACGCTGGAAATATATACTCGTGAGAGAACATCACCGCGCAATCGCGCCACCTATTGCATCACAACAAGATAATCATCATCTCATTAAATGGTTACGACGCCACAGTTCAGCAAATGTTCACAATCTATTGTGTCGAAGCCAGAAACTTGATTTCTATTTAGTCAGAGCAGGTGAAGGCATACTGATATATCGATCGCCCAGCATTTGTATTTCATTGGCCTCCATAATCTCTCGTGTTAGCTGGTGACGGTGTTTAGATACAACAGTGCACTTTGGAATCCTGGTATGCAACCACAATCCATACAATGGTTGTCCAAATGACCTTGCACAGCTGAGTATACATTGTAATGATGCTCCTTCAAACGCTCATTCAGGCACCGGCCCGTTTGCTCAACATATATCTTGCCGCACGACAACGAGAGCAAATAAGCAACGGCTATCACACATGCTGCGAATAGTTTTCTATGTTTGATTGTGCAGCAGCCTCTTCGTGCGGACTGTGCATTCACCTATTTGCAGAGCGCTGGAAGCTTTTCTGGGGCAGAGAAAACAACCTTAACATCTACCTTATCACCAATCTTTTTCAAATTGTGAGAAATCCTATGTAGATAGAAAACCACAGCCACGCACTTTGTGCTACTAGCCAGGCAGTTCACTGGTGCTTCTCGTCCCTGTTTAATTGTCCTAAGCAAATTTTCCGCCACCGAGACCAGCACATGATCGGGGAAACCAGCGCTGATCAAACGGGAAACCGCCTCAAAGAAGCTTCTGATTAACGAGTGGCCGGAAAAATTTCGGAGGGCATTTCTTGAACAAATATTAGCAATCTCTCTCTTTACGAGCTTTGAATGAGTCGACGAGTACAATAGAAGAGGTTTGCTTCCTCCTTTGGGCTCATATTTCCAGCAAAGTTGATCACATGAGATGTTTAATCTCAAATATAAAAACCTTAACAACACATCCTACGGAAGCTTATGCGTCAAAATAACAGGTGCCACGCTGTCGCAGGTCCCGTTAATTCGGGAGGCGATCACCGGGCTAATTCCAAGGGCCGAAGTATCGGCCCCCCGAACCGCACCACGAAAGCGTGGACAATTTGGAAGTGGTCCTATTTTGCGCGCCAGCGGACGGTGGCTGTGGCCCAAAGAACAAGTCAGAGCCGAGTGTGTATAAACAAAACAAAATTATATTCTCAATTATGGCAGACCAAAACGATACACAAGTATGCACACTCGACAATAGTTGAATACAATATGTCACCAACCAAACAATGTACTACACAGTACAATCAGCCACACTCGAAACAACGGACACAGAGAACAATACACACTACAATGCAGTCGCTTGCATCAAACAACCAAGACACTTAAAGACTAAAGCGTTAGGAATTCAGTCCGAACTTCTTGGAACAAAAGTCTGAATGATACTCTTCCGAGAATCACTCACTCAAAGTCCAGCGTTGTTGTCGTTCCGCTGCCCCCGAAGTTTCTCTTTCAGGAAACCTCGCGTCTTCAATTTCCCGCTCTACAAGCTCCAAACTTCTTCGCTGGAGACAGGTCGGCTTGCCACACGCAGCTGTTGCCACACGTCTTCGCTCGATAGCGGTAGACACACATCTTGCCTGTAGCTCGAGTCTTCACCCCTCAGGTGAAAATTTTCTTCTTCTCCTCCTTTGTCACAGAAAATAAAAGGCTTCGCCCACAAGGCGGAACACCCTACGCACTCGGCGCATACATTCTTCTTCTCCTGCTTTGTCACTAAGGACAAAACCTTCGCCGACTACACGGCGAAATACCCTACGCACTCTGGCGCTAACTTTCGCCTTCTCCTGATCGCCCATCTCTGCTGCTCGGTTAAATACCTTCCGCGCGAGATTCGAGTAAATTCTCAAGATTTAGTCGGCGCGATGCGCAGCGAAGGCTGGAGGAAAGAGTAAGATGGTACGACGGCCGTCCGCGACGGATGACGCAACCCTGCATCACCACGCCCCTTTCCATCAAGAAATCTCTAGGGCTTGCTCGGCCGCCGATGCGAGGAGGTTCGTTGGTGAACCTACGCTTCCGAGGGGAGAGGAACGCGCGCCCAGAGAGTCTTTGAATGCTTGTTTTCTTATTTTTATCGTTGACCTCTCGGCGCTTCGTCGCGAGAATTTGGCGGCGCGCCGTTTTTTGAGCGCTCGTTTTGTGACACTGCCCCCCACTTTAAGAATAGTATCTCATAATATTCAAAACCACACAAACGAGCGCGAACAGTCCCCACACTCTCAAAGACTGTAACATAGTTCGTCGCTCATGACAATTCACATACACAATAGATCACTCAACACAATTGTACCTTACATTTCAATCTCACAACACATAGAATATAGCCACAGGTGCATCAATACAACACTCCATCACATACTTCAAGCAATATAATGTACAAATGTCTGTCATTACAACAATTGTACAATACTATACATCACATCACCATAACAAACATTTTGATTCGCTCGAGATACAGTTGTGACACAGGATACACTTACATTAACACAACATATTGCACTCAGTACTGCCAAACACATTCCGATTAGACCTCAGCACCTATCTCGTGTTTTTCGAGCTGCGCTTGCGTTCGTTCTTGCGGTGCTCGCTCGATGTCTTCGTGTTTTTCCTCGTTATTTTTTGGCGAGCCCTTTCCAACGACGGTATGTGAGGCGGCGTCTCAGCCATCGTCCACTTTGTTAACGGGTGATAACGTTCAACCCATTCTGTTCGGTCATTCACCCGCTTGTTCATGTCACGACATTGTGCCTGGCTGGCCGACTCCGTCTTATTTACATTGTCGGTCAGTTGAGGTCGAGCCGAAGTAAGTCCAGCTGCCGAGCACGTAAACTCATTCAACACGATCATCTTCTCATTCACTGCCTCTTGTACCCGGGCTTCCCCACGGGCTCGAGTGAAATCCTTCACAGGGGTTTTCTCCACTGTAACTCGCGGTCCCTGTGTCGGCGGGGGCTGCATCTTCGGGTATTCCCCCAAACATTCTTGATCAATCGGCCCTCGCGCCCCGTCGATGTTTCCGATGACGAGGTCGTACAGGGGGGTCGTCATGCATAGAGCCGTAACCTTCCCGCTGAAGTACGGGGTTTCAGCCTCAATCTCTGCTTCGGGAAGCATCCGAACCGTACTTTCAATTAGGCAAACCGGTTTCGTTTTGCCTGTTAACTAACTTTCCCGTCCGAAATTTCTCCGCACGAAAACCGTGGAGCTACCGGTATCTCTTAAGACCACAATCTTCTTGCCCGCAACTTTTCCAGGCAGCGTTGGCATTCCCTTCGTAACACCGGTTGGCTGTTTTGTCATTACAGCACCCTTATTAGGAAGTTTCTCCCCATTTTCCAACCCTAAGAATCCGTCGGTGGTGGTATCACTATCGGATTTCGGTGCTGCTAGCACACAGGATACCTGGCGAGTTTGACTTGGTGCGCTACGACATGCGTCTGCTTTGCGCCCAGTCTGACCACACTTAAAGCATTTTACTACCGTAAGGCTCGTAAAGTTAGTACGACAGTTGTTCGCGCGATGTCCCACTCGGTTACACAGAAAACATCGCGGAACACTCTCCGGCGCACGCTTATTTTGTTCTGGTGCCGATTTCTTTGAATCTTCGGGACACTTCTTCTTGACTTTGGCTAAATTTGTGCCACCTTGCGCTTCCAAGCATTGATCAGCTAATGCAAACATGTCTTCTAGTGACTCAGCCTTCCTCTCTTTCAAGTACAGCGACAGGCTTGGGTGGCAACTGGTAAGAAATTGCTCTCTAATTAGGGGCTCTCTAAGCTCAACGTACTCCTTTGCGGTCCCTGAAAGTTCAATTCATCTGCCGAAATAATGGGAAAGTCGGGCAGCATACTGCGTACCCGTCTCACTATCAGCCGGCTTTCCTGTCTAAAATCTGTCCCGGAATCCTTCCACAGTAAATATAAATCGCTTCATCAATGCAGTTTTCACCTTTGCATAGTTGGCTGCATCGGTCGGCGTCAGCCTGCCATACACACTGAGCGCTTCACCACTCAAGCAAGTACTCAAAGCAGCTGCCCATTGATGTTCCGGCTAATCCTGGCTCCTTGCAATCGTCTCAAATCTGTGAAGGTACGCGTCAAGGTCGTCCTTCCTTTCATCAAACGCTACGAGCAGCTGGCTTGGGTTCAAGCGGAAGCCATGATCTTCCGGTTCGCTGCTTTAAACTCTAGCTTGGACCGGAGTTTCACTTCGCTGTTGCAAACGAAGCCGCTCGAGTTCCATCTCGTGCTGCTGCTGCCGTTCCCTCTCAGCCATGTCCGCTTTTCTTTCTTCTTTCAGCGGTCACTCCTTTGCTTCTCTTTCTTCTCTCACCCTTTCAGCTGCCAACTTTTTCCTCTCCAGCTCCAACTTCAATTGTTGCTCTCTTTTTTCCTTCAGCTGTCGCTCCTTTGCCTCCCTTTCTTCTCTCGCCCTTTCGGCGGCCAACTTTTCTCTCTCCAGCTCCAACTTCAATTGCTGCTCTCTTTCTTCTTTCAGCTGTCGCTCCTTTGCCTCTTTCTTCTTTCGCCATCGCAGTGGCCAGCTTTTCTCTCTCCAACTCAGCTGCTTTTCCTTCCTTGGCCCTTTCAGCTGCCAACCTCTCTCTGACCAACTCAGCTTCTCTTTCCGCTTTGGCTCTTTCCACTGCCAACCTTTCTTTTTCCAGCTCAGCTGCCTTTTCTTCTTTCGCCCTCTTTTTTTCTTCTTTTTTCTTCTAGGTGACCCACTTCTATAGTTCGGCGCCAAAAAGACACAACTTCTCACCAAGAGCGACTAACTTTTCGAGATCCACTGTGTCTCGCAAATAAAACCTTGCCGCGTGCGAAAAATACCTGCCTAAATCAGTCTATCGGGACACTCTCCTGCACTCGTTAACGAGAACACTGCCCAACACACAAAATCGTTCCGATAGCAGTATCAACAACTCGAGGCTCATTCTCACTATTTTGGACACACTGTCCACCAAAAGGTCCTGTCGCGGACGCCAGATTAATTGTCACGGGTCCCGTTAATTCGAGAGGCGATCGCCGGGCTAATTCCAAGGGCCGAAGTATCGGCCCCCCGAACCGCACCACGAAAGCATGGACAATTTGGAAGTGGTTCTATTTTGCGCGCCAGCGGACGGCGGCTGTGGCCCAAAGAACAAGTCAGAGCCGAGTGTGCATAAACAAAACAAAATTATATTCTCGATTATGGCAGACCAAAACGATACACAAGTATGCACACTCGACAATAGTTGAATACAATATGTCACCAACCAAACAGTGTACTACACAGTACAATCAGCCACACTCGAAACAACAGACACAGACAACAATACGCACTACAATGCGGTCGCATGCATCGAACAACCAAGACACTTAAAGACTAAAGCGTTAGGAAACTTATTCAGTCCAAAGTTCTTGGAACAAAAGTCTGAATGATACTTTTCCGAGAATCACTCACTCAAAGTACAGCGTTGTTGTCGTTCCGCTGCCCCCGAAGTTTCTCTTTCAGGACACCTCGCGTCTTCAATTGGCCGCTCTACAAGCTCCAAACTTCTTCGCTGGAGACAGGTCGGCTTCCCACACGCAGCTGTTGCCACGCGTCTTCGCTCGATAGCGGTAGACACACCTCTTGCCTGCAGCTCGAGTCTTCACCCCTGAGGTGGAAATCCTCTTCTTCTCCTCCTTTGTCACAGAAAACAAAAGGCTTCGCCCACAAGGCGGAACACCCTATGCACTTTGGCGCATACATTTTTCTTCTCCTGCTTTGTCACTAAGGACAAAACCTTCGCCGACTACACGGCGGAATACCCTACGCACTCTGGCGCTAACTTCCGTCTTCTCCTGATCGCCCATCTCTGCTGCTCGGTTAAACACCTACCGCGCAAGATTCCAGTAAATTCTCATGATTTCATCAGCGCGATGCGCAGCGAAGGCTGGAGGAAAGGGTGAGATCGTACGATGGCCGTCCGCGACGGATGACGCAACCCTGCATCACCACGCCCCTTTCCATCAAGAACTCTCTAGGGCTTGCTCGGCCGCCGATGCGAGGAGGTTCGTTGGTGAACCTACGCTTCCGAGGGGAGAAGGACGCGCGCCCGGGGAGTCTTTGAATGCTTGTTTTCTTTTTTTTATCGTTGACCTCGCGGCGCTTCGTAGCGAGAATTTGGCGACGCGCCCTTTTTTGAGCGCTCGTTTTGTGACACACGCCCTGATCGAAGTGACGTAATACGTTTGAAACGACAGCTTCGACGCCCCGATCATCGCAGTATAAATGCTAACCAGCTAACCGTCACCAGCTAACACGAGTGATTATTGAGGCAAATGAAATGCTAATGCGAGATGATCAATGTATCAGTATGCCTTCACCTGCTCTGACTAAATAGAAATCGAGTTTCTGGCTTTGACACAATAGATTGTGAACTTCTGCTGAGCTGTGGCGTTGTAACCATATAATGAGATGATGATTATGTAGCTGTGATACAATAGGTAGCGCGATATCGTGGTGGTGTTCTGTCACGAGTATATATTTCCAGCGTTTTCGCTAACAAAATTTTAGTGGAAGTCAGCGCTCTTTCTGTCCTTGTGTCTTCTTTTGTAGATACGGCGTAACTACTCGTAGTCTTGCGCTGTGCAAATATGTTGACTTACAGAGGTGTCGCGGCTCGACGTTTTGCCGCACAATGACGAATAATTTCATGTTGTCACGGGGTCGTGACGTGGCCGAAGACAGCAGACTTCGTGTTGGGATTTCACTGTTTATTTGGGCGAACCTGTGCCCGGTAAACAGAAAGTCCATTTACAGCAGCAGTCTCGCACAGATAGCAGTCTCGGACTGATAGCGGTGAACGGAGCGTCGGCCTTCGATCAACAACTGACAAGCGGCGAAGCGCATCGGCATTTATACTCTTGCCGTCGAATATTCTAGCGTTATCGCTGGCGGTGGCGTAGGTTCCAGAACAATCTGTACCGTTCGCACAGTGGGCGTGATCTTATCGAAATCATCTACTACAGTCTGGAACCTTCTAGAAAACTGCAGGCGTGGTTTGCGTTGCGAATCGTGTGGTGTTTCGGGACGATAACAAAAACTTGGGAAATGGAACGTAGCATTGCCCCCCTCTGAAAAAAGGCATCGTCCCGATGCTTTAACTGAAAATGAAAGTACAATAATAATGCAAGAAAGTACAATGAATAAATTACGATACAACAATAATACAAAAAAACACTTATTCAGTTTGTTAACGCGCATGAAACGGCTTGAGGTGCGCGACATGGATGACTTCAGGTCGTGATCGGCGTCGTTGAGAGTTCGTGATGCCGTCAGGGACAACCTCGTAATCAAGTGGGCCGAGACGTCGAACCACCCTGTACGGTCCGAAGTACCGTCGCAGAAGCTTTTCACTTAGTCCACGTCGGCGTATCGGCGTCCACACCCAAACACGTTCACCGGGCTGGTATTCCACGAAGTGTCGTCGAAGGTTGTAACGGTGGCTGTCGGTCGTCTGTTGATTCTTCATACGGAGACGCGCAAGTTGTCGGGCTTCTTCGGCGCGTTGAAGGTATCGCTCACATCGAGGCTTTCTTTGTCGGTGACGTTGGGTAACATGGCATTAAGAGTCGTTGCCGGGCTCCTTCCGTAGACCAATTTTTATGGAGATATCTGCGTCGTCTCCTGCACCGCCGTGTTGTATGTGAAGGTCACATACGGAAGAATGGCGTCCCACGTCTTGTGTTCGACATCGACGTACATTGACAGCATGTCGGCTATCGTTTTGTTAAGCCGCTCGGTGAGGCCGTTGGTCTGTGGGTGGTACGCTGTCGTCCGGCGGTGGTTTGTTCGGCTGTATGCCAAGATCGCTTGAGGTAAGTCGGCAGTGAATGCCGTTCCTCTGTCCGTGATAAGGACCTCCGGGGTGCCATGACGTAGGACGATATTTTCGACAAAGAACTTAGATACCTCGGATGCACTGCTTTTGGCAGGGCTTTTGTCTCGGCGTAGCGGGTGAGGTAGTCGGTACCTACCACGATCCACGTGTTTCCGAAAGCCGACGTCGGGAACGGCCCCAGTAGGTCCATACCAATCTGCTGGAAAGATCGGCAAGGTGGATCAATTGGCTGCAGAAGTCCCGCTGGCCTTGTAGGCGGTGTCTTGCGTCGCTGACAGTCCCGGCATGTTCTCACATAACGAGTGACGTCGGTGGTAAGACGTGGCCAGTAGTACCTTTCTTGTATCCTCGCGTGCGTGCGAGAAACACCGAGGTGCCCTGCCGTCGGATCGTCGTGCAGGGCCTGCAGGAGTTCTGGTCGCAAAGCTGAAGGCACCACAAGGAGGTACTTAGCTCGAAGCGGTGAAAAGTTTTTCTTTTGTAGAACACCGTTTCGAAGAAAAAACGACGCAAGTGCGCGCTTGAATACCTTCGGGACTTCGGCGGTCTTGCCTTCGAGGTATTCTATTAGGGCCTTATGTTCCGGGTCGGCCCTCTGTCGTTCAGCAAAGTCGTTGGTAGTTATAGTTCCTAAGAAGTAGTCGTCATCCGGGTCGTCGGGTAGCGGTTGGTCGACAGGCGCACGAGAGAGACAGTCGGCGTCGGAGTGTTTTTTGCCGGACTTGTAAATGACAGTAATGTCATATTCTTGAAGTCTCAGGCTCCATCGTGCGAGGCGACCTGAAGGGTCCTTCAAGGTGGCTAGCCAACACAATGCGTGGTGGTCGCTCACAACTTTGAAGGACCTGCCGTAGAGGTAGGGGCGAAATTTCGACGTAGCCCAGATGATGGCGAGGCATTCTTTTTTTGTTGTGGAATAATTTGCTTCTGCTTTGGATAGGGATCGGCTGGCGTAACTATTAACCCTTTCATGTCCGTCAGCCCTCTGCACAAGAACGGTGCCAAGACCTACGCTGCTTGCGTCAGTATGTATTTCTGTCTCGGCGAATTCGTCGAAATGGGCAAGTAACGAAGGCGTCTGGAGGCGATGTTTAAGCTCCTGGAAAGCGTGTTCCTGCGGCGTTTCCCACTTAAACTCCACGTCGACCTTGGTAAGGTTAGTGAGAGGATCGGCGATGCGGGCGAAGTTTTTCACGAACCACCTATAATAGGCACACAGGCCCACAAATCGGCGCACGGCTTTCTTGTCAGTGGGCGGCGGGAAGTCGGCGATGGCGGCTGTTTTCCGTGGATCGGGACGAACTCCAGACTTGCTGATAACGTGCCCCAGAAACAAAAGCTCCTCATACGCAAATCTGCACTTTTCTGGCTTCAGTGTGAGTCCGGAAGTCTTGATGGCTTGAAGTACAGCTTCAAGGCGCCGAATATGCTCGTCGAAACTCGAGGAAAACACGACGACGTCGTCCAAGTACACAAGGCAAGTCTGCCACTTCAATCCTGCCAGTACTGTATCCATAACGCGTTGAAAAGTTGCAGGCGCTGAGCAAAGGCCGAAGGGCATCACCTTAAACTCGAATAGGCCGTCCGGTGTTATAAACGCCATCTTCTTTCGGTCTCTTTCATCGACTTCGATTTGCCAACAGCCAGTCTTGAGGTCCATTGACGAAAAGTACTTGGCGTTATGGAGCCGATAAAGTGCGTCGTCTATTCGTGGGAGAGGATACACGTCCTTTCTTGTGATTTTGTTTAGGCGCCGATAATCGACGCAGAAACGTAGGGTCCCATCCTTTTTTTTCACTAACACCACGGGGGTTGCCCATGGACTCTTGGACGGCTGGATAATGTCATCCTGCAGCATTTCATCAACTTGCTTCTTCATGGCCTCACGTTCTCGCGTCGAAACCCTGTACGGACTCCGACGGAGTGGTCTGGCATTTTCTTCGGTTATGATGCGATGTTTCGTGATTGGGGTCTGCCGAATTTTCGATGACGACGAAAAGCTAACTTCGTATTGCAGGAGCAGGGCCTTCAGCTGTTCTTGCTTATCGTTCGGAAGTCTGGGATTGATGTCGAAAACTATGGGAGGGGCTTGGTTCCTCTGAGCAGGTTCCGCAGAATCGGCGAGGGCGAAAGCACTGGTGGCTTCGACAATTTCTTCGATGTATGCGACCGTTGTTCCTTTGTTCACATGTTTGTACTCATTGCTGAAAGTCGTGAGCATAACCGTTGCTTTGCCTCCCCGCAGCTCTGCAATTCCTCTTGCGACGCAATTATTTCGGGTGACCAACAGATGCTGACTGCCTTCAACGACGCTTTCCAAGTCAGGTGATTTAGGAGCGCCGACTGAAATAATGACGCTTGAGCGAGGCGGAATGGTGACTTGTTCTTCCAGCACATTCAAGGCATTGTGTCCTGACGGCGTGCGCGGCGGTAGTGCTTCTTCTGTGGATAACGTTATCGACTTTGTTTTTAGGTTGATGACAGCACCATGGAGGCATAAGAAGTCCATGCCAAGGATGACATCTCTCGAGCAACGCTGTAGGACTACGAAGTCTGCAGGATAAATACGGCCGTTAATTGTCGACTCTCGCTGTGCAGATTCCTGCAGGCGTTAGGAGATGACCTCCGGCTGTGCGGATTTCAGGGCCTTTCCAAGCTGTCCTAACTTTCTTTAACTTCGCGGCGAACGACCCACTGATGACAGAATAGTCGGCTCCAGTATCGACGAGAGCGGTCACACTGTGGCCGTCGATAAGAACGTCGAGGTCGCTAGTTCGCCGTCTCGCATTACAGTTAGGGCGTGGCGTCGGGTCACGGCTGCGTCGGCTTGTTCCGCTGCTTCCATGTTGCGTCGTCAGGCCACCTTCGGTAAGTGAGCTTTCGTCGTCAGGGCTTTGCCTGGTTGGCATTGTGTTCGGAAAGCTCCGTCGCGGCGTCGTCGTCGTCGGAGGATCTTCGGTAGTTCGTCGCACAGCAACCGCACCTCCACCGGTTGCTGCCCTTAGTTTCCCTAATACGGGCTAGGAGACCGGCCCCGCGTTGGGCCAGAATACTGCCGATGGTGCGGTGACGTGCGGCGGCTGGGCGATGGCGAACGCGAAGGGCTTCGTGGTGTCCACCGAGTTCCTGTCAGGTAGTCGGCGATGTCACGTGGTCGTTCTCCTGGCTGTGGACGCGGTGCATTGACGGCGAAGCCACGCAGTCCCATCTGTCGGTTCTGGCAACGGCGGTATGTGTGTCCAGCCTCGCCGCAGTGGTAGTAGAGCGGGCGATGATCAGGGGTGCGCCAGACATCAGTCTTCCTCGGTGCACTGCGCTGGGCCGCTGGCGAACGGTATGACGTCGGTGGGGGTGGTGGCGGCGGTGGCGTCTGTCGACGGAAGTGCGATGGGGCGGCGTTTTGGCGTGGACGGGGAGGAGCGTTGTGGCGCAGTGCAGCGGCGTAGCTCATAGCTTCCGGCTCGGGCCGCCGTGCGTGGGGAATTTGAAGCGATTGCCGAACTTCTTCTCGCACAATGTCGGCGATTGAATCCACTTCAGGCTGTGCTGAAGGCAACAGCTTGCGCAGCTCTTCCCGCACGATCGCTCGGATCGTTTCACGCAAGTCTCCGGAGTTACTGGCTTGAGCAGCAGCGCAGTCTGCAGTCAGGCGACGATTATACTGTCTGGTGCGCATGTCCAGGGTCTTTTCGATAGTGGTCGCTTCGGCTACAAATTCTTGGACGGTTTTCGGTGGGTTTCTCATCAGTCCCGCGAAGAGCTCCTGTTTGACCCCTCGCATGAGGAAACGAACTTTTTCTCTTCAGGCATGTCTGGGTCAGCGTGACGGAATAATCGGGTCATTTCTTCTGTGAAAATGGCGACATTTTCATTTGGAAGCTGAACCCGGGTCTCTAATAAAGCAGCGGCCCTCTCTTTGCGAGCGACGCTCGCGAACGTTTGCAGGAATGCGCCGCAGAAAACATCCCATGTTCGGAGCGTGGACTCTCGATTTTCGAGCCAGGTCCTTGCGGTGTCTTCCAAATAGGAGTACACACGACGCATTTTCGTCATGGTCCCAGTGGTTGAGGGCGGTCACACGGTCGTATGTTTCTAGCCAGGACTCCGGGTCTTCGAACGATGACCCATGGAAAATTGGTGGTTCCCTGGTTTGATGCACGACCATCGTGGGCTGGGACGCTGCGGTTGTCATTGTTGCTGCAGTCGCGGTCATGGCCTTGGTATTCCACGCCTTGTCTTGTACAAGCCCGTACTCCGGTGGTAGCCCTTGCTGTCGGCGGCTTCTTCGCTGCTCCTGGTTGGCGTCGGTGTCTTCTCCGCGACGTGGGCTGGGTTCACGGCTTGACGGGGGCGTCCGTTACATGAACGAAGCAGCACCTCCACCAGATGTCACGGGGTCGTGACGTGGCCGAAGACAGCAGACTTCGTGTTGGGATTTCACTGTTTATTTGGGCGAACCTGTGCCCGGTAAACAGAAAGTCCAATTACAGCAGCAGTCTCGCACAGATAGCAGTCTCGGACTGATAGCGGCGAACGGAGCGTCGGCCTTCGATCAACAACTGACAAGCGGCGAAGCGCATTGGCATTTATACTCTTGCCGTCGAATGTTCTAGCGTTATCGCTGGCGGTGGCGTAGGTTCCAGAACAATCTGTACCGTTCGCACAGTGGGCGTGATCTTATCGAAATGATCTACTACAGTCCGGAACCTTCTAGAAAACTGCAGGCGCGGTTTGCGCTGAGAATCGTGTGGTGTTTCGGGACGATAACAAAAACTTGGGAAATGGAACGTAGCAATATATTGGGCTTTCCTGTACCTCAAAATTTATTAATGGTGTATTGGCTACATTGCAGAAAAACTTGTTATTTGCAATAGGAGAGTCGACAACAGACTCCAGAAAGACCGCTCGTTCAGCTTTCGCTGTGACTGTGCTGCGTGTTTTGTGGAGGTCTTGCAAGCTTTATTCTCAGCCCCCCTGTCAATGTGATTGCGAAACGAGTGAGCGCGGTGCAACGTGACATAGACAAGAGGCACACAGGGCAGGTACTTAACTCTCGGCTGTGCTTCACTAAGCAAATATGAAAAAAATTATAATAGCAAGCAGCAGGTGCGATAACAATCGTTAGTCATACAAGTCTTGCTAAAATCTATGAACATTTTACTGTACTGGTGGGAATATGAGAAGAGAGAGAGATATAAAGGTGCAAAGAAAGGCAGGGAGGTTAACCAGACGCACATCCTGTTTGCTACCCTGCACTGGGGAATGGATAAAGGGGAGAAAAGAGGTTGCAGAGAGATGAAAAGGTACACACAATCACGAACACACTCGGGGAGCACACACAGTGTACAGGCGGTCGCTCAGGTGTGTTGACTTTAGGTAAAGTAGCAGTGCTTTAGTTGCTTTCTGCGCAACTGAGGAAGATGCCCAAGGTCCTAGTATCTTCTACACACAAAATGGTCCGGGGTAAAGTTGATTCAAAACCATCCGGAGCTGGCATCGCTGTGTGTCGTAGCAAGCGCAGCTGCACAGGACGTGTTCGATGGTCTCTTCAGCTCCGCAGTAGTCGCATGTAGGAGTGTCTGCCATACCAATGCGAAAGGAGTACACCTTTGTAAATGCAACACCCAACGAAAGGCGGCATAACAGTGTCGCATCGGAGCGGGAAAGTTGTGATGGTAGCTTTAGCTTGAGCGAAGGATCCAGTTCATAAAATTGACACCTTTGGAAGCTGATAGATGACCAGAACGTGCGTGTGAGATCTTGAGCCAGCATGTAAAGTTGTCTTGCAGCATCATTCCTTGATAGAAGATTCGGGACTCCACGGCTTCCTTCATGGGCTGAGCGGGCTGCATCATCGGCTAATTGATTTCCGGTAATACCGATATGTCAAGGTAGCCATTGATATATAATATTATGCCCTCGTGCTAGAGCTTCATGATGGAAATGTCTTATTTCTTGTACCAATTGGTCATGACTCCTCCTACGCATGGCAGACTGCAAACTCTGAAGTGCTGCCTTCGAATCACAGAATATGACCCATTTTCCTGGACTTTCTTGAACGAGATATTGTAAAGCAGCCCTTATAGCAGCAAGCTCTGATGTCGTAGATGTAGTCATATGCGACAATTTAAACTTGATTGTCATTGCTGCAGCCGAAATTACAGCGGCACCTGATGAACTGCTGGACGAGACGGCCCCATCAGTGTATATCTGCGTTCGGTCTAAGTACAACTCATGTAATAATAGAAGTGTTGCTTGCTTCAATGCTACTCTGGAGTGATTGCTTTTCTTTTTGATTCCCGGAATTTCTAGACGTACTTGCAGCTGGTCGAAGCACCACAAAGGACATGTCATTCTCGCAGCTGGCGTATATCCTGATGGAATGCTGTTTAGGTGCTTGGCTATGACGTCTGAAAACGTAGCACGTGGTCTTCCGGAGGGTAGAAGGGCCAAGTGGTGGTCGGGGACACGGCTAGCATGTCGAATGTGCGCTCTGAGGCAATCCACAACTCTATATGTCCTGACCGGATGGCGTTTGGCAAGCATGATTGTGGCATAAGTAGAAGCGCATCGCGGCAGCCCTAGGCATATACGCAGTGCCTGACCCTGCAAACTTTCTAATGATTGAGTATTGGATTTGCAAGTGTTAGTCAGTACCAGCAAGCTGTAGCGCAATAGACCCAGAAATAGGGCCATGTTCAGCTGTAGCATGGAGGCCACAGAAGTTCCCCATGCTTTCCCGCACGTGAATTTCATTATATGTACAATAGATAGCAGTCTCTTCTTCAAGTACGCACAATGTAGGCTCCACGAAAGACTTCTGTCGATTATTATGCCCAGGAAAGGATGCGTCCGTGCATATTTGACACTCTGCCCATTGATGTAAACAGGGTATGGCGTCATTGGTTTGCGTGTAAACGCCATCAACGCGCACTTCACAGTTGATATAGTTAGGCCTTGTTTCTCACGGTAGGCTGTTGTGAGGATTGCTGCCCGCTGTATTCGTGCACGCAACTGAGGGCGAGTAACTGCAGCACTCCAGAGGCAAATATCATCGGCGTATATAGATAGGCACACCGACTTTGGCAGAACCTTCACCCACCAGACCAATGAGGGCAACATTGAACAATGTGGGGCTTAAAACACTTCCCTGAGGTACTCCGCAGTAGGTGTAATGTTCAGCAGTTGTACCCTCATATATTTGCACAAAGAAACCCCTGCCAGTGATATAATCTTTTATCCATTGAAACATTTGTCCACCAATGCCCATTGCTGCGATAGAAGTGAGGATGGCATCGTGAGCTACATTATCATATGCACCCTCCACGTCAAGAAAGAGTGCCACTGATATGCGCTTGCGACTTTTTTCTTTTTGAACAAATGTCGATAAGTCAAGGACACAGTCGATGGAAGAGCGGCCCCGACGAAAGCCTGCCATAGAAGGGTATTTGGTGTATCGTTCCAAGTACCACTCGAGACGAAATACAACCATTCTTTCCATCACTTTTCCGAGGCAGCTTGCGAGGGCAATAGGGCGATACGCTGTCAAGTCCAATGGTGATTTTCCCGATTTTAAAAGTGGTAATAATCGATTTATTTTCATTCTCGGGGAACACTGCCGCTGAGCCAGGAGTTGTTGAAGCATGTTAAAAGTTCTTTTCTGACTTTTTGTCCAATGTGTCCCAACGAACTATAAGTAATACCATCAGGACCTGGCGATGACATGCGCTTAGAAGCGACTAACGCACCTTCCAATTCTTCCATGGTGAATGGAATGTCCATTTCTAGCAATCGCGTCTCAGGAACCATCACGGCATCGATGCTGTCGTTCATAATATTTCCGGCAACTCTCGTGCGAAATTCTTCAGCCACCTCAAGTTCTGTTTTTCCATAGTTGAGTGCCAAAGCTTTAAAAGGGTGCCGTTGTGGCGGAGAGGAGCGAAGACCAATCAATCAATCAATCAATCAGTTTATTATCATGTCATAATACCACGAAGTGTTCTCCAGATAAATGACAGCTGTTTATGAGGGTCTAGAGATTTGCAGAATGCTTTGCAGCGTTCGCTCTCCAGCTTGTAAATGCGTCGTTGAATCTTTTTCTGGAGCCGCCTTGCTTCTTTCAGATCGTAAATTTATCTTGTGCGTCTGTATCGTCGTTCAGCACGCATTCGTATAGCTCGTAATCTTTCCAGTTCGATGTCAAACTGTGTTATTTTAGACGAAAATGGTAATTTACATTTGGACGCTTGCATAGCTTCCGCTATGGTATTTTCCAGGCTGCAGGCGAGGCCTACTTGGCAAGCGTCCTCAACACGCGATGTAAATTTCGACCAGTCAGTGCCATTTACAACACTAGAAGATAAATTTTTTATGATACCATCGATCGTCACGTAGGTGGATATGTGATTACTCCCATGAGTCTCAACATCGCAAAACCATTTAACTTTGTGAGAGAAGCACCGTGACACCAATGTAAGGTCAAGGCAACTGCCATACGTGAGACCCCGCAGATATGTGGGGGTACCATCGTTCATGATTGAAAGGTCGTAATCGGAAGCGAATGTAACAATGTTCCGGACCCTGGCTTTCATCCTAGTGCTCCCCCAAAGCATGTGATGGGCGTTGAAGTCAGCGGTGATGATCCAAGGCCCATCGGTCCTCATTAGGATGTCTTTTAATCTGTCGTAGTCAAATCGCGATGACGGAGATATATATCCACCAATAAGCGTGAACGAAACTGCATTCTTCTCTAAAACACTTCTTGATTTCGTCCACCAAATTCGCCCGCGTTGTCCAATTCTCCTCATGATTATCGTACCACATCAACGCGGTTCCCTCAAGAAAATGTGGTACGTAGTTGCGCTGGCTGGTATTATCTCAGTGGTAATACAGGCTCACCCACCGATAGTGCTTGACCCATTCATCGATGTCCTCTCCAGGTTTCCCATAGAACGGGTGTGGTTCCCTGTAATGATGTCCATAGGTGTTAGGCGCAGCTGGTTGGATTTCGCCGTCAGGGTTCATGATGATTGGTAACGGCGGAAGTCCGGCGAGTCTGCGGCTCTGTCGAAGCTCCAGGGGTGTGTATTCCGCCGTGCTTGTCTGGTGCTCCAAGGTGTTACCCAGCACTCTCCACCAATTGTGTTACAGGTGAGAGATGGTTATTGTACAGGGGGGATGATAGATGGTTGCAGAAGTCAGGCCTGGCACAGAACACATTCGCTTCTTTTTCCTCCACCCGACTTCAGCGAAAGTCCCGTATCCCGCATCTGGCTGTCTGGATATCAACATAAGCAATTGAAAATTATTGGTCAAATAGTTATACTCTCCGCATAGACTTATCTTGAATCTATCGGGCTAACAATATCAGCTTAAACGTCTCGATTCATGCTGTTTCCAGGAATGCGAAGACGAGAAACAAAGATGAAAATAATACTTCCTGATGCAAGTTAAGAACTTGAGATTCCCTGGAGTCACACTAGACACCAGGATGAATCGCCGACGGGCAGTAAACAAGACAATGTCAGCGCTGTCACCCTGTGTAAACATTCTTCGAAGGATGGCAGGAACAAGCTGGGGTAGACATCTAACATTAATGATAAAGTTACAAGCGGCAGTAATGGTCAATCGGGCGCTTTTTTGATGGCCTCTGATCTCTTCGAGGGAGTCACAATGCGAATGGCTAGAAAAATTTCATCGTAAAAGTCTCAGAGACACTTTAGGAGTGTCAAAGTTTGCAGCGAGCATAAAGGTGCTTCATGAAGCTCGTCTTCCACCATTACGTCTTCTCGGCTCTCAACGACTGCTGACACAGCTTTGCCGACTGTGCGAATCAAGCCCAGGACGAGCACTACTTAGTCGCCTTCGGCGACGCACGGAATCGCGAAATTTCGTGGCTTTCGACTCTTCGTCATAGTAGCATCGATTTTCCCAAACAAAAACTACTTCACAAGACCCATCTTGGTCACATGAGGATGTCGACTGTTAGGTGACAATTCCATGGATGCACAGCAAGCATTCTACTCCCACAGCAGAAGTACGTTCTTTTCTACTTGAATATATTGAAGAAAAGTACGCCAATGAATTGAAAGTTTTCACCGATGGATTGGTCGACATAGTACGTAGAGCAAGCGCTGCAGCGTTTGCGATCCCGTCTCTAAATGCGTCCTGGGCAGTGTGACTGGTGTGCGTTGTTTCATTAACAGCATGTGAAAGCGTGGCAATTCAGGCAGCCCTGAAGAAACTGAAGTTTTGTAGGCAGCAACAAGTCATGCTGTTTTCGGATAGTAAGCCCGCTTTGCAGCGGCTAAAACATGGATTGGTTTCGGATTGATGCACTCAAAGATCACTGCGACTCCTTAAAGACATGCATGGGATTGGTATAAACATTAGGTTTCAATAGATTCCATCATATTTGGGTATAGCGGGTAATGAGGCGGCTGACAGACATGCCCGGAGTGCTCTGGAGCTTACGCCAACAAAGAAGGCTCCCAAATACAATCAGCGTATCTTACGAGAAACTGTCAATAAGCATTTTCACTCGTTATGGCTGACGCCTCACCAGTCATGTGTGACGAAAGGGCTATCAAGGGAAGAAGCCTGCTTCATCGCATCCGAACGGAATCAGCGCGTACACCAGCCTGCCTCCACAAGATCAGACTCTCCACGACACCCTTGTGCCCGAAGTGCAAGGAAAATGGTGATATATAACACTATTTGCTTAAGTGAGTGCATTGATATAGAACATTATTTGCTCAAGTCTCGTCAGCATAAGAAGGAACGGCAAGGTTTCCCTAAGGAACAGCAACGTTCGGACTCACCATGTGACAGCGCGACTGATATTGTGTTTCCGCGTGGTCACTCGATCTTCAAAAAACAGGTGTCACAACTTCTTTTGAAGTTTTTGAATGCTACAGACCTCACATGTGACTGTTGATAAGTGACAATTATGTTTAGGTTATGGTGGTGTAAGATAGAGTACAAGCACAATACTGCATGTGGAATAGCACATAGGCCGCCGTCCTATGCAGGCCTACATCGCGCTATGCGTTTTTTTTTTATTTTAAGAGCTTGCTCGTGCTTAGTTAAAAAGCAAACATTGGACATTAGCTACAAAAAGCAAAGAGAAAACCGGGCGGGGCAATTGCCTGGAAATTATGCAAGGTTAGATCTGTCGGCTACATAACACATCCTAACCTAACCTAACTTAGCAGAAAGAAAAGCGGTGTTTTGAACTTCACACAGGTAATCAAACTATCATGAGGAAATCAACTGTTCGAATAATAAGTATTCGCCTAGGCGAGAATCGCACAGTGAACATCCAGTTACAACGTGTTACGAATACCAGCAAAGAAATTCTTCATTCTTTACGCAGAGCCTCTAACCGAATTTCTGGAGAAAACGAACGTGAAATTCGGCAGTTCGTTCGAGCCTTTCTCGTCTCGCGTATTATGTATGGACTGTCGTATCATCCGGTCAACTGTACGCAGACAATAAAAGTCAAGCGGCTGCTTAACGAGGTCAAACGCATGGTTACCGGGCTGCCAAGGTACACATCCTGGATGCGCTCAACAGCTATAGTAAGCTCGACAACCTGACTGAGCTCGTCGACATGCACATCCACACACAATAGACGAGGCTTCGTGGAACAAATTCTGGGCCATCCCCGCTCGTACTTCTCGGGATCAACACACTGCCCATATTGCCCAACAAATTACCATCTTGGGAAATTACGAG
Organism: Rhipicephalus annulatus; assembly: GCA_013436015.1. Lineage (NCBI taxonomy): Eukaryota > Metazoa > Arthropoda > Arachnida > Ixodida > Ixodidae > Rhipicephalus > Rhipicephalus annulatus. Next base: position 206,020 of record WOVY01000567.1, read on the forward strand.
ACTCACTAATGACAACCCACTTCTGTTGAGTATATGAACCTTAATAGGTGAGCGCAGCGCTTTAACTACGCCAAGAGACATGCTGGGGCTGCTAGCTTCCTCTCCATAACTGACGGCATCGTATAAATTGAAGCTGCCCTTCCTGTAGACGCTCCAGTAAAACTTATGTCACTGTATGGTACAACCAAACAAATAGAAATCAGATCTGACGTTACAATGTTTCAGCAGAGGCAATGTATAATCGTACAGCTCTCGAGCAGAGCTATAGTGGCCATCTTAGATTATTTGTAATGGGCCCTCTAAATGTCACCTCAAACTGATCCCGTTCACCATCGTGTGTACTGATTTCCAGGTTACCCATCGGGCATGCGCTAATGTTTTTTACACAGATCCTGTATTCCAGAAGATCTGACACCAGACGCGCCTGCTCCGCGATTGCATTCATGACGTTACCATACTCTGGGTCCCCGGGAATCGTGGTATCCTCGGAAACGAGAAGGCTCATAGATTAGCTCGCACTCATTTCTTCACCGTGCTAGCCAGAGCTTTCCGTACTCCTTCCGCTCTTCTGGCTACACCACGCGAGCTAACAGATCAGATAGCAGATAAGATCATTCCAAACAACGACGCGCTACCTACCTCACAGCGATTGACGTCAGACTCTGGAGTTTTGCGGACATGCAGCGCCACTTGTCGATGCAGTTTTGAGTAGTACAAAGCCTGACTCCCGTGCAGAGTTTGCTGCTGCGCAACCAGGTGCAACTACAGCCAACGAAACAGAGATTCAGCTAAACATTAGGTGTATTTGCGCGTTTAACACTTGGAAAAACAGCTACAAATTTTTCTCCGCTAATAGGACGTGTCACTGAACCGCCATAAAATGCTTGCGTACTCACTTGCCAGAACGATGGCGAGAACAAAAGCAGACGCAACAGCTTCGCGCTCTACAAAACATACACCAGTCGACACTACTCTTGCATCTTAGAAGTGTGGCAGTTTGGGCTAGTTGGTATGACATGACGATAGTTATAGCGTCAGAACAGAATGATGAGGCCTTTTTGGTCCTACATGTAAACATTCGACAGGATTCTTATATCGGGGAGACGAAAAACCTACCGGAACGACTGAAGCAACGCCAACAATGTGCGGAAGTTGTACAAAAAGCGCAGCGCAGTCTTCAAACATGCTGAGACTTTGGATAACCGGATAAATTTCGGAGCGACGACCATCTTTGAAAGCGAGCCGAATTGGAGGAGAAGGTTATTACTCCAATCGTAGCACATACACAGGACAGCCCATAACCTCGACCGCTCTCTCGGAACCCTTCCCCCAGTGTATACACATGGACAGCGCCCCACGGCAAAACGAGAAAGAGGCGGGGGGGGGGGTCATTATCTGCCCCACGAGTGCTTTGAAGACGCCGCTGCTACGTAGTCTCCGCAGTCACCCCTGAGGAAGGAACCACGTCGGTTTCGAAACGTCGAGTTTCTTCAAAACATTTTGGTTGGAGTCTAAATCATCTGCCCGTTCTTGGTCCTTCTTGTCTCTTTGTCATCGTCCTGCTCTGGCGCTATAACTATCGACTGGCTACAGTTGTGTTGTGAATATCCACGACCATAAAGGACTTGATTTTTGCTGATTTCTGCAGCTTTTACGAAGAAGAATGGTGAGAGTTCTGGATACGGGCCGTCGCAAACGTGTTGGGTAAGCGAATTACTCGCGTTATCTACAGCCGTCCACATGAGAAAGTGTAATAATGAAAGTTATATGATAAAGGGCCCGATCGTTACCGCCGAGAATCGGGGTAACTTTGATTACGATGTGTAACAGCCTCTGATGGTAGTGCGCGCTGTGTAATAGTAAACAGGTGACGTGGCAATAAATATCGCACATGCCCCGACCACCGATAATTTGAAGTGGTCGCCACTTCGCAGCATTACGCATGTAAGGCTTTGAAGCCTCCAAGTTTCTGCTTTAACTAGAAATTGCGAACACGTATAGGTAGATCGCAAAAGAATTGCGACCACAATCAGGCTTTTTTTTTGTCTCCGCGATTGCTGGAGCTATCTCGGGGACCTCGGTTTTGCCTTTCGTTGTTCACTGAGAAAGTCGACAAGGATTGCAGTATGAAGAAACTGTAGAAAACCGTGAACTTCACATTCTAGCAACAGTTCGACACACAGGAAGCGAGAAATGAGCTTCAAGAATTTCCGGCGCCATTTGTGCTGGATAAAACGAGCCTCGTACCACTGATCATAAGATAGATAGCTCGTGTATGTACTTTATCATTTGCACATCATGTGTAAACCAAAGTATAACGCCTTTAAGCGTTGAAGAACACACGTCGGAATGCTTGCCTCAAACTCGATGTCATGGGATGCTCGCTTGCATTTGAACGACAACACACCTAAATAACTGAAACATCTTTTGCGTTGTACCCTCAGTTCGCTTTATTGAGCTTCCTGCTATTCTGAAGCGAGGTTGTATTGACGGAAGAAGCTTTCCACGTCCCTGATTTTCAAGAAACCGCGCCTGAAGACAGATGAAGCAGTAGGGCCTATTCACGCTCACTTGCGGACGGCTCTCTTTGCCCTACCCATTTATGGCAGGCGCGTCGATGGGGGTGCTAGTGGCAGCGTTTTTCGCCGCTCCGCCTGGGCAGAGTCTGACATACATAGGTAATCCGCTCTCAGTACTATAGCTTGCTTCGAAGGTATTCATTTGGCAATAGTATGTTTTGCTTCGGCAAATTCAGACAAGAATATTCCTTACTCATTTCTTGCTGAACCGTCGGTCACACACCACTACCCGTGTCAGGTTTCTGCTTCAAGAGCAACTGCCGGGCTGATCTCAACCACCAGTGTTGGGAGAGCCCTGTGTACAACCCACCTAGGCTTCGTACATGGCCACCATAAAACGGGGACCCTGGCCTTTTCTTTGTCCGGAGCCTTCGCCCGAAAAACGCACCATCGAGTTCTGGTGAGCAATCATCTTGATCCTCCACCAAACCGCGCCACCAGTGAGCGACCGAGCCCGCGACAGCTACAAGATTCAAGCCATTCAAGCGGTCCACACTTAGCTGCCTCTATTGCGTTCGCCAATAAAACGGAGGCAGCTTTATCCTCTTTCTCCACTATAGTGCCCTGTCCCTACCCACTGGTAGCCCCCTCGGCGCTAACAAAGTGAAAAAATTGGCATATTCTACGTAAACTGAGAATCAATATTACGCAAAGCGCGAATGAGGAAGGTTGATATGCCACTTAAAATCCAGCACAAAGTCAAGAGGTGGAGGTATGTAATGCCATACATGGCTTCCATGTATTGAATAAATTGTTTGCACATGTCATTTGCATCATTATCCATTCACGTCACCTGATACCAAATTTGGTATAAATGCAGCTAGCGAAACTACGGCGTACGTGCTATGAGCGTAGTTTGTAGTCATGTTTTGATGACACGCATATCTGATTATCATGTTTGGACGTGTCATTTACATTCGTCGTTCTTTCACGTCAAATGACACCGAATTTGGTATATGCAGAGCTCGAGAAACGGCCCTGAGTGCATAATTAGCGTTGGATGTAGTAACGTTGTCACATGACGCGCTTCTCATGATAATCATGTTTCCACTAGTCACATACCTTCGTCATTCGTTCACGTCCTGTAATATCAAATTTGGTATATGTGAAGCCAGCTAAATGGCGGTGAGCGCATCATGAAGGGCCCCATATGTTCGAACGTAATGTTGACGTGTGAGCGTGCTGGGCGCAGGGACGCTATGCTAGCAAAACGCGAGCACTCCTTAGCCTGACGTGGCCTGACGCCAGGCTCGACCAGCGCGGGCCGGCGGTAACTGGTGCGATATGTGACATGATGCATTTCGCGCCAACGAAGTTACCGATAAAGCACCGCGCATGCTTCTGTTGGTGATGGAGGTACGCCGGGTGCGCTTGAACACGCATGCTTCAAAGCAACGCAGCGTGGAGCGCGCTTGCGAGTATATGGCAGGCAGACCGGCGCCTGGCCTGGCATCACCGGCTTGACGTGATGAAAGGGATGCCGGTGCGCACAAGCGCTGTTACGAAGCGTGACGCCAACACGGTCCCGAAGGTGCCACTGCTCCGAAACTCGCCGCCAAGGTCACCAACCGTTTGGTAGCTTGTGTTTCTCAGCTCGCGACTGCTTCTGCGCAGAGCTGATAGACGAGCGGAGAAGACGATGGTGAGTTAAGGCAAGGTTTGTGTACAGCTAAAAAATAGAGTCGATACCGATTCGGCACTGGGGCCGACATCTTAAGGACTCGAAGAGCCGAGATGCCTTCTCTCTGACGCATAGGTCAGCTGCTGGCGACGACGTGCCGCTTGGCTTTTTTTATAAACACCAGGTGGACCTTTGCGCCACCGACGTCCAACCAGTAGCGCCGTTGGCCGTGATGTCAAAATCCTCCATTGGGGACCCGCCGCTGAGTTACGTCATGATCCTCAAATCCAGAGCCGCTGCGCTGGGTTGCACCCAAGGACGAGTGATGTTGCCACGCATTGCGTAAGAGTCACCAGACTGCAAGGCGCCGATTGCTTCATCGGGCTCATGGGCTGAGGTAGCTGGCTGTGCGTTGCGTAATACAGACCGGCTTCGCCGCTTGATGACGTCGTTTATTTGATTTCGTCAGGCGGGCTCGATCGTTGGCCTTGACACAGATTGCCTTTGCAGAGTTATTGATGTTCGGCGTGGACTCCCAGGCGTAAAAGCACCCCCACTGCCAGACAATACGCCGGAAAGATGAGCTGCTTCCACGTGGGTCGGATGTAGGACGCACTCGTTCTCCAGGTCTCTGCAGGTTTGCCTCAAGGGCCACGGGTAGGATGTAGCTCTAGGCTAAGTTCCGTGAACACATCCCATTGCTGAGGACGGACCCCAGCGCCACTGGCTTGTCGCCACAACTTGTCGACTAGCTTCGCTCGTCTCCTTTGACGGTTTGAGGACTCAGCACTTGTTGATCATTCTGCAACTTGTCAAGAACGGTTTGACAACAGACAACACATGACGCAAGCACGTGCCCTCGGTTGCCTGACGGAACACCAGACAAGGTATAGTACAACATATACCTAGTTACGTGTCCATCGGAATTTTGTTCCCTCTAAATCAAGAGGCACATGTGGGACACAAGACTCTTAGATTGAGAACTCAAATTTTTGCACGCACAACAAAGTAATGAAATAAAATGAAACATATAGTTGGTGCCTTGAGATCACTTTGGACGAGAGTGCCCAGCTAAGGCCATGATGAGGACAAAACTTTGCCCCGACTAACCAGTGAAAAAGAGAAAGGTGGAGAAGGTACTAACTAAAACGCACGGCTCAATGCGTCTGAATTAGCGTTTAGCTTTCCTTTCTTGTAGCGAACCACTTCAGTAATGGGCCACTTTTAAACATGTTTTTCAACCAGGTGAAAGGACAGTGGTCCGTTTCGGCTACAAACCTGGAACTGGAGACGTAACAGACTAGCTTTTGAACGGCTCACACGAGGTAAGCGCATTCCTTTTCATAGGTACTGTATGCCTCTTCCCTGCAGGTCAGTTTTTGACCTAAATACAAAACTGGCCTTTCGATTAGACCACTAGAACTCGAAGTGTCTGCTCTCTCTTAGCCGGAGGCATTCAAAAACAGATTTACGACCACTTGACGTTGAACGTAAGGTTTCTTCAAGTTACTGTAGTCAATTTTGTTCGGCCACCTTCCTAATTTCAGTTCGAAATTAGTATCCAAAAGCTCCGATATTACTTTAACAGGCCCTTCCCAATGAACCTCAAGCTTGTCCTTTTTCAACGGCCGCATCAGCATTACATGACTACCTACTTCATAGGTGCGTTTCTTCGCCGATTTGTCGCAGTACTCCTTCGACAACACCTGTGCAGCCTTCATGTGGCTTTCCACACAACCTTTCGTTTTTCCAAGCCTTTAAAGAAGGTCTAGAACATACGCAACTACATTAGGGTCCTCATCAGATCCCTCCCAGAACGCGCGTAGCATTTGCAATGGTGTTCTCAAACTCCTGCCATACACAAGCTCTGCAGCACTAAAACCAGTGCTCTCATGAGGAGCTGATTTCTAAGCGAACATAGCGGGAGTAATACACGCTTCCCAGTCGCATTCGTGCTCGTACGTAGCAAAGAGCTCTCAGTACCCGTTTCAAAACGGAATGCATACGCTCTACCGGATTAGATTGCTGGTGATGGATCGAGCTATGCACTACATTTTTTCCGCATTCATCCAAAAGTTAGAGGTAAGGCAGCTGGTGAAGATTTCACCGTTGTAGCATTCAATTTCAGAAAAACATCCGACACGAGCGAATATAAATTGCAGTGCATCTACGACATGAGAAGAATTGAGCTCGTTAAGTGGTATCGCTTTTGAGAAATTTGTATCTACACGGAGAGCTGTCAGGATGTAGCAACAACCTTGCCTTGACTCAGGCAATTGCCCGACGTTATCAATTACTAGGCGCCGAGAAGGTTTTGTGATAATTGGCACAAGCTTCATGGCTGTCTTCTACCTGTCCGTGGATTTCCCCGCTCTCTGACAAGTGTCGCATCAGCGTACAAAGTCTCCGATATTTTTCCTGCATTTCGGCCAATAAAACACAAGGAAAACTCTATCCGTGGAATTTTTTGTGCCGAGATGTCTTGCCCACGAGTTTTCATGCGCCAGTTCCAAAAGTCGGTGACGATACTTTTGTGGCACCAAGGGCTGCTCATACTTGCGACCTTGCGCATTTGTGTAGCTCCGATACAGGAGCCATGCCTTTTCAAAAAAGGACACAATCTTTTTCTTTTTTTCCCAAGTTTACGCTTTCTATTAGCATTTTATTCCAGATGTCCTACGCTGCTGCCGAAAGAGCGTTTCTCAATCAACCCTCGACAGCTCCCTCCAACTTTCCGCTACAGGTGAAAACGGTTGCACCCCTCTGGCTCTGACTCAACGGCGCCATGTCGTCTCTTCCATCGACAGAGACCGCGCCAGTCGCTTCGGCAACGGGCCGCTCGATTGACTGCTCAAATGACTTACACCGAGAATTTGCTGTCTGAGGTTCCGTCGACTCACCGCCATGGTCCCACTGGTCAGCAGCTTTTGCTGGTGGTGTTTCACCACATTGAACAAGATCAAGTGCCTGCGAAAGCTTCCGCGCTTGTGATCGTGTGAGGGCCATGTACACTAAGTTAGCCGCTTTGATGCGAAGCTTACCGAACGGGCCTTCATTGACAAGAGTAGCGATTGATAAGCAAGCACACTGCCGCTCAGCGACTTGTCTGATCCACGCGTATTCTCCTGTAAGGTCGAACGGAGAGACCAACAGAGGATGGACAACGTCCATGGTTGCCGGTGAGTCTTGAACAACTTGACATGTTTTCCCATTCACACAAATTTCTTCGAGATACGGCTCTAACAACCGCATGTTCTTTTCCCATTCTCGAATTGTTGCGAAAGCAAACATTTGCTTACAGTTTACCGTGATGTGCCCTTCCTTTTAGCAGCTGTCGCAGATTACCGGCTTCCATGATTCAAACGCCACGTTGTATCAGTGAGTTGTTCAGGAATCTCACTCGATTGCTCAACTTTCGTTTGCCCTTCCTCTACAGTGTCCTTCATAAGAGACGGGCTGTTCCTGAAATTACGGTGCTGAGTGGGTTTCCGCTCATCAGGTTTCTTTGAATAGCCCTCTTTCACCCCTTTTAACGCACACTGCCCTGCTGTGCAACTTTCGTCGAGTAAAGTACTCCCCAGCCAGCGCTGCTGCCTTGTTTAACCGTACTTTACCAAATTTGTCTTACAGCTAAAGCTTGACATCTTCTTCAATGCAGCGATACAAACGCTCCAATGCAATGCATTCTACCACTTATTCGCGATTGTCATAAATACCTTCGCCCTTGAGCCATTCAATTAAATTGGCTTTAAGACGAAACGCGAAATCAATGCGTGTGACTGATTGTCTTTTTTTTGCGTACTGGAAGCTTTGCCGGAAAGCCTCGGGTGACAACCTATCACGTCTCAAGAGCACTTCATTGACCTCGTCATCGCTGTCAAACGCTTTCCTCGACAAGCTCGTTATTATGTCGGACACTTCGCCGGGAAGAAGAGCTAACAGGTTCTGTGCCCAAAAAGACCGCTCCAAAGCATTTTGCTCACAGACATGTTCAAAGTTGACGAGATATTTCACTATGTCCTCGCCTACTACGAACGGTGGCAGTTGGTCCCGAAATCTATGACCACTGACCTGAACTGTCGCAGAACCCACGCTAGGTGCCTGCGAACACTATAAGAGTTCCAGTTCTATTTTTTTCATCTCCAGGCGCTCCGACTTGGGTTGAAACGATCAAAGCTCCTTGCAATTCTTCACACAGCCCTTCTCTAAACTACTATACCTGCGCTATAGTAGTGTGGTGAGCTGAGGGGAAAACATCAGGCACTCACCGCATCGATGTGGCTTACGCCGGCTGATCCTGCTGCTGCCATCCACTGTTACGAAGCGCGCCACCGACGAGGTTGTAAGGTTACGAAGGGCGCCACGAAACTCGCCGCTGCCAAGGACACCAGCCACGCCGACAGCGAAAGAGGCTCGATTAGCCGACATGTCTTTTCTGTGACGCTTACGTCGTCGGCTGTTTCCTGACGCATAGATCAGCTGCTGGTGACGCGCCAATTGACTTTCTTTATAGGCACCAGATGGACCTTCGCGTCGCCAACGTCTAACCAGAATAATCTAATGAGACCCGCCTCTGGGTTTCGTCATGATCCTCAAATGCGGAGCCTCTACGCTGGGTTGCACTCAAGGACAAGTGATGTTGCCACGCATTGCGTAAGACTCGCCAGACTGGAAGGTGCCGATTGCGTTATCGGGCACGTGGGCTGAGGGAGTTCGCTGTGCGTTGCGTAAGACATACTATTGTCGTCACTTGGTGACGTCCTTGAGTTGAAGCGTCAGGCGGGCTCGATCGCTGGCCTGGACACAGATTGCCTTTGCAGGGGCATTGGCGTTCAATGTGGACTACCACGTGTAACAGTGCTGGGCCACATCGAAGTGTATTGGCGCCTCATGTATAGTCATCTTCATAACTTGACACGCATCTCATTATTATTATGTTTGCACCAGCCACATACCTTCGTCATCCATTCAAGTGATGTAATACCAAATTTTCCATAAGTGAAGCTAGCGAAACGGTCACGAACGCATAATGAGTGTGGCTTGTTGTCTTGTTGTTACATGACACGCATATCATGATTATTGTGTTTGCACCATCCACATAACTTCGTCATCGATTCACGTGATGTTGGGATATGTGGAGCTAGCGAAGCGGGTGTGAACGCACCATGATTGTGATATATAGTCATGTTGTAACATGATACGCTTGTTATGATTATCATGTTTGCACGTGTCATTTACCTGAGTCGTGAATTCGTGTCACGTGATACCAAATTTGGTACAAGTGAAGCTAGCGAAAATGCCGCGAGCGCATCATGAACTTAGCACGTAATCAAGTTAATACATCACACGCATCTCATAATTATCATGTTTGCACCAGTCACATACCTTTGTCATTCATTCACGCCCTGTAATACCAATCATGGTATATGTCACGCTAGCGAAACGACCGTGAACGCATCATGAGCGTTGAATGTAGTCATGTTTTTACAAGACACGCATCTCATGATTATAATGTTTGCACCACTCACGTGCGTTCGTCATGTATTCATGCCCTGTATTATCGAACTCGGTACATGTGAAGCCAACTAGGCAGCCATGACCGCATCATGAGTGTGGCATGTACTCATGTGCTTATATGACGCGCATTTCATGATTATTGTGTTTGCGCCAGCCATGTATCTTCTTCATCCATTTAGGTCCCGTAATACCAAATTCGGCATATGCGAAGCTAGTGAAACAACCGCGAGCGCACCATGAGTTCGGCGTGTAGTCATGAGTCATGATATACATGACATGCATGTTATGATTTCCACGTTAGGGTCTGTCGCTTTTGTTCGGCATGCAGTTATGTCATATTCCTACTGAAACGTTCTGTATGATGCGGAGACCTCAAGTACGGAATTATTGGAATATAGAAGACGTATGATGCGGACTCCGCATAAGACGTAGGATGCGGACTCCGCTTCTTATGGAAAGACGTATCATGCAGAAATTACTAAAATGTGTGCATGTTACGTCTGAATCTAGTGCAAAGCAATATAATGTGTAAATTGAATAGACGTCCACATCTTGAGTACATGCAATACTGTGTAAAAATCACAATATTTCTTAAATGTGCATGATGAGGGATTGAATCATCGGCATCTTTCTAATTGTCGTGATGAGAAAGCAAAATTACCTCTTAAATAATATGCATTACAAAACTACTAAATTAACATGCTAGCAATCATAAATGGTGGTTACATTGCAACACAGTAATGCAGTGTTCTATGCAAGACTTAAAGAACTTATAAAGTTATTATTATCAATAGAGAAGCATTATTATACACATCAGCCCTGCTACAATCAATATATTTTTATTTGTCTGCATGCTCCAGCTGTGAATAGTGACATTGCAGTGTTGATGGTACAGAAATGAGGTGACTGCACCGTAATTTCACGAGCTTTACCTAAGCCACAGGATGGTGGCACAAAACACAATGTAACAGCAATTTTAGAACAAAATGTTTAAACATAAATAATAATCATAGCACTGTGAAAGTGTGGCGCTGTGTTTATCTCATGAACGCCTTGTGGAGATCGGCGAAACGCTGCTTGAGGCTCCGGCACCACTGTAAACTTGGACGGTCAATGCCATAGAACTTATGTGTCCTTCATAGGCACCTGCAAATGAAAATAAATGGCACAAATAATGTCAGAGACACATGTTAGCACATTAGTTCACATGCACAAGAAATATAGCACACAGAATGAAACTGAAAATGTAAGGCACACAATCCTTCATGTTATGCATATGTGAATAATAGAAGGAATGAGTGTATAAATTAGTTCTGCCACATCAAAGAAAACAGCATGCTTATCACAGTGAAAATAACTAGGTTGTCACAATTTTTATTGGTAGAGATAATCGATTACTTTGTCCTTATGAAATTATGATTTAAATGCTTCCTGCGCGGTAAAACTTTAGGAACTGCAAGTGAAAGCTCTCAATGTACATTTATTAGTGTGTGCATGTACATCTGCTACCTTTATGCTATACAGTTTGTGCACAAGATTGGCATCTTGAACACTTTTGAGAGTTAAACCTATGCAACTTATGAAGGTTAAAATCACAATGAAAGCAAGCAGGACCAGGCAGGTGCCATTAAAAATCTGTGCAAGCCAGATAACCTTAACCGAACTGCGCACATATAGGGGAGCGAGAGTAACAGAAATTCGGCTGCTGACCCGCAGGTCGCGGTATCAATTCACGGCTCCATTTCCGATGGAGGCAGAAATGCTGTGCGCACGGGTGCTCAAATTTGGGTGTACGTTAAAGAACCCCAAGTGGTCGAAGTTTCCAGTGCCCTCCACTACGGCGTCTCTCATAATCGTATAGTGGTTTTCGGATGTGAAACCCCACATATAAATCAAGAATAACAGAAATAAACTGCCAACAGAAAAGTTGGGTGCATGTGCTATCTATAAGTGCTTACACCTTACTACATACAGCATGCTCATTCCATTTTAAATACCGATATTGAAAATAACTGTTCTATTAGGAATGTAAAAGGTAAGGTAGAACTGAACGACTCTACAAAAAGTGACCCTATTATGACATCACGTTTTCTTATAAGAAAATTGACTAAGACACTGAAATATCATTATGCAAGAAAAAATCTTCAAAAGAACAATCAAGTTTGAAGTCACAATTTTTAATATGGCTACTATGATTATAACCAAGAAATCGACCTCAACATGGCTAATGTTAGTTTTTAAGGCCTATGTTCACTAGACAATGAACTATACAACAAAAAGCACAGCGTTCAGGCAAAGCACCACACAAAAAAGAAAGCAGTCCTTTTTGTTATTACCTATAATGCCTTTAAAATGGTAGTTTTACCTCTACTTTCCACTTTTTATCTAAGTAACTGGTGTGAAACAAGTTAGCTGAAAATGCACTGTGCCTCCAAAACCTGTTGGTTGAATCTGAAATTTTAAAAAATAGTGAAGCTTGCACTAAATTAGGCTCCACAAGCCTTGGAACAGCGAGACTGCATGACTCTTAGGACTACTTTGGTTACTTGTGTTTTTTTTCTGGGCCTAAGCATAAAGACAAGGGCTTAACTTAATTGCTGCTAATAAACAAATGCTTTCGAAATTGCCCGAGCGTCAAAGGGTGCTCAGAAATTTGTTGTTTTTCGCACTGGGCTATTCTACACCAAACATGCAAACCATACTGCCTGGCGACCATCACAGATGCATAGTTTAAAAAATGATGGTAATTTACTCTTCTGAAAATAGTTATTTGCAGAAATGTTTTGAAGAAAAAAAAGTAGTGGTCACGTGGGTATCTTCAGAATTTCGCAGAATGTCGTGCGGGTGTTATTTGTGAGAAAAATTTCGAAGTATCGCTTTTTCTTGCCATAATAAATTGGATCTACATATTAAGTAAAGGTGCTTCCTAAAGTATTTGAAGCCGAGTAACATTAGTGCAATTTTTCCGCTACATAGGCTTTGAAGAATTCAGCCAAACTGTTTATCGTTTGCATTTCTTGCATGGCAATACTACACTATGTATGAATATTTGAGCCACAAATACTCACTGCACAGAAGTTATATTTCATGAAAAAAATAATGTTACGTCCAGAATACAAATATCACTATATAATCGTTTTTGTCCACATTGAGATGCAATTTGAGCTGTGTGTTTGTCTAATTGATTGATGTGTGGGGTTTAACGTCCCAAAACCACGATATGGTTATGAGAGACGCCGTAGTGGAGGGCTCCGAAAATTTTGACCACCTGGGGTTCTTTAACGTGCACCCAAATCTGAGCACACGGGCCTACAACATTTCCGCCTCCATCGGAAATGCAGCCGCCGCAGCCGGGATTCGAACTCGCGACCTTCGGGTCAGCAGCCGAGTACCTTAGCCACTAGACCACCGCGGCGGGGCATGTGTGTTTGTCTAATTGAAAATTACTTTTATGTGTAAGTTGAAAGCAAATAAACAGTTATTGTTATATGGCAAGTGTTATCATTACAATTTTTGTTTAATTGAGGAAAATGATTTTTGATTTTGAAATGATTGAGGGCCATGGGGAACTTCGGAACAGAAGCTGTCGTATATCAAATGCAGAAAACAGCCATCATAAGAAAACTTCAAAAATTCATTTCTACTTTAAGACAAAGTGTAATCATATAACTTGCCATATAAAGAGAACTGCTTCCTTGCTTTTGATGTGGCAAAAAAATTGCACTAATAATACTGAGCTTCATGCACTACACACAATCACCTTTACTTAATACCTAGACCAAATTTGGTGTAGAAGAGGCAGTATTTTCAAAACACTTTTTACTTTTTACAGAAAAAACACCCAGACGACATCCTGGGAAGTCCAGAAGGCACCAGTGTGACCTAATATTTTGTTCTCTGCGATATATTTGAGAATTTTGCTGTTTTCAATACAGTAAACGAGAAAATTTTTTTTTCAAAACACATTTAGGACGGTTGGCAAAATGGCTGAGATGTTTGATGAGTAATTGCCTCACTGCAGGCATTTATTCTTCCGAAGCTCGAGCTATCACCTCTCTGTTACTGCCTCCCTCATATACAATGCCTGCATAGGAAAGAAAAAGAAAAAAAGAAAGCCAGGTCCGACAAAGTTCACAAGGCAAGATATTTTTATGTTGGATAAATTCATTACCATAAACAGCAGCAAAATAACATTCATTTTGAGTAGTCCAAGACACAAGCTATATACCAGCATACTAAGAGCCAAGCACAAACTTTTCATTTGAACGTGTGTGGTGATAGACAGGAAGCACTAATTGCAAGACTGATCTGTCTGTATTTAACTGAATGAAGTACAATGCACTGTTCAATCCAATATCACATAGGCATCTTTGCTATAGCAAAGCCATTTGTCATTGATTCATGCACTAGATGGTACAATGCAAATGTAACAAAAAAGGTGAAAAAAGAAAACAAGGAAAAAAGAAGAAAAGGGGGGATGCAAAGTAGGAGCAGTGTAGCACTACTTTTACTTTGCATCCCCATTTTCTTTCTTCTTTTCTCTTGTTTTCTATCACCTATCTTTTTTTTTGCTTCCCTTGCCCCCAACCTCCGACAGGAGAACGCTTTGTATCAGCAGAACCTAACTTGAAAATAAGCAAGCGCTGCACTCCTCTGCGTTATAGGTTTTTTTTCAGACAAACATTTCCAACAGGCACACACGCCTACACCAAAAGATGATGTCATTACTGACCCCATTTAAACTAACACGCCAAGGATGACAAGGTGACTTCTAAAAAATAGGTCCTCCTATCGCAACATCGGCCAGCCTGTCTGAAGCACTCCTACTGTTCACCCTGATTACCCCACTATATGTTTCCATCTGTCGACTCACATCTTCATTTTGGATAACACTAAGACGAGCTTACATTGATGAATACGCACGAAAGTTTAGTGATGTATCATGTATCAGATTAAGCACCTCTGTTAAAAATTTAATTATAGCTTGCTTCCAGGCTTTTTATACTGTAGCCGGAAACTTCGTAATGTCTTCTATGCACATGAACCAGATTGACAACGTAATGCAAAACATGCTTAAGAATACTGCGAGGAACATGATAACGACAAAACGACCAGCCACCCAAATTTTTCGCTGTACATGTTTATAAAATGTTCATGTACCCCAAACGAGGTGCTTTTGATACAAGCCGGAAAAACCTACAAGTAGGGCCTCGGAGCCTTCTGGAAGTAGACGTGTTGCATTTTTTCTGTGGAGGTCTTTACACTCATAAGTGAGGAACAAAACTCCTTTATAATGAAGAATGTTGGCAGCTATCAGTTATAAAAAAACCTAATGCAGCTAATCTTCCCCGACACATCTGTACATTTAGAGAGGTGACGTAGCTTCTGTGATTGTGGCACTAACTCCAACAGAACCAGTGCGAAAATTGGCACTACTTGGCTAGACAAATGTCCAAACATGCCTGCCCGACTCCCTCCAGCCATCCCGGCTGAATCTGACACATGATTTCTTAACTGCTGGCTGGACAAAAACAAAACCACTGAAGCACTCACAATACACAGCGTGAAGTTTCTCTGGAGTGGTCAACTTTGTCTTTTGCGATGAAGGAGCAGCACAGTGTACTGATAAGGCACTCCTTGCAATGGTTTTCAATGCCACAGAGTGACCTTGCTGTTCCTGTCGAAGAGAGCTTCGGGAGCTTGGAGGGTGCTTGCTCTTTTCTGGGGGCTGCTGCCGCTCCTCGTTTTCTGCTCAAGGCCAACCTGCACAAAGTTGTAGACGAGGCTTTAAGAGCTGCATATAATGTTATACAAATTTTCGCTGAACACACATTTCCTCGTGGCACACTGAGGAATTTCTTATAAAACTAAGGCCTCGCATATGCAAACATATACAATCGATCCGAAGATGCACTCGACTCTAAAGGAGCAAATTTGTTACGTAGTGTATATAAAGAAAGGTCATTCAGCACAACCACAACTACAGTTGCACACGAAAACGACATTTTACACAATCCTGTTTATTTACATGGTCCATTTTATTTTATTTACACGGTACATTTTACACGGTCCTGTTTTACCCGATCTGGTCTGCATGAACTCTTGAACCGGGCACCATATAGGTTGAAAGACACACACAGAGTTTGAAACAAACCTAGGTTCCCCTGGAACATCCTCTTGCACTATAACAACACATCTCAATCTAGTTAGTTGGTCAGAACGAGCTGAAAACAGCTCGCACTTGAAAAGCACGGACAGAAGGAATGACGCCTGCACCCTGTTCTTCCTGTACATTCTCGTTGAGGGTGCAGTTTTCACCTTATTCTTATGCAATTTCGCATTTATAACATTGTTCGCTGCATACTCTTTGTGGCATTAAAGTGTGTGATACCGTCATGTGTATACCATGTAATTTATAAAAATAGAATACAAGATAGCTTGATTCAAAAATAACGAAGTGCATCCAGCGCCATGTCTTGCAGCCATTCTTTAGGCAAGTGGCAGAATGATTTATTCTTAAAAACATATCTTACTTGTAACCACTACAAGAGCTAACTCATACACTGGCACATTCTGTTAGCCTCTTCAGATTATAAGGTACCTTTTTTACACCAGAAAATCTTCAAGAAGAATAGAAGTGTTGTGATTGTGAAGAAAGAAAAGTAAAAGGAAAAAAATATAACCTGCCCTGTACAGGGACCGAGCCTGCGAACTTCGAATAACATGTCCGATGCTCTATCAACTGAGCTACCATGGCGGCTATCACTTTCCATTTTGCACAATATATATGTGCATTTTTACATGGAAGAGTCAGTCAGCACTGCCTGTTACCATTATGGCGAGTGTGGGACACCTTTTTTTGCCTACTGGCAATTACATTACGATTGCAATTACGTTACGATTACTCCAATATTCCTATACTTCTTTGGCAGCATTTTGCATCTGTCAGTTCTCAGAAACTCTGCTAGTCACACGAGGTGGCAATGGTTCGCCCTCCCACCTAAATGCATGTACTTGAACACATGCACAACTGATCCAAAAAAAAACAAGCCACACACCGCTAAGATTACTGAGATTCATTGTTTCAGATTCATGAGTGAACGAAAGAACTATAAATTTAAGGGTTTGTTGTCTTTGTTGAACACATTATAATGAGAACTAGCAGAAATTGATGCCAAACAAACTATAGGGGAAGTTATCGAAAGTAACTTTAACAAAATTGTGAAAAGAAAAGTGAACAAAAAAGTATCTTGGCAACATTTTTTGACAATTGAATTGACATTACTTTTTATAACATCCATTTATTTTACTGGGTAATGTTGTCGGGTAATTCTCATTATTAGAGTGGTGAGTAGGCTGACAAAGAAAGTATATGGCATTGATACTTCTTTTGAACACCTAAAAGTTTGAGGACATTAAAAGAGCGGAAGCTACTTTGAGTACACAAGAATTTTTAGTTGGAGCGAAAAAAACGTACACACATTTTTACCAGGCTTTTTAACACATTTTGAGACATAAAAGTGTATGCTGGCAGTACCGTTAAGTACCATTACTTTTGTCACACTATGCACTGTAGCAGGTGTAGTTAGAGTGGTGATAGTGAAGGATTAATCAAGCACGCCACCAACTGCGTTCACATCAATGGTCGCGTATTTTAAAAATAAACCTGCTGTATAATAAAAAAAGTTTAGAGCATTTATGTTTTTATCCAAATCAAGTTAAACCGACTGGGTAAGCAAACCATTTGCATAAAATCAAAAGGCATAAAGTGATTCATGTATTATAACTATGTGAACAATTTCAGCAACGCAGGGCAAAGTGACAACAGTTCTATTAAAAACCCTTCTCATTATAACATGCATGAAAAGCACCACACCAGAATATTTTATAGTGCATGTAATATCGAGACTACTAGACTGTCTATTGACCTTTTAGAAGAATGGTATCTCCTTCACGTTCAAGGGGCAACCACTTAGCCTTTTCCTGAGCTTTTCTGTGAATATTTCCTGAATTTCAGATATCATTAGGATTGATTTAAAGTGAACAGATTTTGCTTACGCATTTAAACCTAGTTCTGTATGTAAATGCAATTATGGGTGCCAAACCACCTCGAATTAATTTTTAACATTTAACTCATTTTTTAACTGCAGCAGCACAACTAGCTATGGGTGCCCAAAAAGTAACTAGAAACAATACCTTTGCCTCTTTGAGCCTTTTGGAAGTGTTCAGCTTCTCAGTGCTCACATTACAACATTTTTTAAATACGTGTTTGTGTGCCCACTACTCTTGCTCGTTGTACAGTGAGGAGGAGCACATGGCAAGAAGAGACAAGAAAGAAGCATAGCGAAAAAAAGCGAAATAAGCGAGGACCTCTTTTGTATCGTACAATGTGTGTAACATCAGTATTGCGACAACATATAGACAAATTATCACGGCTATGCATGCATTGTAGAGTCATACACAGCTGCAACACCACGACTAAATTTCAACCTTGTGTTGGTTTAGGATCCCTTTATAGTGGCAAGCTAATGATATCTGCATTTGTTTGGCACATATTAAGATGCAGTGAAATGTGATATGGTAATCTCAGTTTAGAATGCACGTCATGTGGCTTCATTGTATATGTGGCCACAAGTAACTCTGGTTGCAAAGCAATATGGCAGAGCCTAAACAGACGTCACCGACCACTCCATTCTGAACTTGCCTTTGCTACTTGCCCATTATCATCCCAGCAAAAAAATGAATAATTGAATCTGCTACAGATATGTGCTAGCCTATGCTAAGGACCAAGTATGAAGGGTGTTTTGTCATTATTGAGATCAGTTATTTGTTCAAGAACACTTGCTGTCAAACACAAATACATTGCTGTCGAAGCATCAAGACTCAAATATAAAGCAAAAAGAAGTGTCTCTTTAAAAATTACAGGCCACAAGGAGCAAGATAAATATTTGATATACTTGGTATGTAAGGCACGCACAAGAGGTGCTGCCATATTATACTTTTCCTTGTGTTGAAACCTGCTTGCTTTACTCACCCAACACATCTGTAAAGATGCCGTGAAAACACCAAGGAGCTGATGCAGCAAGGTTGAACACATGTCCAGGGATTCCACCATTCCTAAGCAGCCCTACAGCCTCCACAGTCCTGCAACCATTTGTAAGATAAATATAGTTCTACCCAAAGTTCTTGGTTTACAGACACACATGCAAGACGCATAACCACTCTATAGGAAGTTTGCATGATAATGCGCTGGGTAGCAAAACGGATGCCAATATCAAGTATCCCGGCCTGCCGCTTCTTTCTTTCCGTTCTTAATTAATCAATCCATGGTTAATAAATGTTCCCCCAATGTGAAGTGTACTGGCCGTCCGGTGAAGAATTGCAATGTATTTCAAACACAGTCCATTTCATGGCAAGTAAGCATGCAATAGCGATTTGTCAGCTGTTCGAGAAAAGAGCATGAAGTTTAGCTAAAACCCATGTTTTTTATAAACACCATTCAATTTGATATAAAAGTTGTGAGCATTATGTGAAGGAACACGGATTCATGTTTAATCAATGATTTCTTATAATGTACTGATATGAATGCAACTAACTGAATATTAATTGATAATTTTTGCTTGAGAATTTAGAGTTATGAACACTATCGCACTTGCAAGCTGCATCTTGTCCAAAACAGCGGCAAGATAGGCTAGTTTCTGTAGGTGAGCAGTAATGAGCAGTGCGAAGTAACAACAAGAAACACCAGTAACAACAGTATGGGGCAAGCACAGGCTGCCAACTGTATAATTTATTGCACAAAAGTTCGCCTGAATATCAGTCAGACAACTCGTGCAAATGAAGGTCCAGTTGGGAATGAACAAGTTACGAAATCAACAATGCCTGCTTTCACTAACAGGACCCTCATTCACATAAAGTATGCAGCGATAGGCCCCTACCGAGGTACGTCACAGCATGATGTCACTGGCACATGTAAAAGGTGTGGCTGGAAAAACACTCCCGCTGGTGGCTCAGCCCGGTACAGTCGTGCGGTGTTTGGGGCAAGTTTTAATTTTTCAAAGCTTACACTTCACGTTACAATGTCGACATTAGCTGTAGTATGTGTCAGCAAACATCTAGCTGTGTGGTAAACTGTGTGGTAAAATATTTGCCACGCTGTCTGTTTATCTTGAAGAAGTAAACACACGTGGTGGCCTGTGCGAGCAACAGCGGCATAGTCTTCAAAAATGTGCACTGTTGATTGCGGCATGTAGTGTGCATTGAAAGGTATTGAGAATATCGGTTCAACTGAGAATATTGTGTGTGGTGTGTGCAGTATCAATAACAATGTGTCTTGTTTGCGAAGACGTTAGCACTCATGGCAGGGACCGGTCGATGAAAAAACTTGATTCGACATTTTAGTCAAGGTAAATATGCACTTGACGCGACCATCTGCGAGTAGGTACATCTCGGTGTTTGCGCTGTGTGCAGAAAAAAATTGCATGGTGACCGGGCTGGAAGATACCATTTGCTGAAGCTGCATGTATGAATCGCCCCGACGAGTACGCAAGCCCAATAAAGGTATAACTCGTTTTATCGAAGGCCTCATATGTCTTCATGTAATAAGCAGAGATTCTTGTTTCACATATACTCAGTACCTTTACCGCTCGATATTCATGAAGTGACAATGCAAACAACAAGTTTGTGTGTTAGGTCCTAATGGAAGCAATGTAAATATGCAAATAAGTTGTAGGTGTCAGATGCAGCGATGTAACTGCACAAAAGATTACGTATATATTAGGCTACAGGTTTAGAATCGCATACATCTCAGTGGTCTATCAGGAACGTCACAAACAACTTCCTTGCCAACCAGCCCTTGCACAGAGGGAGGGAATGGCTGGCACGGTGCTCGAAGTGACGTCACACTATTTGCAAACATAGAGGAGGTTTCTTACTTAGGCAACATTTTGCACAATATATTTTTTAGATGCAAGACTGTACTCGTCCACATTGATCATACTGATGTCTTTTGTTGTTACTTTGTGCTGTGAATTACTAGGCATTTAGTCACCATGATCTTTAAAAGCTAATTTCAGTGTTCTCTCTCATATTGCTGACAACTGTGTTGTTGCATAAATTGGGCAAAAAAGCAACACAGAAAGGCTGTCACAATAAATACACCAACATGGGTATTCTCCTGCAAACAAAAGTCGGCACTGGTCCTGTCATTACCCGTCTTCCTTCTCTCTTTGCCTTGTTTGTGCTGAAACAGCCAAACACCTGATGAGTTAGATGAGAAATATTAACGCATCAAAACTATAAGTGCTTGCATCAGCAACTACACAACAGCGTGATAACCGCACCCCTGCCACACAGCAGCGAAACATATTTTGAACATGCTGGCAGTGTATTATTTTATAAAAAGCAACTCTGGCAGATTACAAAATCTCACATTGTGCATGCAAGTTTTCTTCAAAGTCAGGCGTACAATGTAGGTGCTGGCCAGTACATTATTAGTTACAAGCAAAGGCGTCTTGCAGGTACACATGCAGATTGCACGAACACCTCTCTCTCTCTACACTAGACACACACATTATATCTTTCAACAAGCACACGCCACTGTTTCGGGGCATAATAACGCTCTACCGTGAACGTATGCTAATCAACCCACTTAGGCGGTTGGCTAGGTGAATCGAGCCAAGTTACAAATTGTATCGCCCGCGAACGTAAACAAAATGCTGCTTTGCATCAAATGGCACTGCAGGCTTCGTTTAATCAACAACGTAGCAAGCGCCGTGTGCGTCTTCCTCACTACATTGCACATATGAAAAAATCGATCACCATACACATGCATGTCCGCAGTTGTCTCGAATTAGCTCCAGTAAGGCCGCGTCGATGCGCCAGGGCTCTGCTAGCGTTAGCGTTGTCAAAGCGAATCGGCAACCGCACTCGCAAAGGCGCGTAAGGTTGCCGTTTCACGACGCCTCGTTCGAGTGTGGCAACACACACTTGCACTGAGTGGCATACTTGGTCTACATAAAAAAATGTGTCCTCCTTACCTTTACTTTCTTTCACACTGTCCTGAGGGAAGTGACCACAGGCGTCAGCCGTCACCTCGGAGTCCTTCGAGCGCCCGCCAACCCGCCGATTTCTTGGACGACTCGCACTTGTTGCGCACTCGAACAACCGCGGGAATAGGGCGCAATCTTAGCACATCACACGAACGAGGAACGGCGCTTCCTTGCGTAAATTTAACATTTCGTGCTCTCGTGTGTAGCAGCGCGAACACATGAGAGACACACCGAAACGGCATGCCTACGTTAACAAAGAAGACAAACATCATGTGGCTTTAGCTGTGAATGGATTTGACTTGGATATCTGTGTGAGGAAAAAAACATCTGTCGCTGCTATAAACTGAAAAAAAATGTACGTTATCTGGCAAAATAACTTTAAAAGTGATAAACGGTTATTCAAAAAACAAGTTACAACTTATGAATATTTTCGCAGGTCTTTGTTTTGTTTTTGTTCTAGCAGACGACGGCCTCCTACTGCTCCTACGACAGACGTAGTGCGGTTTCACGTTCGGTGCGTGTCGCCGACGCAAAGCTCTACAGTAGTGATATCAGAGTTATCAATTCTGAATGAACCATAGGATGGCTACAAAGCAGTAACATTTTGACATAGTGCAGTACGCAATCTTTCAAGGTATGACATTTCTTTGCTTTGAAGCAAATCGAAGCAAGCCGGCCGGCGCAATCAGCTGACATCGCCGCTACGCGAGGCATGGTCGTGCGCAATAGCGTCACGCCCCGCGCTCGATTTGTCATCAAGCGATAGAGCTACTAAGTGGAATACAGCTAGATGCAGGGATTAATGGCGTATCACTCTAATTCCCTGTGGTGGCCGACTCAATCGCAAGAGAGCCCCGGGAAACAACCTTCAACTGCTCAAGCTTCTGTGTGGGTGTAAAAATACTTGTTTTCATCCGCGGCGGGGCAGCAATCTATAGTTTAAAGACATGCGAAAAGCATGTGACGTATATACAATCACAAAACATATGCACACAACAATAGATACGATCGCATATCGTACATAAATATGCCAACACATAGCGTGTAAAAAGCAAATTTATATAAAAAACTTAAACACATCTACACTCTCAGCGCGAATAGCTCAGCGAGCTAACGCACTCAGTTCACGTACAGGAGCACAACTAAGTGGCGCAGGTTCCAGTCCCGCCAAGTCAAATTTTTTTTGTTTTTTTCTTTCAACGTTTTCATTGTACTGCTGTCTTTTCTAATGCCTTAGGTTCTAAAACAAAATAAAAGCAATATTGCGTTCAAGTACGTATGTGGGACTGTGTTTTTTGCGCAACAGTTATTAGTATTTTTATTTTCATTATTAATTTTTTTATTTATTTTATAATATAACAAAAGTAAGGACTAAGGGGAACATTGGGTCTGATTGATTGTGAAGGGACCCGAGAAGTGAGAAAACTCAAACCAAAAAATTTATTTGAGATAAAACTGAGCATTTCACAGCCGGACCAGTTTCTTCAAGGGTAGGCCATAGGTATGCGCGAGACTTGCTATATGACTCATCTCAAGCTGTGGCAGTTGAGGGAAGGCCATATCACCGAGACGCAGTTCCAAAATACATTTTGGTTGATGTTTTTTGATTCCTCCAAAATAAGGGCTGCACGATTGTGATCGAGCCAAACCAAGAATTGCGGGCACGAAGTCATGAGACAGAAAATGAATAATGTTGATTGTTTGAAAAATTGCCCTTAATAAAAGGAAGAGGTATGGAGTGCTACGTAGCTTAACTCGCAGTAGGAATTTTATATATATATATAAATAGTTTAAAATGGACAATGTTGCACACACAGATATTGGTTAAATTTCTTTGCAGCACAGTTGAAGCATCTATGTAGAACTGAAGCATCAAGAGAAGCTCATGTGTCCTCACTTTATTGCGCTTTACATAGCTTGTATGCGTCCATGCAGCCATGATGTGATGTATTTTAAAGCATTTGTTTAACCTATAATCTTCTTATTCATTAAAGCTGGCCCATAAGTTGTGTCTTATGTAGCACTACAATTAAAGCGTAATCTGCATGGTGGTCTGAAACAATGCTTTTGAAAATCTCAAAACGACCCAGCTCTATAAACGACCATCCGAGCATCAATGATAAGCACCATTATGTGTCCGTACATATCAGTTGTGCTCTCATAATTAATTATTTTTCTGACGACTCCCTCTGCCCCTACCTCGTATCTGTCGTGAAGCTGTGGCAAGTAGTGTATAGCTGTATTTATAGTGTAGGAGCACATACTATCAATAAAAAATTATTTTTAGGCTACATGAAATTACTTTTCATAGATTTTCATTTCTTTTGTCGGTGCTCAGGAGAGCTCAGCTCATGGTCGATATTTTAAAATGACATTTCTCTTTGCCAATGTTAATGAGAACAGTATCATTAATATTGACAAGTTCTTTCTCGTTGAACTTAGTTCTCAATATTATTGTTTCTACCAAAAAACTAGCCCATGAAGTTATGCTTTTTTTTGCTTGATTTGTTTTCGTGTGACAGCATGCAAGTAAAATGACAGTTATTATCATTCCTTGTGAATGACACATTTTCCGTTTGACAGACTTTAGCACCTGGTCATCTGCAGAAGTTGTATTCATTCTGGAAAAGGGCGAACAGTGGTGACTGACAGCACAGACTAGCCTGCGCTATTCTTTTGTACTATATATGTCACTGTGAATTCATTTATAACTTTATAGAGCTCGGATTTCCTGCTGAAAATGTGACAACAACTGTAGAGTTTCCACATTTTTGCAACAATTCACATGCCTTTCATACACTATTACACATTTTCGTAAGCACCTTACAAAATCTGTATATTTCCGTAAGACCTTACATTCAGCATTTTTCTTATGAAAGCTTCTGTACACTTCATACACTTTCCTTATCCTTCCATATCTTCCATAATGAACTCTCCGTATGCTCCATAAGTTTCCTCATCCTTCCATATACTCCATAAAAAGCTTTCCATATATGCCATACATTTTCCTTATCTTTCTGTATACTCCATAAAAAGCCTTCCGTATACGCCATACAATTTCCTTATCCTTCCATATACTCCATAAGAAGCTTTCCGTAAATGCCATACAACTTCCGTATATTTCCATAAAACTCCTTATTTTTTCCGTATGTAGCATAAGGAAATGTTCAGGAGTCCATATATTTTCCATAAGATTTCATACGGAACGTTTCAGTAGGGCAACGTTTCTGTACGCGCTGCTACGGGCGCCCCCTACCGTCTAAACAAGAAAACACGCTAAAACCAACAAACATAGCTTAGACCAAGTCACGACGACTACCGTCGTTTTTTGTGTTTATTTTAGGGGTGACGCTCTTTATAGCGGCACCTGTTCGTCCATCGTAGCCGTTGTAGTAGTGTGTAACAAGTATAACATTTGGCCTCCAAGCTGGGGCCGGTGAGAGATTTCTTCTGTGCGTTGTTGAACAATAAAGATAGTGCTCAATGTACATGCCAATGGCTGGTAAGAGGGAATAAGAGACAGGAAAATTCGGCTTTTAGTTAACGCGCACGCTGCGAATTTTTTTATTCTTCAGAACGCACAGAAGACAAGAAAGGATTGCTACGTTATACGCGCTGGGCGTTACCTCGTAGGTTTTAGAAAGGTTTAGTGAGCGTTGGGCCGCAGTGCCATGAATACAGTGAACTAATATATACCAAGAACTGGAGGTGGTTAACGGTGGATAAGTAGACACGAAGCGCAAGCCAGAAGAAAGTGTGCATGTGCCTCTTCTCTTTCAGTCCTTGGAATGTCCACTGGATGGCGGTGCTTCTATATGGGGAATATATGATGAAAAAATGCGAGATGGCGGTACTTGGAGTGTTGAATAGATGGACGAAGGGACACATAGACAGATGCACGGAAGGACGCACGGATGGCTGCACAGACGGATGGACGCATGGACGGATGCAGGAGCAGATGCCAGGACGTACGCAGGGACGGAGGCACAGATGGACGTGCTGACGCACGAACAGACGCAAGCGCGGACGGGCGGATGGACGCACGGGCGGCCACACAGACGAACGCATGGACGGACGGAAGCAAGAACGAATGAACGGACGGACGCTTCGCCCCACTCTCTATAATTCACTCCGTGTATATGCTGCCATTTTTTTGCGGGTGGGGGTGGGCAGGGTTGCTACAGTTGCAGCAGAACACCGAGAACATTGGTCGTCGCCGTAGGCTCTCCTTGCTCGCGCAACGCGTGTTGATGGTTTTTGGCGCTACGTCTACTGCTCAACTATGAAAGTGTTTTTTACGGCCGCACTTTCACTCTACTCGCCCAACATGTTCACACAGGCTCTGAAGAACCTCCGAGCCGACTGCGTGGTGTGGAGTATAACATCGTGAAGGGTGTTCGTTCATTCCACACGAAAGTGTCTTATGGTGGGGTCCACCAAGACTTCAGTGACGTACTTCCGTTACGAAATGGACGTCCAAAAATACGAACTATTAGAAAACGAAAGAAGAAAAATCTCGGACAACGGCAGTCGAACCCACGACATTCTCGTCTGCGACATCGGAGGCTAGCCAAGCTACACACTGCTCAATGGCTTCCTTTTCCTCATTTACCTTGGGAGCTTTAGAAACGCGTCTTTAACATCTAACACTGTCATTTCAAAAAAATATTTGTGAAGTGGAATAATGCATCGTGACCATGATTTCTACGATTATTTCTTGAACACGTAGTTCCTACCCGCCCGTCCTATTCAGCACATTTCCAATAAAAAAGTGTAATTTTTCCATCTGCTAACATCACACTAAATGAGGATATTGCCCCTATTGTCCGGCTTACATACAGCATCCCTGCGTTTCAAAAGTAGCTCAGCGTCACCTGGTTCTAACTCCCCGTTCTGCACTTAGGCTCGAACTGCACAAAAAAAAATCACAGCATATCCACGGAGTGAATGATGATGAGTGGGCCGAAGCTTCGAAGGGTTTTATCGGCAAACCATGAACTATCTGCTGGCCGCGTCCGTCCATCCATCCATCCATCCATCCATCCATCCATCCATCCATCCATTCGTCCGTCCATCCATTCGTCCGTCCATCCGTCCATCTGTCCGTCCGTCCATCCGTTCGTTCATCCGTCCATCCGTTCGTCCGTCCGTCTGTCTGTCTGTCTGTCTGTCTGTCTCTCCGTTTGTCTGTCTGTCTGTCCATCCGTCCATCTGTCCATTCGTCCGTGCGCTTCGTCCCACTCGTCATCATTCACCTCGTGAATGTGCTGTGATTTTTTTATTCCATTTTTGCAACACGTTAGCGTCCGCTAATAATATTCAAACTTTAGCCCTAACCAAGGAGGATTTTTCTTTAATCCTCCTTCGCCCTAGCCCATTCAGTCCCTGCATCTCTATCAATGATTTTTAAAATTTCGCTAATTGCATGTTATTTCCCTTTTCTATTTGTCACCTTGTTTGTTTAGTGTAGCCTAATCTTCACTCTAGATATTCGACTCTTTTGGCGTTCTTTAGGCGTTCATGAGAGTTTCCAGACAACTCGCACCGGTGCTTGACAAGATGCTCCGAAAACAGAAAAGTTAATGAACTGAGTTCAAGTGCTACTAAGATGATGTAGAGAACCATGTACTTTGCTGTGGAATAACACCACATCATTTATTTCTCAATTCATTCAACATGGAGTGATCGCTAAGAATTTATGACCGGTTGTGGTTGTGCTTCATCGAAAAGTAACCCATTTTACTATTTTCCTGAATTATTATGTCAGAGCTGATTTTCAGGGGTGAAGCTTCTTAGGCAGTGGGTCGTTCCCTGTCCTGTAGTAGTAGTAGTAGTATTAGTTGTAGTAGTGGTAGTAGTAGTAATATGTAGTAGCAACCTATAGTTTCTAAGTTGCCAAATCGATGGTGTTGTGTGTATATGTTCTTGGGAATAATGTAACTTGATGGCGTTAGAGGTTTTCACAGCATACCCACGGAATGAATGACAATGAGTGAGGCGAAGCGTCCATCGTTCATGCGTCCTTTAGTGTGTACATCTGTTTGTCTGGCCATGATTTCGTCCATGCTTCCATCTGTCTTTGCGTGCTTCTGTCCGTCCCTTCGTGCATCCGTCCGTCCTCACTTCCGTTCGTCCTTGCATCTGTCCAACCGTCCGTGGCTCTGCCCTTCCGGACAGACGCTTCGCCCCACTTATCATCATTCATACAGTAGATATGCTGTTATTTTTTATGCTTGTGTTTTATCCTGAAATGTTCGACAATTTAGAGTTAGATGAATTATACTGCGGGAGAGCAGTGTGTGTATAAAATATTGCCACAGACATGGAACGACATGACAATATTGTTAATGATTTAGCTACTTGATACTTCAATATGGGAGAGCATAAAGCCGCCTTGTAAGACTCACTCAGCATTGTTTAGAAAAATGGTTTAACGATTGAGAGTACTGGGTATTCTACTATGAGAGAGCATATAGCCAACCTGACCGCCTGTTTATAAAAAGAAGTTGTTCACCACTTAGAGTACGAGGTGCTCTACTTAGGGGGAGTCTAGGGCCTTAGCGTGTGCTGTCCTGAGGTCAGACAGTGCATATACGGTGCCAATAAATGCTCAAATTTTCCATGCATCCCACGGTGAACGAGCACCTGAAACCCTCTGGGGTTCTCTCAAATTTCCTTTATTTTCTCCCAAGGTTTACTATGTCAGAAAAGGGTTCATCTGTAACACTATTATAAAAGCATCGTGCCCTTGCGTCCTTTAACCTCAAATATGGAACAGTTTCAAATGTCACCTGAATAGAGCATTGTGTAGCTAGTAAGCTACACCATGCTCCCAACAACTGAGAAAGAAATTCCAAGCGGAAAACGGCATGTTGGGGCACGCAGAAAACTTATTTGGTAACCACTCACCCTCCTGGATTAAGTCCGATGGGCGGCTCAGGCCAGTGGAGCCCTGGACATAGGGCCCCAACCATAGAAGCTCTAACATGCCCTTTTTTTCCCTTCTATAAAGTTTTACTTTCTCCATTTCCCTTCACACAAAGTAATCGCTTTAAGACGGTAAGCGCCAAAGGTCAGCCTCTTCTTTTGTTACACTTCGTTAGCATACAAAAGCTCGCACATCTGATCTTTCTGAACAATAGAGAGGAGTGTCCTCTAATTGGTCGACATCGTGATCGGAGATATTAAGGTATATTTTAGCCTAAACAGAAAAACTAACGGGGTTCGTTACGAAGTTCGCTAATATCTTTTGAAGACGATAACAATCAGTCTTGGGGACGATTGCGTTCTGCCATTCTTATGTAAATCGTACAGCATAGACATGTGGCACTGCAAGTTATGCAACTAGTTTTTCGGCTCTCTCTGCACGATTTTCGACTGTGGGCTTATCTCTTGAGCGCAACAAGCCTAGCCTTGAACAACAACACAACAGAACAACGAACAAGCCTTGAGCAGATAGAGTTTCGAGTCGCTCGAGTGATGAGGACGCGCTGGCGTGCAGAGACAATGGAGTCTAATGGAGGGAAAGTTGCGAGTGTGGTGGATATTTATTGCAGTCGGGAACCATCAAACGATGTCATTCTAAATTTTGATAATCTAGATGGGGTGAGAGCACCTACTCAGTGGCAAGAATATATGCAGCAGGCATCTCAGATTTTGCCGAATTCAAGAGATACAAGAACTCTTGAACTTGAAATTCAAAGACTCAATCTGCAGATTAGTACGAAAAGCTATTGCAAAGTAGAACAAGTTCTGAACACCTCAAAGGCGCGTTGTCCAATTCTGGGTCAGAGATGGGTGATTCAAGGGGACTGGGTTTTGATTCTATCCAGCAATGTTCAAAAGTGCTCAAAAGGTTTCGGATTCCGAGTGACGCTGATGTACCATTATGGTTTTGGGAGGTTGAAAACGTTTTGCTACTTACCAAGTACCGTATGAGAGTCACGTGGATTTGGTTATGCCAGCCCTAACTGAACGCGTTCGTTACATACTGCGTAAGATTGACTCCGAAGAGAGTGCTGATTACGAGTCTGTTAAGCCGGCAGTGCTGACGGAAGTGAAGCTTTCGCAGGCACAGTATCTGCAAAGGTTAGAGAGGTTAGTAAAGCAGAAGAAAAAATCATGGTCACAGTTCGCGTGTCGCGACAAAATTTATTTATCTTACTACCTTCGAGTGACAGAGGCAGACACGGTAGGCGTGATGGCAGAACTCATGGTGGCTCATAGCATAAAATCTGTGCTTAGTACGAAATGTCTTGGATATGCAAGACTCCAAGAAGGCAAGGAATGGCTTAGGCCAACTGAGATTGCTTAAGTACTCCAAAACTTCGAACAAGCGAAAGGTAAAGGGGCTAGCTTTAGATCAAGTAGCTGTAGAAATCGGCAATAAACTGATGACAAGAGTTGTAAAAAAAATCGCGAAAGTGCCAAGTATGTCAGAGCTGAGGTCAATTTTGCAAGAGTGCCCGAGTACTGGTGATAAAAATAACAACGCAAAGAAGGCTACCTGGTGCTGAGCAGCGCCCGTTGAGTTGTTTTATATGATTTCATTTATTATATATCGTGTTTCATTGCATCTATTGTATTGTTATACAATTGTATCATGATATCACATTGAGTTCTTGTGTACAAATATGCCAACAATGTCATGTATATTAGAGCAAATCTCTTCACTGTAATGTAGTGATGTTAGTCGTGAAATATAGATGTGCCGAGGTGTATATGTCCTGTTACTGGAATGGTATGACGCCTTTGTGTTCTGTACACGCTGTAAATAAATTTTTCTAAACAGCGAAAGCAAAACGTTCAATAGGTAAGGATAGCCCAAGAGAGGGGCAGTCAAATACCGGATGGAATTCCGACTGCAAAAGTAAAAACATTGAACCACGAGGGCAACGGCAAAGATAAATTACCGTTAATCCTTATTATTTGCACATATATTCACAAATGCGGGTCTGGATACAGCAAGTGAGATAAGTGTAATACGGGAGAGTCTACTTCCGCGAAGCCTAGTAGAGCCGCCAAACACAGTAAGATTGGTTTATGCGTTCGGCAAAACTATTGAGGAAAGGCCAAATACTTTGCCGGTGAAATTAAATAGCCGACGAAGGGTCTCGGAGCATCAGAGTGTTGACTTACTTTGTGCGATAATTAATGATCAAGGTAGATTGGAAGCTTAAGGCCAACAGATCTCGGGCACCCTGTCAAACACCAGCTTCGCCTGCTCATGAGGCAGAACCATCAGCTGAGAAACCAAAAGTAGTGGCTTGCACTCATACCTTAGAAGAGAAAGACGTTTCTGGGGAAGATGTGCAAGATGATAAAGAGAGGGATGTGTCATTAGGCCAAAGAAAAGAGTTTGGCAAAGCGCAGCTGGGTGACCCCATGCTAAAGATATCTTAGTAAGATGCTCAGAGTGAGAAATAGAGCATGTTCATTTCAGACAAATTGCTATACCACTCTGACTCAATAGCGGGCACCCGACTGAGTCAGCTAGTCGTCCCCAAAAATAGGCACAACCGAGGTCATGCGTTTAGCACATGAGCTGCTAGACGGGGGGCCACTTGGGGCCACGAAAAACAAAAGCTCGCCTTAGACACACAATTTTTTTCGGCCGGGTATTGTGAAGAAGATATTAGAAAATTGTCGTTTGTGCCATTAATACCGAATTCGGCCAGACAAACGTCATACAAACAAAGGGGCTTATCACTCTATTCACCAAACCAGAGCACTCTTTTGAAGTCACCAGTGCAGACGTACTTAGGCCCCTTGACACACCATCAGCGAGATACCATAAATACGCGTTGTGCTTAGTGAACCTTTGAACAAGGTGGCCAGATGTAGTCCCATTGTGCTCCCAGACAGCCAAGGCCGCTTGTTATGCACTGATTCAGATATTCAGTCCCACATGCATTCCTGAGATGGTCTGTTCTGAAAAACGCGCTAATTTCAAATCACAGCTTACGCAATTGATGTTGAGGAAATTAGGTTACACGCCAAGATTCTCAACGCCAGAACAACAAGAGAACAATGTGGTTTTCGAAAGGTGGAACCAAGTACTGAAAAACGTGTATCATCTCATTGAGAGAGACTCGAAGACTCGGGACAAATTGATCGCGATAGTTTTATGGGCTTATCGGAAGTTCCCCATAAGATAATTGGGGTAACTTCGTTTCATCTATCGTATGGAAGGAATCCTACGGGACCATATTTAATACTGCAGATTACGTGGGCAGGTGAAATGCCGATGGCTGCAACTTTGAGAGGAAACCCTGCTGAGAATTTACAGCAATTTGGGGAGCAGCTCGACATTGCCGCTAATATTACTGTGCTAACTAGTGCAACCCATCAGGAGAGTTATGCCAGTGCATATAATCGCAGCACCAACCCCAAAGTTTTTAGCGCTGGCGATAAAGTTCTGGATTACGACAATGATCGGTATTCTAAGATGGCACCTAATTGGCTGGGCCCCTTCTTCCTCGTTGGACGTAAGCGCGAAAATTCCAACCGTGTGTAAAGAAACCAGGGTAATGTGAAAACTGTCCACGCCAACAACGTTCGGCCCTATTGTGCCAGGGTAAGCCATATTGGGGTCGTTCTTAATAAAGACCATGACTTCGAGGAGGCTGATTATGCTCCGCCATTAACCACTATAAATCGGGAATAGTAAGTGGCGACTAGCAAGAAGGTTGCTTTTTTGGTGCCAACGCACAGGCAGAAATAAAGGCGGTGTTTGTGCTTTAGAACAATGGCCAATTGTTTGAAAATACAAGGGTTCTCGCGTCCCCCCTAACAAGGACACAAGACTTGTAATCAAAGCTGCAGTAATCGTTCGAGGCAGCTGCATCAGCAAACCATCAAAAGTGTTATCTGAAAAAGAATTGCCGTTTTTAAATTCAGCACGTGAGGGTCCGGGATGAGCACGTGGTGACTTGCAGTCTCTTTTGACTTCTGGGTTTTGTGCGTTTTTTTGTTTTTTTGTGTTTCTTGTTTATGCTTAAGCAAGTGATCTTATCGTCTTTTTTAACATATATATGAGCGTCGTAGTAGTAATAAATTGCTTGAAAGTCTACGCTCGTTCTCGTCCATTGCGTTAGTGGTCGGAGGTTTTCGAACTGAGAAGTTTAATAATGAATCACCAACTAGCCCAATCCTACACTTTACTTTAACTCCACACCGAGCGAATTTGACACTTGCTTGTTCGTGCTCGTCTGTACCTGTCAGTACGTTTTGTGCGCCGTTATTGTTTGCGCGGCTAACGGGCCTGGCAGTATTGCAAGTGTGACGTAATTTACGTGATGTTACAGTAACCTCGAGACTCATTCATGGTGACTTCCCAAATTTTGTGATCTTTGATGCCATGATGTCGGCACAGGGTGGCGTCTCATTGATATTTTTTTTCTTATTTTCGAAGGCATGTCCTTAAGAATATTATTATTCGATTTAGAAATACGCATGTAAGTGATATTTTCACTATCAATTGTGTTGATGCCCGCAGTCATGTATGGCGTAAGACAGGGGCAGAGACAGGGAATGGCACACCAAACCCGTGCTCCTCCTGAGCCCTCCATCCGGTAATGTTATCGCCATAGCCTAGTGTCACAGAACGAGCGCTCAAAAAAGAGCGCGCCGCCAACTCCTCGCGACGAAATGCCGGAGAGACGCCGCGAGGTCAACGATAAAAAAAAACATCCAGATTCCCCGGGCGCGACTCTCTCCCTCGGAAGCGTTGATTCGCCGACGAACCTCCTAACCCCACAACGGCGGCCGAGCAAGCACTCGAACTTTCTAGATGAAAAAGGGGCGTGGCGAGGCCGGGTTGAGTCATCCATCGCGAACGGCCTTCGAGCCATCTCGTTCTTTCCCCAGCCTTCGCTGCGTATCGCGCCGACGAAAGGATGAGAACTTTCTAGAATCTCGCGCGGAGGGTATTTGATCGAGCAGCCGAGATGAGCGATCAGGAGAAGACGGAAGTTAGCGCCAGAGCGCGTAGGGATTCCGCCCTGTAGTCGGCGAAGCTTTTGTCCGTAGAGACAAAGCAGGAGAAGAAGATGATTTCTACCTGAGGGGTGATGACTCGAGCTACAGGCAAGAGTTTGTGTTTACCGCTATCGAGCGAAGACGCGTGGCAACAGCTGCGTGTGGGAAGCCGACGTGTTTCCGGCGAAGAAGTTTGAAGCTTGGAGAGTGGCCAATTGAAGACGCGAGGTTTCCTGGAAGAGAAGCTTCGGCGAGGTGTCCTGGAAG
The DNA here is from genome assembly GCA_013436015.1 of Rhipicephalus annulatus. Lineage (NCBI taxonomy): Eukaryota > Metazoa > Arthropoda > Arachnida > Ixodida > Ixodidae > Rhipicephalus > Rhipicephalus annulatus. Next base: position 240,033 of record WOVY01000567.1, read on the forward strand.
AGAAACTTCTGGGGGCAGCGGAACGACAACAACGCTGGACTTTGAGTGAGTGATTCTCGGAAGAGTATCATCCAGACTTTCGTTTCAAGAACTTTGGACTGAATAGGTTTCCTATCTCTTTAGTCTTTAAGTGTCTTGGTTGTTCAATGCATGCGACTGCATTGTAGTGCATATTGTTGTCTGTGTCCGTTGTTTCGAGTGATGCTGATTGTACTATGTAGTACGTTGTTTGATTTGTGACATATTGTACTAAACTATTGTGGAGTGTGCATACTTGTGTATTGTTTTCGATCTGCCATTATTGAGAATATAATTTTGTTTGTTTATCAACTCTCGGCTCTGACTTGTTCTTTGGGCCACAGCTGGCGTCCGCTGGCGCGCCAAAAAGGACCACTTCTAAAGTGTCCACGCTTTCGTGGTGCGGTTCGGGGGGCCGATACTTTGGCCCTTGGAATTAGCCCGGCGATCGCCTCCCTAATTAACGGGACCTGTGTGACAATTAATCTGGCGTCCGCGACAGGACCTTTTGGTGCACAGTGTGTCCAGAGTAGTGAGAAAGAGCCTCGAGTTGTGTATAGTGCTATCGGAACAATTTTTTTGTGTTGCTCAGTGTTCTCGTTAACGAGTGCAGGAGAGTGTTCCGATAGACTGATTTAGGCAGATACTTTTTGCACGCGGCAAGGTTTTATTTGCGAGGCACAATGGATCTCGAAAAGTTAGTCACTCTTGGTGAGAAGATGGGTCTCTCTGGCGCCGAACTACGGAAGTGGGTCACCCAGAAGGAAAAAGAAGAAAAAGAGAGAGCCAAGGAAGAAAAAGCAGCTGAGTTGGAATGAGAGAGGTTAGCAGCTGAAAGGGCGAGGGAAGAGAGAGAAGCAAAGGAGCGACAGCTGAGAGAAGAAAGAGAGCAGCAATTGAAATTGGAGCTGAAGAGAGAAAAGTTGGCAGCCGAAAGGGCGAGAGAAGAAAGAGAAGCGAGGGAGCGACAGCTGAAAGAAGAAAGAGAAGCGGAGATGGCTGAAAGTGAACGGCAGCGGCAGCACAAGATGGAACTCGAGCGGCTCCGTTTGCAACAGCGAAGTGAAACTCCCGTCCAAGCTAGAGTTGAAAGCAGCGAACGGGAGGACCACGGATTCCGCTTGAACCCAAGCAAGCTGCTCGTAGCGTTTGATGAAAGGAAGGACGACCTTGATGCGTACCTTCACCAATTTGAGACAATTGCGAGAAGCCAGAATTGGCCGGAACATCAATGGGCAACTGCTTTGAGTACCTGCTTGAGTGGTAAAGCGCTCAGTGTGCACGGTAGGCTGACGCCGACCGATGCAGCCAACTATGCAAAGGTGAAAGCTGCTTTGCTGAAGCGATTTAGATTTACTGTGGAAGGATTCCGGGACAGATTTCGTACAGGAAAGCCAGCTGATGGTGAGACGGCTACGCAGTACGCCGCCCGACTTAGCCATTATTTCGACAGATGGATTGAACTTTTGGGGACAGCGCAGGAGTACGATGAGCTTAGAGAGCTCCTAATTAGAGAACAATTTTTTGCTAGTTGCCACCCAAGCCTGTCGCTGTACTTGAAACAGAGGAAGGCTGAGTCACTTGAAGGAATGCTTGAGTTGGCTGATCAATTCTTGGAAGCGCAAGGTGGCACTAATTTGGCCAAAGTCACGAAGGATTGTCCCGAAGATTCGAAGAAATCGGCCCTTGAAGAAAAGAAGCGCGCACCGGAGAGCATTCCGCGATGTTTTCTGTGTAACCGAGTGGGTCATCGCGCGAAAAACTGTCGAACGATCTTTACGAGCCCTACGATAGTAAAATGTTTCAAGTGGGGTCAGACTGGGCACAAAGCAGACGCATGTCGAAACGGAGCGAGTCAAACTCACCAGGTGTCCTGTGTGCTACAAGCACAGAAATCCGATGATAATGCCGTCACCGACGGATTTGTAGAGTTGAAAATGGGGAGAAAATCCCTGTTGTGAATGCGGTAATGAAAAAAACAGCCAACCGGTGTTTTGAAGGGAATGCCAACACCGCCTGGAAAAGTTGCAGACAAAAAGATCACGGTGTTAAGAGATACCGGCAGCTCCACTGTTATCGTGCGGAGAAATTTGGTACGGGAAAGTGAGTTAACAGGCAAAATGAAACCGGTTTGCCTAATTGACCGTACCGTTCGGATGCTTCCCGAAGCAGAAATTGAGGTTGAAACCCCGTACTTCAGCGGGAAGGTTACCGCTCTATGTATGACGACCCCCCTGTACGACCTTGTCATCGGAAACATCGACGGGGCGCGAGTACCGAATGATCCGGAATGTTTGGGAGAAGACCCTAAGATAGAGCCCTCACCAACCCAGCGACCGCGAGATACAGTGGAGGAGCATCCCGTGACGGAGCTCACTAGAGCCCAAGGTGAAGCCGCGGCGCAAGAGACAGTGAATGAGAAGATGATCGTGTTGAATTAGTTCACATACCGGGCAGCTGGACTTACGTCGGCACGACCTCAACCGACCGACAGTGTAAAGGTGACGGAGTCGGCCAGCCAGGCCAAATGTCGGGACGTGAACAAGCGGGTGAATAACCGCGCAGGATCGGTTGAGCGTGATGACCCGTTAGCAGTGTCGGAAGTGACAACGATGGCTGAGACGCTGCCTCAGGTACCGTCGTTGGAAGGGGCTCGCCGGAACAAAACGAGCAAAAACAATAAGAAGTGATCGAGAGAGCACCGCAAGAAAGGGCGCAAGCGCCGCTCGAAATACACAGGATAGGTGCTGAGGTGGAATCGAATTGTGTTTGGCAGGCCTGAGTGCCATATGTTGTGATAATGTTCTTGTTGTCCTGTGTCACAACTGTATGTCGAGCGAGTCAAAATGTTTGTTACGGTGATGTGATGTACAGTATTGTATAATTGTTGTAATGGGAGAAATTTGTACGTTTGTATTGTTTGGAATATGTGATGGAGTGTTGCATTCATGAACCTGTGGCTATATTTCAAGTGTTGTGGTATTGAATTACAATGTACAATTGTATTGAGTGATATATTGTGAATGTGACGTGTCATGAGCGACGGTCTATATTACAGTCGTTGAGAGTGTGAGGACTGTTCGCGCTCGTTTGTTTGGTATTGAATATTATGAGATAATATTCTTAAAGTGGGGGGGGGCAGTGTCACAAAACAAGCGCTCAAAAAGAGCGCGCCGCCAACTCCTCGCGACGAAACGCCGGAGAGACGCCGCGAGGTCAACGATAAAAAAAAGAAAACAAACACCCAGACTCCCCGGGCGCGACTCTCTCCCTCGGAAGCGTAGATTCGCCGACGAACCTCCTCACCCCACCACGGCGGCCGAACAAGCACTCGAACTTTCTAGATGGAGAGGGGCATGGCGAGGCCGGGTTGAGTCATCCATCGCGAACGGCCTTCGAGCCGTCTCGTCCTCTTCCCAGCCTTCACTGCGTATCGCGCCGACGAAAGGATAAGAACTTTCTGGAATCTCGCGCAGAGGGTATTTAATCGAGCAGCCGAGATGAGCGATCAGGACAAGACGGAAGTTAGCGCCAAAGCGCATAGGGATTCCACCGTGTAGTCGGCGAAGGTTTTGTCCGTAGAGACAAAGCAGGAAAAGAAGATGATTTCCACCTGAGGGGTGACGACTCCAGCTACAGGCAAGAGTGTGTGTTTACCACTATCGAGCGAAGACGCGTGGCAACAGCTGCGTGTGGGAAGCTGACGTGTTTCCGGCGAAGAAGTTTGAAGCTTGGAGAGTGGCCAATTGAAGACGCGAGGTTTCCTGGAAGAGAAGCTTCGGCGAGGTTCCTGGAAGAGAAACTTCGGGGGGGAGCGGAACGAGAACAACGCTGGACTTTGAGTGAGTGATTCTCGGAAGAGTATCATCCAGACTTTCGTTCCAAGAACTTTGGACTGAATAGGTTTCCTATCTCTTTAGTCTTTAAGTGTCTTGGTTGTTCAATGCATGCGACTGCATTGTAGTGCATATAGTTGTCTGTGTCCGTTGTTTCGAGTGATGCTGATAGTACTGTGTAGTACGTTGTTTCATTGGTGACATATTGTACTCAACTATTGTGGAGTGTGCATATTTGTGTATTGTTTTCGATCTGCCATTATTTAGAGTATAATTTTGTTTGGTTATCAACTCTCGGCTCTGACTTGTTCTTTGGGCCACAGCCGGCATCCACTGGCGCGCCAAAAAGGACCACTTCTAAAGTGTCCACGCTTTCGCGGTGTGGTTCGGGGGGCCGATACTTCGGCCCTTGGAATTAGCCCGGCGATCGCCTCCCTAATTAACGGGACCTGTGTGACACCTAGACAGCGAGAAATGACCCCCCCTTTTCCTCAAAAGAAACAAATTTTTCGGTACGCCTATGGCGTAAGATGATACTTTTGATAAAAAAAAGAATGGTCGAATGGTTGAATTACACGGCGACTACGTAGCGTAAAACCTTTCCACGCAATTTGTGTCTACTCGTCGTTCCAGCACTGTTTTTTCAGTCGAAATCTGTTGTCATACAAATAGATAGTACGTAGCATGTCTAAATACGTTTGCGATCATTAGAAAATATATGAACTATCACTACTTGTGCTTTTCAAGAGCTAACTAGCACTTGTATGTTGTGCCCAAAAATATAGCGAACAATGAGAAAGTTCATAAATGGTTTACGTGAATAAGTTTCATACAATGTGAAAGAAAATATTTTAACGAATGAACATAGAGGCTCTCGAATCCACCCAAACACAGTTTAGGGCCTTACTATCTACACCCATATAAAAGTTACGTTGCTTACAGAGCCAAGGTGTAACTTGCTATATTCAAGCAAGTTAGCAATACCTTATCGCAAAAGAGATGAAAAGATAGAAAAAATGAATAAGTGAAAGAAAAGGAGGTCTCAGGGGACTGATAAAAACCAGAAGAATGCTTTCTACTTACAGTTGTCTTAACCATACACTGCTCAGTGCGGCTAATACCAAGGAACTTGTGCAAAGAGCGGTAACAAGAATATAATATCAGAATAAGACCATACGGGCAATAACAACGCAATAAGTGAAAAAGATTCATTGAGCACACATCAATAATGGTACGTGTATTGTTTAACTCAGAGACAAGACGACGATGAACACTTGGCTGGGCCTCGCCATGACGAAAGACCCCTGGCCGTTTAGTTGCTGGGCCTAAGTAGCCGCGCTCACAGCGGGGAAGGGGGAAAGAAAGAAAAGGAAGGGACGTAAAGCGCACGAAACGGTGGAGAGGAGGAGGAGACGATATCGCCTAGGGCGAATGCTGATAGCAGATAGTCCGGTCTGTTACATCTTCTCTTCACACATTTTCAAAACACTGATTTCTTTTGCACTCATTTACTTGATGGAAGGATGGCCCGTAGTGAAGGCGCTTCGGTTCGCTGCGCTGGCGTCCTGACCTGCGCAGGCCAGCCAGTGGGCTTCCTGGAGTGTCTGGAGAAATGGTGGCGCTATAATCTTCCTCTGGCTGAGCTGGTGGCACCTGGTGACACCCCAGTGGGTTGTCCGGCGTGATGTGTACCGCGGTGTCCATCACTGAACTTCGTCGGGGGCCTCGCGTCGGGGTTCGGATTACCCTCGGGGCCGACCTTGTCGCTGAAGTTTTCGTCCGTTCGCAGAAAGTGTTGTCGGTTCCGTCTCAGGAGCCCATGGTCTTCCGTTCTTACCACGTATGATCGTGGTGCAGTCTCTCGTACCACTTTCGCTCGGTGTGACCAGCTTCCATGTTTGATCCGGACCACATTTCCGGCTTCCAAGGGTGGTAGTGGCCTGCCTCGGGAAGACTGTTGCTGTTTCCATACGGGTATGCCTCCGTCGACGTTGTATTCTGGAAGAGTGGCGTGCAGGCGACGACCTTGCAGTAGTTCTCCGGGTGAGTGACCGCTGTCAAGGGGAGAAGATCGATAAGCCAACAGACCAAGCCTTACATCACCCCGGGACTCGTGGGTTTTCTTTAGAATACGCTTTACGATCTGTATTCAATTTTCAGCTAAGCCATTTGATCGTGGGAACTCTGGACTTGAGGTGATATGCTCGAAGTCATATCGGCGCACGAAGGACGCGAACTCTCGCGATGCAAATTGAGGGCCGTTGTCGGTGCAAACTTGGTTGGGAATGCCGTATCGCGAGAAGATAGCAGATATCTTGTCGATTACTTCCGCCGCCGTGGTACCTCTGAGTTTTTCGACGTCAGGAAAGTTAGAATGGGCATCAAACACAACTACGTAGTGTTCTCCAGCGAATGTAAATAGGTATGCCTACGCGATGCCACGGTCTGTCGGGCGTTGGCTGTAGCAGGAGGGGTTCGCTCGGTTGACTGTATGCGTACTTTCAACATACGCTGCACGTTCGCGCTCGTCGCTCAATATCACTGCTCATTCCCGGCCAGAAAACCAGTCTACGGGCTCTAGCTTTGCACTTGTTCATACCTAAGTGGCCTTCGTGAATTCGCTCCAGAATTTCCGCACGCATTGATTTAGGCACCACAACTTTGCAACCCTTTAGCACCACTCCATCGACCACGGATAGCTCTTCCGCATACGGTTTCAGTACACCGTCTATTGCCATGCCATCTTCCATTTGTTTCATGGTGCGGCTGAGAAGCGGATCTTCGCGGGTTTCCTTCTGCAGCCGCAACATAGTCGCTTTGCTTTTGATGCTGGTGACTACTTGCGTTGTGTGGACGTCCACGTCCTCGACTTGGTCACCTCCGCCAGTTGGTAGTGCAGCCCGAGACAGCAGGTCTGCAAGTAACAGGTCCCTACCAGGTACAAACTGCAACAAAAAATCATATTTTATAAGACGGATGAAAAACCGCTGTATCCTGGGTGGCATATCTGCAATGTTCTTTTCGGCAATCGCAAGTAATGGCCTGTGATCAGTTTCTATCGTAATGCTTCGTCCATACACGAACTGATGAAATTTTTCACAAGCGAAAACAATTGCCAGTGTTTCCTTTTCTATCTGGGCGTATCGCTCTTCACTCGGCGTCAGCGCTCTTGAGGCGTAGGTCACTGGGCGCCAGTCATCCCCGTGTCTTTGCAATAAGGCAGCGCCAATACCTGTTCCTGAGGCGTCCGCAGTTATCTTAGTGTCTTTTTTCATCAAAAAGAGCCAGCAATGGAGGATTAGCAAGCGCTGCGCAGATCTGGTCCCATTCGCGCTCATGGGCTGTTGTCCACTCAAACACCGATGCTTCTTTCACCAGGCTACGCAGCAACGCCGTTTTATCACTCAAAGCTGGCAGGTATTTCCGAAAGTAGTTCACAACCCCGAGTAATCTGCGCACACTCTGTTTATCTTTTGGGGCTGGCATGGCACGGACGCTTTCAATTAGATCGGGGTCCGGACGAATTCCGTCTCTTCCGATAACGTCGCCAAGGAATGCAACCTGCGTGGTGCCGAACACGCATTTAGCTGGATTAAATGTCAGCCCTTCCTCTTGCGCCCGCCTTAGTACTGCGATGACGCGTTTGTCGTGTTCTTCCTTTGAGTCGCCCCATATTAAAACGTCGTCTACGTAGACGCGCACTCCCGGCAGCCCTTCGAACATTTCTGTTAGAGTCTTCTGGAACACCTCGCTGGCTGAGGAAATTCCGAAAGGCAGACGCAAAAAACGGTACCGCCCAAATGGTGTCGCAAAAGTGCATATTCTTGAAGTGGCCACATCTAAAGGAATCTGGTGAAAGCCGGCATTAGCGTCGAGCCGTGAGAAATATTGTGCTCCTGCCAGCTCGCTCTCTATGTCCTCTCTTGAAGGGATAGGATAGTGCTCCCGTTTAATGCTCCTGTTCACTGCTCTAGGGTCCATGCAAATGCGAAGGGTACCATCCTTTTTGTGCACAACTACCAGGGGGCTCACCCATTCAGTTGGTTCATCCACCTTGACGATGATTGAGGCCTTTTCCATTCGTTGCAGTTCTTGTCGCAGGCGTCCTTTCAACGCTATGGGTACTCTGCGGGCAGGCTGCACGACTGGAACAGCATCCTCTCGTAGCATCATTTTGTAGGGTCGCCTGACGCAGCCGGTGCCGCTGAAGAGGTCAGGAAATGCAAGCTGGAATTTCGTTTGCCCATCGCCTACCTTCACGGCGTCCAACGTCACCGGTACCAGACCAAACTGCTGGCATGTCTTTAAGCCAAGGATGGCTTGGCGCCCCTTTTTCACAATAAAGAACGAGACTGAATGCTGTGCTTCGTTTATCTCGAGATCTTTGGTCGCCACGCCAACGTGTTTGATTGTACTGCCGTTGTAGGCGGAGAGGACAGCGGCGCTCTTTCGCAGAGTGCTTGCGTGGGCGATTCGGTTGAACAGGGTTAGGGGCAGCAAATTTGCCTGAGACCCGGTATCTACCTTGAATTGTATCTCCTGACCGGCTATTTTTCCGCGAACTATCCAATCCGCTCCTATATCTCCGGTGACGCCGCAAATGCCGATGCCCAAGATGTCAAAATTTTCATCGCTTTCTTCGGCTTTGTGAACCTCGCTTATCCTGCGCGCATTGTTGCAGCATGTGGCCAAGTGGTTTCGTTTCTTGCATGCATAACAAGTTTTTCCATACGCCGGGCACCGCTCGGGGGCATGTACCTTGTTACAATTTCGACACCGAGTTCCATTCGCAAACTTCGTGCGGTGTGTGCGGCGTGTAACGTCAACGTGCAGGCTTTCATTTGGCCATGCTGTGCTCTGAATGGCAGCAATCTCAGCAGCTTTGCAAATTTCTTCTGCTTTCTGCAAGTTTAAGTCTTTGTCGCTCAGCAACTTTTCTCGAAGTTTCGCATTATTTGTCCCAAACACCACTTGATCCCTGATCATGGACTCTTCAAGCGTACCGAAGTTGCACAGCTTTGCTTGCTTTTTTAAGTCCCGTAGGAACCGCTCAAAGGGCTCGGCCTCTTCCTGCTTCCGCAGTCGAAAAATGTGCCTTTCGTAGACTTCATTACCCTAGTCGACACAATATTCTTCAAATTTCCGCACTAACGTGTCATAATCTTCTTTGCTCTCACCTGCCGCAAACGAGAAGTTGTTGTAGACCTCGAGCGCCTCGTCCCCCGCGGTGCTCAGAAGAATCGCTGCTTTTGCGGCCGATGGGTGGGGCTTCTCCGGTTCCGTAGCGGTGATGAACAGCTGCAGCTTCTGCTTGAATACCAGCCAGTTTTTCCTGATGTTGCCGGACAGTTGCAGCGGTTCCGGGGGCTTGACGAGGTCCATTTCGAACGTCAGTATACCACTTCTGTCACCATGTATCGTTTAACTCAGAGACAAGACGATGATGAACACTTGGCTGGGCCTCGCCATGACGAAAGACCCCTGGCCGTTTATTTGCTGGGCTTAAGTAGCCGCGCTCACAGCGGGGAAGGGGGAAAGAAAGAAAAGGAAAGGACGTAAAGCGCACGAAACGGTGGAGAGGAGGAGGAGACGATATCGCCTAGGGCGAATGCTGATAGCAGATAGTCCGGTCTGTTACAGTACGTGTCACCGAAATGTTTACACGAGCTCTCATGATCAATGCTACAAAACAGTAAAAAACAAAAAACGAGTGAAAAAACAAACACTGAGCTACACAACAAGTGATCTTTAACTTTTTCCGGAGGCAGTATCTCGAATAATTGTCCTGATTCATACTGGCGATTTCTCGGTTGATATTTAGGAAACGTGTCATTAGGTAATTGATTGATTGATATGTGGGGTTTAACGTCCCATAACCACCATGTCATTAGGTAGGCGAGCCTTTGAGTAGCATGGGTAGTTCGAAACACAGACGTTCTGTGTCAGTTGTGTCAAAGGTGATATTGAAAACGGTGAGATGATGATGATGAAGATGATGATGATGATGGGATGTAATATGGGGGTCACGTAAACTTTGCCTTTGTGTATGTAAAGCGAGCTTAAGTTGGATGAACCTATCTATTCTTAGTATATTTAGTTAGGAGAACAAAGGCACTGTATGGTCATTTCGATTAAGGTTTTCGATATAACGCACATGTTAATGTTCCTAGCTTATCGATCATATTCTGATGTCTCAACTTTTCCAGTCCTCACCATACGAGTCGTCCTTTATACGACAGTGCAGTAATAAATTTACGATAATGCAACGGTGTTCCGAACTCTAACGAGGCCTGTAAGGAATTTTTAAAATAAATAATGTCATTACGGATTTCCTATAGGGGAAATCCGGCAACGCCTGCTTCCGAGGTTTCACAAGAGCGTCATTTTTGGAGCTTCATAAAATGCTCGTCTATGCATGTTGCCTTTCGTAGAATGTAAAATATAAGTGTATACGGCATCTGTTGACGACCGATTTATCTACAGTTGCGGATGAAACTAACATTAGAGGCCCACTTGAGTACAGCTGTTTAGAAGGGACGGTGATCTTCGCATCTGAAGAGCTGAAAACTTATTTTCTGGTAGACGGAAGGAAATGACGCCTTCGGTAATGGCTGATATAGCACTCTGATAGAGTACCGCTGCTTCCGGTCACATCGCGATCGAAAAATGCGTCCTCTGTACCATCGCTAATTTCTTCGCAACGGCCGTAAACACACAACTTTTTATGATAAGAGGTGTAAAATGGCAATGTTTTCACTCGGAAGCATTAGGACGTCTCTACGTGGTCGCCGCTGATCGGGAGTCAAGCACCAAAGACATTTAGGCGTAAAAAATAACAAACACGAAAGCAGTCTCTGATAACACTTCATAACACCTGGACTACGATCTTACTTTAGTAGCAGGCTATGGCGAACTAGCTGAGGCCAGCCTCTCTGCCTTCTGGTAAATTCTCTCTCTCTCTTCATAAAGAGCCATCGTCAAAATGATCGGCATCAGCTATGACAGGAAGCGCAGAAACTGTAGAAGTATACAGGAAATACCGACAAATGAAAGCAATGTGACGTATAGGACGAAACAAAAAATAAACAAAAGCAATACAATGCGCAACTAAGCTCCAGGAACACGAACTGATCACCGAGGCCTGAGTTGTCGTTCACTGATATTTGTCGATTGTTGCGACCAGCCTTTGCAGGCACCGGAGAACCGGGATGAAGAGGTCGAGGCAGGAAAAATGTGAACATATCAGACCGTTTATTTACATTATGTACATGGCGAGCTCCTGCACATGTCGAGTTCCCTATATTGAGCCGGGTGGCTCATTATAAAAGGTACGCTCTCCCTTGATCTCTAGATTGGGGAACGCGTGCAGATGGCACTGTCCAATTACGTGTCACACAGCACCTGCGAGGTTGAGGCGCATACACGGCCCAGTCAACGTCCACTATTGAGGCGTGGTCACTGCACTGCAATGTGGCACCAACGTGGCACCAACGTGGCTCTTTTTTGTCGTGTGTGTGCCGCTGGGCGAGGGTCCCAATCTCACGACAGCATACATCAAAAGGGCCGGCACAACAGAGCTCCAAAGGGTCCTCGAAACTACTCGCTGTATTAGTGGGGTGATTTGTGGCTCCCGCCACTGTCTTTTCCAAGGAAGATGTCGCTACCGCGTAAACACTTACCGTCGTCTCGTGAAACCGCTTATGGCGTTGGGCGAAACGACTAACCACGTTCCGTCTAGGAAGGACAATACATGGCAGACATAGGTAGCCAGCCGTTCGGCGACTTGTTTAAAGATAAAAAAACGCCACTCGCTCGTAAGCCCAGGCACCGGTCGCAACAGTATTCTATTATGCGAGGGCACCTCCGATTCAGCTCAAGCGGCGGAGACGGGAAAACAGAAAGCTGAAATTACGCAAGGATATTTAATCATTTACCTTTCTGTTAACTGCTTGTCGAGTCTTTGGGACAGATCACCAGCACGTCGACTGTGATGAATTTGGAAAGATGCGTTCAATTGATTCATAGAAAAAGTGGCGGAATGGGGCGCTGGCTCCCTGTGGTATCACGTCAACAAACAGTACCTTTCGTCAATGTAGAACTTATCACGCGGGCATCAAGAGTAACATCAAACTCGTGAAATATCAGGCCTTCAGAGGACCAGATGAATTTTGTGGAGTGGAAAATTTCTCAACAAATATTTGAAATTTGTTTCTCACTCTTCATTGATATCAGATATCTAAGCAGCAGTATTTCTCCATATGTCACGACAATATCTTCGTATTTTTAATTTCATAAAGCACGCTTCCGGGGCCCTGTATTTGAACGTCATAATAGCTGAACGAGTAGAGCACCGTTTCATAATCAAATGCAATCATGGCTAACTCTCGTTCGCATCACTTTAATATGGGTAGTGCCGTTTTATTGTAAGATTATTGTAAATAAGAGCACGATAGCGCACCATTTGCTCCCATGAAAGAGAAAATAACAACCATAAAACATGTTTGCCCTTGACGTGAATTCGCAATATTAAAAAGCCAGCCTTTCACGGATGCTGGAGTTTACATGTGCCTGCCTTCATGTAATAATAGGGCTTGTCACGTAGCCTTTTGTTCATTTTTTTTCTTCTGCTGTCCAAGCAATTTTTGTTTAATCCTCATTGGTGCTGTCAAACGATTGCTCTCCCAATTCTAGCCACCTTGCATGCGTAGATACGTAGCAGCGGCGTACGCCCAGTCATCCTCTGGAGTGATTAATATTCTCAATGGAATGGACATTTGTCGATAGTGAGGCACTGGGCCACCTTTTCATTAACTTGATTAAAATGCCTTGTTTTCGATGCCTACAAGTGTTATTTTGCTTGGTACCCACACATATATCGTTGCGCAGCGCCATCCAATTTACCTGAGATGTATGTTTGCATGTATGCATGTATGTATGTATGTATGTGTGTATGTATGTATGTATGTATGTATGTATGTACGTATGTATGTACGTATGTTTGTACGTATGCATGTATTGTTGCCATGTTATTGTTTTGTTTAAGTAAACAGCTTGCTCATAAATCAACAGCTGAGCACAAGTTCGCCTGTTTTAGTTGAACTTGTTCAGAGTACTGAAGAAATACCAAACGCGTAGGATGATTTCAGCAAAACAAGTGGCTCCAAAGTATACGAAGTGTTATTTCGGAGTTAGAAATGTGAACGTTATCTTGATATAAACACAACTATTGGTATAGAACAGAATTAGAGTAAGTTCTAGGTGGCAGTCATCTTTGTGGGGGGCATGGGGGGTGCTGCTGATTACGTTGAACGGACGACAGCGCTAGCATCTAGTCTGTTCATAGCACATGCGTGATGGTCGCCAGTGTTCGCTCGTCATCGGCTGTGACCGAACTATCAATCAGTCCCTACACGCTGGCCTCGCCGACAGAAGGCAACTGGGATGAAGATTATGCATGCTTGCTCTAAACATGGCCGCGAGAGTAAAAATAATTTGGTATATAAATAAGTACACATAAGGAGGTCTGTGTAGGATACTCTTCCAGAGTATTGGCCTCAAGCGCTGAAGAATGGTGCACGAACTGATGTTTGCTAATCAAAACCAGGCAGTTCCCGTTCGAAAGTCGCAATCTCTCATAGAGCGAATTGAAGCATTACTTTATATTGTTGCTTACTGAAGTGTCTAACGTAGTGCACACTCAGCGGTTGCGGGTCGTCTGTCTTGCGCAACCTGCACGACACTTGTATATCCCTACATATTGCCTGGAGCAGTTATAGCATACGCAAACTAGGAGGGTGGGGGGGGGGCTAAAACGGCGTGCTGCTATTGTAAAGCCGAATGAATGGCCCTATAAACGTTCAAAACTTTGTCGATGTAGGAATGTGTGTTGTTACTTGTTTCTTTATTTCCTTTGTTAAACTCGCATGTCTGCTGTACTGGTGGCTTAGTCGACGTGACGCAGTTTAGAAGAGTTTCGTCTGTGATGACTACTATTCACGCCTATAAAAAAGCCGAAGTGTCTTCCCCAAGTAGGTGAAGAGATCTGATCTGACGAGCCTTGTCCAGAAGAGGTGCATTTAAGAGAATTTGTTGTCGCCAACGAAAAATTATAAGGTTTTAAAGAGTACGGGTAGTGTTATTGCAGGACGAACCAGATTTATATCAACGCCATCGGTGTGCCCGATAGTTGAATGTCCGACGACATTACAAAGCTCTTGAACCGCAGAGGAAAGATGGGATAAGAACTATACGACTCGTGTGTTTTCGGTCATGTTAATATTTTTAACATCAAAGAGCGCTGCAGTAAAAGCCGTGAGGACATCAACGCAGCACGTCGCCACTGCTTTGATAAAAAGAAAGCATGCACTCCCGAGAGACATAACCTAGTAAAAGAAGGCAACAGTATTCCGGCTCTTTGAAAGTCGTCTCTTGAGAATGCTTCCATGCAGCACTCTAATAATATCCCATAAAAAGTGAGGCAGAATGAAGCTGGTTAGAAGAGGCAGTGCCCCTTACGAAGAGAAAGGCTGCTCGACGCGTGAGACGGAGGATGCGCTCGCCAATGATAAAACGTTGGATGCTACTTCTGTCATTGATCCTCCCGAGACGTTCGATGAAAGGGACACGGAGACGCTTAATAAGGAACTGCCACGTCGTCACATGCAGTTGCGCGAGAAGAGGAAGTGCCTTGGAGTTCTCGGACGTCGTTACCTTGTTTATGCGACTTTACCTTTATCGTTCATCTTCAAGCTCCACCCTCCAAGGAAAGAAAAACGATGTCGGTGCATTACTTCTTGTTATACCAACCTATGCAGTGGCAGCCTTTAAATAGTAACACCTCTGACATAAGTGGTTATAATGGTTATGAATGAAAAGAGATTATGAATTTTGTACCGGTAGAACGAACACTAAATTTTAATACAAATGATAGCACGCACACACACATACACAAACGCACACACCACACACACACACACACACACACACACACACACACACACACACGTGCTCTCACAAAATGCACTTCTTAAGCACCCCGAGTGCCCACACTCAAGTGAATTAAGTAAAAAAAAAACGTTCTTGATTATGCTTACGTCGTTTTTGGTCTTATGGTTGCTTGTGCACTCCTGTCGAAGATTCGGCTGCAGTGACTTTATTAGTACATCAATCTTTCATCATTTCAAGCCTTCATATTTCCGTCAATTTCTTTCTTGTTTAGATTTGTTCCTGAATACGGCATTACAAGATAATTTACGCCCGTAATAAAGTAACATGTTTTGGCAAGCACTGGGCTGCGTACTAATTTTGCCAACTTCAGGTAGCGTACGACAGCTAATTGGTCAGTCAAATTCACTCAGGAAGTTATTTTTATAACGCCACGTTACGCAAGCGGGTTTGCAACTGTTCTGTGGCCCCTAGTCAGTTATTGCTGCCCTCAACTTTCCTTGTGAAGTATTTCCCCCCCGCCCCCCCCCCCCCCCTATTTTTCATTGTCCTCTGAAGTGCCGTCGGCAAGCTGTTGTTCATCCACTTTTAACTGTACTAATTACTTATTAAGTAAATTTCATTAAGGAATTCATGCATCGCCCCCAAGGTTTTCTTACACTGGCTTTGAAATTTGCCATCATTGTGTTACTATAGGTGTTATTATGGTATAACTATAGTCACCGATCAATGCACATTCTATCGTTCAATCACATATATCAAAATAATGGTTATTAAAAATAGAGGTAATCAGTCCTCTGCCTAAATGCGACTTTCATCAGAAGAAAACCAGGGTGCAGCTGAGATGTCTATAAATAATACACTCGCCCGTCTCCATTTCTTTGAATGGTTTACATGCGCACCGGAAATGTTGTGTTTTCTGCACGCATAGGCACACAACACTCCCTCGTGATAGGCTTTATCCAGGGAGCTCTTCGCTTCTGTTCATGTTTGATTTTCCCGATTGCCGTTTCTGCATTCGAATTCGCTTCATACTTGTGTGGCCTGGGTTTGGTTCTAAAGAAAACGTTACCAACAGTTATAACGAGTTTCATAGCACGCCAATACTTCACAGATTTCTATCGTTTGCAGCATTTGACTTTAGATTTGAAAGCACAGAGTACCAGTACTCTAAATCGTTGAACACCTTTTTTAAACACATTATCCCAGATACAGGTTACCGCTGTCGCTGAGTAGGGCGGATATGTACTAAAACCAAGCAACAAATACTTTCAACCTTCTTTCATTTCGTTAGTTAGTATATATCGCCTGTATTTTGCTCCCCCTCTGTGAAATTCTCGGATGCTGTAGTATAAATAAATAAATAAATATTTGAATAAAAATATTGCTTTATGTCATATTGACACGTGCGGTTCTTTTGGTTTACAAAGAAAGCCGCTATCACTTTCTGCTAAGCGCAACTCAGGCCGCGTTCATCTTGTATGCCACTCTGGAACGCGTTATGACGCGTGTATCTGTTAAGCGCAACGCAGGCCGCGTTCATCTTGTATGCCACTCTGGAACGCGTTATGACGCGTGTATCTGTTAAGCGCAACGCAGGCCGCGTTTATCTTGTATGCCACTCTGGAAGGCGTTACGACGCGTGTATAAAAGCCGGCGCAGTGCGCCACTGGGGAGTCTTTTTTCCGTCGGCCGACGACTGTTCACGCCGCTGTTGCTGTTTGGCCTTGTTTTGCTGGGCACAAGTTCGCCCAATAAACAGTCAGACAAGCCACCGCCGAACCACCGCGTACCACCCACAGACGAATGGCCTCACCGAGCGTCTAAATAAGACCATCGCCGACATGCTGGCCATGTACGTGGACGTCGAACACAAGACGTGGGACGCCATACTCCCGTATGTAACCTTCGCGTACAACACGGCCGTGCAGGAAACGACGCAGTTTGCTCCATACAAGCTCGTCTACGGACGGAGCCCAACAACAACGCTTGACGCCATGCTACCGGTCGGCACCGACGAAGAAGACCTCGACGTCGCCAGCTACCTGGATCGCGCTGAAGAAGCTCGACAGCTAGCCCGCCTGCGAATCAAGAGCCAACAGACGGTCGACAGGCGCCACTACAACCTTCGACGACACCACACCGAATACCAACCCGGCGACCTTGTCTGGGTCTGGACGCCGATACGACGACGGGGATTGTCTGAGAAGCTCCTGCGACGCTACTTTGGACCCTACAAGGTAGTCCGACGTCGTGGTGAACTGGACTATGAGGTCGTGCCCGATGGCTTAACGTCATCCCAACGACGCCGTGCACGACCCGAAGTCGTACACGTGGTGCGACTTAAACCTTATTACGCGCGCTGATTAGCTGTGACGCATTGTTAATGTAATTTATTGCATGTACTCCCTCTTATGTTCTGTCTTTAGCATCGGGACGATGCTTTTTCAGAGGGGGGGTAGTGACACGTGCGGTTCTTTTGGTTTACAAAGAAAGCCGCTGTCACTTTCTGTTAAGCGCAACGCAGGCCGCGTTCATCTTGTATGCCACTCTGGAACGCGTTATGACGCGTGTATCTGTTAAGCGCAACGCAGGCCGCGTTTATCTTGTATGCCACTCTGGAACGCGTTACGACGCGTGTATAAAAGCCGGCGCAGTGCGCCACTGGGGAGTCTTTTTTTCCGTCGGCCGACGACTGTTCACACCGCTGCTGCTGTTTGGCCTTGTTTTGCTGGGCACAAGTTCGCCCAATAAACAGTTCGCCTGACACCGCCCTGACTCCTGCGTGATTCCTCTCAAGTGCTGCGTGTGTTACAAACCTCGTGACAATATTTCACATTTTAAACCCCTACACAGCCAACCCGCTTACGTCTGCCGCATAGTAAATTACACACACCGTCTTCTTTTCTTCTACATGGCGACATTTTTAGGCGTAATTTTGCTTCGCGACGTCACTCGTATCTGACAACTCTGCAACAGTAGTATGCACTGTGCTGTTAGTCGTTTCCATTTTCGTTAAACACAAACACACAAAAGTCAGTGCATTGGGTCATCAATTGTAAATAAATTACAGGCCGAATGCATGCAATACGAAGGATTCATTGTCACAAAAGCAGAGTTTTTGGAGGCTGGGTTTCGGGGTTTTCTTACACTCGATCACCAGTGAGGGTGATTGAGTTCAAAAACAGCAAAGGCGTGATCTAGTTACCACCATAGGAGCACACTTGAGTGACATGCTGACAGTAGTATTGTTTTGTTTTTTGTAGTTGCCATGAATGGCTGATGACCCACTTACCACGGCTACCTGGTGACTTCGTTTTTTTGAGCTCGTGATAGTTCATTTATAGAAAAGCACTCGAAGCATTATTTATGGATTTCAAACACTAGATTACCTTCTATTCGCTGTAATGAATAAATGTAAACTAACTATTGATAATCTTCGTACATTATTTAAAACTGATATATTAAATTAGGTATGCTAATTCCGTTTTTCCTGAATGCAGGGTGATTGCTGATATGATTACTTTGTTTCATACATTGCTTTGTCATGAATAGTCTTGTATGCAATTCAGAGTTGCTTCTTTTTTCAGTATTTGCTGCCATGGGCCACGCGCGCGTTTTCTTCTGTTTTGTCGCTTTTCGCTGCGTGTAATATCTTTCTAATTTTGTTACTTAGGTTTTTTTCTTGGTGAAAGGACTAGTCAAGCTGTCACATGCAAGGTTTTTCTGTTCATACCAAACCACTTATGCAACGTGTTTTATCACGTGGTTAAATAAATCAAATAATGGTACAAGAATTTCAGGCTAAAATTGCGGGCTGAGCTGGCGAAAACTATGGGAACGCCTCCCTCCCCCAGCGTCGTAAGCCAGCTTACGCGGTCCCTGCAACTGCTCCAGTGCTACTACTTTTTGAATGTTTTCGTAGTAGTTTATTTACACTATGAAGGCAAATAACACCGCATCAGTATAACACTTCAAAAAATTACTAAGCTCCTTCATGCCGCAAGTCATTCCAGGTAGTAATGAAGTGATGCATTCCCGTGGAATAAGAGATAACTTGATTGTAGTTACAGTTATCAATCGATTTGACGAAGTAGTTCGCCTCATTAAGTCATTATACAATAACATTACCTACGTGTAACACAGTGTTTAGCTTTAAGAATTCTACTGTTCTGTCTATCTCCAAATTATATCCAACAATTTCTACGAACGTCAAAAGCAGTGTTGTAAGCGGACGATACTGAAATAATTTTTTTTTTCTGGAAAGTCGTATCGGCACTGCGAGGTGTCCTATGAAGTGGCTGACTGTTGCATGCAAGTAATTTTTTGTGTCTCAAAGGAAATGAATTAATACCACAATTTATCCCCTAATGAACATTTTTTCTATTAACTACTATTTTCTTTCAAATACAAGTTCACTTTTTTCAGCGAAGCGTTTAGTCATATGACCACTGCTAACCGCGAGAATACTGTTTGCATGCTTTTTACCTTCATGCCAGCAGAGGTTTACACTAACGATAGACCTTGATCGATCTGTAGTGCAGCGTGTGAGCGAAAATGAATTGCGGCTCAAGGTGCTGCAAACACCAGAGGAACGTATGACGTCAAAATTGACATCGCGTTAATGCCGATAGTGTAAAACAGTGCCGAGAAGCGTCTGTGTATTGCGTGGTATTGTCACAGCATCCAGTGGAAGTTTGTAAATTAACCGTCATGGTTGACCAAACAAAAACACGAAGTTAGATGTTTGTGAACCAATGGTCAAGTTCTTTCTGACAGCGAGCAAAAGCGGCATATTGCTCGACAAACTATGTTTAATCACGCTTAACTGCCACAAGTTTTTAAGGATGGTGGCGGTGATGTTACCACAGGTGGGGTTACACTGGCAGAACTCACGCTGGCTTAAGCAAAAAGAGATAGTATGCGCGAAGTGGAGCTGCATGCGGCTGCTATACCCTAATAAATGCTCACCGAAATTTTGCACACGCTCCGATGAGCAAATGTACTTTTCGTTATGGTACTTTCACGTAAGTTACTGCAAGGCTTCATGAGGTGAAATGTACACTAGATAAACCTCTATAAAACAACGACAAAAGCGAATAAGTCATCACACTCAAAGATAAACCAGTATGCGAAATTTCTTAACCACGACGCGTTAACTGAGGTCACATTGTTGCACACATAAAATATTGATGTTTCAATCAATTGCAAAACTAACAGAAGTTACAACCTTCCAGTTATCTAACTTGACAAAAGTTAGAAAATTTTCCATTAAGTTTGAAAACCGCAGAACCAACGGCGTCAATTCTACAGCTGGCACCACCGAAGACTTCTGATTATGCGCACCGAAGCTCCGCTGCTCCGTGTTTACGCGAACACTGGTCTGACCACAGCTTGCGGTAAAGCAAAACGCAAATTTCTATAGTTGTGCACTCAGGACTGCCAGTTAGTGCCTCTAATGGTGCACATATATTTAGCCAGCCACTGCAGCAGCTCTACAGTTGGAGGAACCTGTCATCCCCGATGAGCGCATGTCCCTACAGATCTGTAGTGGCTGCCTCACTAATTCTGTCAGTCCCCGCCTCCTCCCTTATGGGAGTATTGCGGGTATGATGCTCACTCACAGGTCGATGAAATGAAGGATAAATGGAGCCCTCCACTACGGTGTCTCTTAAATCATATAGTAGTTTTGGCTAGTTATATCAAAACACTTAACAACAACAACAATATAATAAATATTAGTATATTAATGATAACTACAATATTATTATTATTATTATTATTATTATTATTATTATTATTATTATTATTATTATTATTATTATTATTATTATTATTATTATTATTATTATTATTATTATTATTATTATTATTATTATTATTAAATCTGTCTATTGAGTCCGCTTGCAACAAGCTAGCGCCATGCCTCATCAGTTATAGTCGTAAAATGCCGTTCGGTGTGGCGGGGAAAGGCTTCTGTTGGTGGCAACATACTGCAAAGATATTGTCAAGGAATGATGACAGGAAAGTATATTGATGCACACAATAGTTAAACAGAACATCTGAGCCCAACATCGCTTCTTTCGCTGGCCAGTGGCTGCAACGACGTTTGCGCAGGCGCAGTGGACAGCTGTGAGTTGTGCCGAATCTTCATGCTCTACCATCTGCGGCGGCGTTTCGAGATGCTGTCAAGTGAACCATTGATCTGACCATGATGCGAGTAAAGAGTGGGTAACACGGTGTCCAACCCGCCTCAATGAAAGCCGTAGCAGTCGTTGTAAGAATGGGCAACGAGTGAGAACCTCCGATGTTCATATCCACCGTGCACGGCGGTGTATACTGGCGGCTCTCACAGAAACAATAGAAATACTGGTTTTATTTCAACCAGGACACAAAAGAAACATCAACGTTAGTTCATACGTACCACGCCTGTATGTGATATCTGCGTGTTTTTTTCGAAAACCGAGTCAACAGGTGTCACTTACGGCGTTGCAAATTCGCCTTTTCTTAGCGCCTCGTGGTATAGGCCAATGACAACACGCAGGCCGGCGCTGAGCAGTCTCATATCACCCTGCGCTTTATTTATCGCTGCAATCGTGATTGCCTTCAACGTAGATAGCCAGCGGAAACGGTTACGCTTCATGCAACCCTAGCTTCGAAGAAGGTAATGGAGCGCGTTTCTGCGATACTCACTCTGAATGGAGCGAACAACAGCTGTCGGTCTTGCTACAGTAAAAGAGTCCTGACATGGCTTTGGGCTTTCATTTTTCACGTGTACAGCTGTCGAACTCGTAAATGATTCTTGCATTCATTGCCTTTGCTGCGCGAATGTTAGCTCTTAGAAACTTACTTTGCCCAGAGTCAATAAGACTGTGGCGATAACGTATCCAAGACGACAACTCAAATTCAGAATGAGACTTCGGGAAAGAAGGACTAATCTACAAGAGTGAGAGTGTCAGGGTACTAAATAGCTGGTTTGTTTTATTTATTCGGATTTGTGGATTCAATATAGAAGTTTTTGGGCGTGAAGAGTTTCTTCAAACACAGTTTAGAGCCAGCAACTACGAGGAGGTAATACGATGAAGTATAGTTGGCCTGGCGTGCCGAGAAGTTTTTCTTGGCGAGGGTGCCGTTACGCAAGAAAAATGACGCCAGTGCTCGCTTGAAGACCTTGGCAAACACGGCAGTCTTTCCTATGGGGTATTCTACAAAGCCCTTGATTTCAGGGTTGACTCGTTGTAGTTCTTGAAAGACATCGACGCTAAGGTTTCCACGAAGCAGTTGCCGTCATCGTTTTCCTGCGGCTGTGGGTCAACAGGGGTGCGAGACAGGTAGTCGGCGTCCGAGTGACTTCGCTCCAACTTTTAAATGACGGTGACGTCGAATTCCTGAAGTCACAGACTCCACCAAGTGAACTGACCTGAAGGGTCCTTCAAGTTGACTACACAAAAGAGGGTGTGGTGGTTGCTCACAACTTTGAAATTTCGTCCGTGGAGGTAGAGGTAGGGAGAAACTTGGAGGTAGCCCTGACGATGGCAAGGCAATCCTTTTCGGTCGTGAAATAGTTGACTTCTGCCTTAGATAGTGACCTGCTCATATAACTCATTACCCTTTCAAGTCTGTCAATGTTCTGCACGAGGTCGGTACTGAGGCCCAATTGCTTGTGTTGGTGTGGATTTTCGTGTCGACATCTACGTCGGATTGTACAAGTACCAGCAGTTTTGGGGGCGTCGTTTTAGTTCTTGAAATGCTTCCTCCTGCGGCGTTTCCCACTTGAAATAAACGTCAGTCTTTGTAACGTTAGTGAGTGGCTTGGCGATGCGAGAAAAAGTTCTGACGAAACGCCTGTAATGTGTGCACAGGCCGAGAAATCGCCGCATGGCCTTCTTGTCCATGGGTTGCGGGAAAGAAGCAATGGTGGTTGTATTCTGAAGTCAGGGCGTACCCCTGAGTTCCTCCAACGCAAAGCGGCCCTTTTATAGCTTCAGAGTAAGTTTGAAGGTCTTGATTGCTCAAAGTACAGCGTCGAGGTACCGGACACGCTCGTCAAAGCTTGTGCAAAACTTAACGACATCGTCCAAGTAGTTAAGACAAGTCTGCCACTTAAGTCCAGCCAGCATGGGATCCATATCACGCAAATATCCCACGCAAATATTCCGGTTGACGAACAGGTGCTGATTTTGCTGGTTTTAAAGTGCTGATGAAAATTATGAGGCTTGAGTGCGGTGGTAAGGTGACTTGTTTTTCCAGCACATTCAAGGCTTCGCTTCCTGGCGGCGAGCACAGTGGCAGTGCTGTTTCTGTGGATAGTGTTATCGACTTTGCTCTCACATTGATGACGGCCCTATGAAGGCTTGAGAAGTTCAAAATAAGTATGGCATCTCTCGAGCAATGCTGCAGTACGACGAAGCTCGCGAGGTAAAATCGGCAGCTAATGGTGACTCTGATTGTGCACATTGCTGCCGGTATAATTAGGTGCCTTCCAGCTGTACGGATTTCAGTGCCTTCCCAGGCAGCCTTAACTTTCTTCAACTTCGTGGCGAACGTCCCACTGATGACGGAATCGTCTCCGGTGCCGACGAGAGCTGTAACGCTGTGGCAGTCGATGAGGACGTCGAGGTCGCTAGTTCGTTGCCTCGCGTTACATCGTCAGGTCTTATGCTAGCCGCAAAGTATCGACATCGGAGCTACGTTCGGGGTGCGGCAGGTTCTTGAGGCATCGTCCCGTCATCGTCGTTGGCGGAGGATTTTCCGTAGATCATCGTACAGCAACCGCACCTCCATCGATTGCTGCCCTTAGTTTTTTTTTTATCGGGCTAGGTGACCGGCCCCGGTTTGGGCCAGTGTTCTGCCGAGTGCCGACGATGCGGTGAAATGTAGGAGATTTCAAGCGACTGCCGAACTTCCTCGCGGACAAGGTCGGTGATCGAAATAGCTTGAGGCTGCGTTGAGGTAACAGCTTGCGCAGCTCCTCCTGCACGATTGGCCGAATGGTCTCACGCAGCGCATCGGTACTGAAGGCTTTGATGAAGTTAAATGAGGCGCAGCGGCTGTACGGCGTTGTCCGCATCCCAAGTGCCTTTTCTATAGTCGTCGCTTTGGTAAGAAATTCACTGACAGTCTTTGGTGGGTTCCGGACAAGTCCCACAAACAGCTCTTGCTTGACCCCTCACACCGGTAACCGGAGCTTCGTCTTCTGTGTGTGCTTCGGTTCAGGTAACTCGCCTTCAATGTTGGTTTCATCAAAAGTTCCCTAAGGTTCTGTGCTAGGACCACTCTTATTCCTGCTTTATATTTGATGACCTATATTGATGACCTACCCTTGCACACTTCCGAGAAAATAGGTCTTTTCACGGATGACTGCATCCTGTATCTTACTGTGAATCTCCACAATGCCATTCTTAACAATTCGTTTTCTGAATGTTCTAGCTCGTCATAATCTTGCAAAATGAATATTAACTTCTCGAAAGCAGCCATTATGGTATTTACCAGGCGTTTGTGCCCATTGACGTCGGACTATGGTTTTCACAATGTTAGTTTATTAGGGGTGTCCGCATTGAAGTAGCTCGGTATCGTTAAGCCTCAGATTTATCATGGTCCAAACATATTGATTTCAAATGCAAAAAAAGCCCTAAAGTGTTTAAAACATTTACGTCGCAAGCTCCTCTTTTCTCCTTAGCAAATCAAGATGCTTACCTACAAAACTCTTATTTGTCCCATTCTCAAATATGATAGTGCGGTTTGTAACCACCATGAAAAGTGGGACATCAAAAAACTAGATTTCATTGAAAATAAAGATTAGCGCGTTATATGAGAGAGATATTGCAGGGATTTTTATCCAACGAATTTCCTCCCCCAGATAGGTCTCACTACTCTTGCGAAGCGCCGCCACATTGAATGCCAAAATTTCCACACAGTTCAATCAATTCTTCTCATTTGGGTGCTTTCAAAATATATATAAAATTTTCCTGATTTTCAGACGCAAGGAGTGACCATGCCTTTAGATTGCAACTTTTTTTCACCCACACTGACATGTTCAAATTGAGCTTTTTCCCTACAGCAGCCTTGAATTTGCTGCCCAGAAGTTTTCGTTCTCTACCACTTCAAGAATTTCTGACCTGCTCATGAACAATTATTTGTTTTTGTTGTTGTTGTTGTTGTTTTGTTCTTTTCCCGCTCATGCAATAGTGTCACTGAGGCTGCAGTACGTGAAATAAACAAAACGAATAAATAGGTGCTGCAAGAATCCCAGCCTTTCCTCTTTTGTAGAGATGTCGTCGTAAAGATTACCACGCTACTGCTCCCAATACACGATGCTCTCCTGGTGGGCAAACCCTCATTCAGTGAATCACTGTATTCACTGCACACTGCCTTCTTACTTTCTTTTTTGCAAGCACCGGACAGTGCAAGCGCATTTGCAGGACGTGGAAACAGCGTGCCATCGCATTTGCCTTTACGCACTGTTTCCCTGAGAGGCGGGGACGTCCCGCGTCAGTGCAACTGTTAGCCGCTTGGCCGCTTCCCTGATGACCGTCATCGAAGGCGTAGTCCTGACGGTGTTTGGGAAAATCACTGCTTCCTACAATTCTTAGCCCGGGCAGACATTCTCCGTTCTCTGAAATAGCGGAAAGAAGCCGAGGTGACGAAAGGGAAAGCTAACGGGAAGGCGTAAATAGCCTTCTCACATCAGGCATGCCATCCAGTCTTTATCAAGGTTCACTTGTCAGATTTGAGGCAGTTCTTAGCTCCCTTAATAATCTGACTCCTGTCAATGGCTCTTTTTAAATCAGGCGCAAATAATGGGGCCACTTAGCCCAAGAAAATACCAATAATATTTTGTTATCCTTAATGATACTTTTGAACCAGTCTTCGAACGCTGTACGTTCGAGCATTCATTCTTGCTGTCACTCTGTAGGTGTGGACGTCTGCCAGTAGTACTTCACTGCTACAATTTATCTTTGTTTCTATGCTACTACTTCGTGCGCATGAAAAAAAGGGAAGTCCAAATGGCCTAATGAACCACCTAACCTCATCGAGGTATCGAGGCGTCAGCTGTCCTTTTAGGACGTCCGTACTTCATGGTAGATATTTGTAATTATGACCGTACCACGTTGCTGAGAGCTAACAGGCACATATATTGTGTTTACCATTGAAAATGCGCCTTTAACTTCAGGTTGCCGTAATCATATACAAACATTGTTTGCTGCTCATCATAATTCTTCTTTCCAGCAAGCAAGACTATTTTGTAATGCCTCAGCAGTGCACACGTCTCGATATTCTGAATATATAAGAGTGATTCATTTATAAGGAGCTGCAAAGACGC
This sequence comes from Rhipicephalus annulatus, assembly GCA_013436015.1. Taxonomy (NCBI): domain Eukaryota; kingdom Metazoa; phylum Arthropoda; class Arachnida; order Ixodida; family Ixodidae; genus Rhipicephalus; species Rhipicephalus annulatus. Next base: position 266,154 of record WOVY01000567.1, read on the forward strand.
CAGCTTTGCATGATTACGACATTCAAAGGCTACTACACGAGAGGTTATACGTAACGAATATAGTTGATGTGCCATAAATATATAATTATTGATTTAAACTTTGAAGAAGTGTACATCGAATAATTTGCCAACTATATCAGGAAACTGCGTCCAATGAGAAGAAGTTTTCTTAATTGCAGGTTTCTTCACCAAACCTCCTGTTTAGCTTTGCAAAAAAGATAACGAACACACTGTGTCCTGCTAACCTATAGTCGATTGCGAAGAGTGAGGTAGATAAAAACAAAGATAGCTTCCGCAAATGTGATTAGTAATTGCCGCAAGACAGAATTAGCTCAGCTTGCAATATCTTACGCAAGGATTGTTCACAGCAGAGCTGATGGACACATTTGGGCTTCTCTTGTTAAATTACCTGTACAGAATGGTCGGGAGTTGATTGAGTGAGTGCGAGTTCATGGTGATGACAAGTTTCATCTACGACACATGGCAATCCTTGACCGTAACAGCTTTGCTGTAATGTATTACCGATTTCTGGTGTTTGGTATGTTGAACCAGACTGCGATTATGAGGAACACCGTAGTCATGTAATCGGGATTTGTTTCCACCAAAGTTTTGAACGTGCATAAAAATATAAACGGACAAATACTATAGTGTTTCACCCTCACCATAATGCAGCCCCTTTGGCCGGCAATCAAAGCCACATCTCTACCAGATAAGGTGTACATTCACTAAACAACGCCGGCAGGACGTACAGTTCTACCACTCTGTACAGCACCATTCTATTAGTCTGTTTGTTTCCTAAGCCTTCAGCCTTCAGCGTCGCTTACCTTCAGATAAACATTTGTAACTGACCTATGGCGTCATGTCTTGTAGATGCTTTGCACTAAGGCGAACTTGCCGGTGGATCGGATATGACTAGCGCCACCTTTTTCGTTTTCTAATGAATGCCTCCCCCTCCCCCCCCCCTAAAATAACAAAAAGCAATATATCATGATGCGGTTACAGCACGGGCAAAGTGCGCTCGATATTTCAGATCCCTGCGGAAACCTCTGGCCGATGAAGCTTGGCACGAACCCTCTGGCCCATGAAGTTTGGCACGAACCCACTCATGTACAGCCATTTGCTACTTTCGCTTCATTGCGGCAATAGCACTGGGCCTCAGTTTGACCATAGCGCTTCAATAATCGAAGCATCGAACATTTGCCAAGCGCGATTACAGACGGGGAAGTGATGCGAAGCATGACTACGCCATGCAACGGTCGGATGCCCGCTATTATACAGTCCGGTGGGCGGTGGTGTACAAGTGATAGTCGTGTTGAGTTTCATGGTGCCTCGCTGCGCATTATGCGTAAAAGCAAAAGTATTTAGGGGGCACTACTTGTCTTCTGATCTATAGGTGAACAGAAAATTAACATTTTGTGTTATACTACCGTTGCTGGACACTAATTACTGCACAAAATACGGGCCATGCGTTGAGCTAGCTGGTAACAACGATGCCACCTTTCTCTTCTTAGCATTTGATAAGTTGTGGCGGCTTCGATGTAATTAGTAACGTTGTATAGAAGTCATGTTCAAGATATGAGAAAACAAAGGACATTACTGATTCAATTATCTCAGTTCACTTACCTTTTCAAAGAAAAGGTTCAGTGGCCTTTTTTCGTTCTCGCAAAATCTGCAGCATACAATTTGATGCAAGACACGTAAGCGCTATGAGCCTCAGCACAGAACAAACCCAACATGCAGCTTCTATACGCCACAAGGATTAACCAGACAAGATGAGACTTGCATTCACCGGTTGATAGTCTACGTTGCTATCTCAAGCTCAAGATAAAGCAGTCGTCGGACCCAGGTGCACCGCATGCAATGCCCACGAAAAGTTGAAGCACGTGCCCTCCGAATCTTCTCGTTACCACACAGAATGACAAATTATGATGACAGTACGATATTCGCAAAACAGCTTGAACCTCAAATCGGGCTGTGGTAAGACAGTGGTTGTGCACTGCGTACATGATAGCGCTTTTGGTGTTAGTGAGGAATAGTCAGCGTAACGAAAGTTCATGAATGACTATTTTTGTGCACCCGTATGTGTTTATGACAGTATGTACTGTTTGTGGGCATATGCGATAATTGAAAATATCATAGATATCACAACACACCTGGAGTATTAAGCCAGGTGGTAAACCAGGCTAGTGATTTGAGATATTTCTCAAATATAATTAGGATCTTTCTTTCTCTTTCTGTATTACATCAGTTGGGCTATGAAAACCTGTTAGGTGAAGTGGTAACTGAATATTTCTTCACTTAGTGATAGATAAATGAACTCTGGTTATTTTGTCGTAGGAATGAACAGATCGGGAGCCTACGACCTTTGCGATTGTGAGGGCACAATCTAGGGCACTATCTGTGACGGTGAAGCTGAGGTGCGCAGATGATGCACATTACAAGCCAGTAGTCAAAATGTTGAATATCATCCTTTTTTCCATCACTCATCGAGTCATAGTTTTCATCGTGGCCATCGCGATCATGCACTACTTTCTTCACGTTCTTTGCTGGAAGTCAGTGAATTAGTCATCCCAAATTAACCGCATAGTAAAAATGCCCTTCTCCATGCAGAGCAGCACTCCGAAATGGTATATAGTTTTTTTTTACTTATAACTACAATTAGATAAAAGTCACCTTGAAAGGCTTAACCAGGACAACTGCAACACAACAACCAATAACCACTTCGAAAGAAGATGTTAAAAAAGTTATACGTGAATTTTTTTTTCACAGAAATTCTCAATGCGATTGCGGAATAAAGGCAAGAAAATGGTGACTTCAGATAGTCATCGTTTCGCCATCTCGTTTTAAATTGCTGCCGAAAAAAACCATGCTTCTAGAACAGAGTCGTCAGCGCTAATGCCACACGGATAGGGGAGATTATAACTGCACAATATTTGTTTCAGGTTCCGTAAAAATAGCGCACTTTCGTGCGTACTGTAAAGGTAAATAAACAGGGGATTAGTCACTTGAGAACATAGAAAACAAAATGAGGAGATGAAAGTAAAGCATGGACTTCATCGACTACGCCTTCTATTGAGGCGTTATTTGAGAGTTCTGTAGTGCAGTGAACCAACAAAAGGCCACGAAATAAATTGAATATCATGCAATCGTGAAAAATAAGCGTCTGAAATGCCGAGAAAATGAAGTTATTTTTTATTCATCAACGATTTCGTAAGCTTGCGCCATGCCCGAGAGGAACTAAGGGCCATGAAAGCATCAGGCATACTGCGTCGCGAGTTTTCGGTTTGTGCAATCTTCTTCGACCGATACTCCTTGGTTACTCCACTGAGGAGCATGCAGGCAGGTCAGAAATAAAGAGAACCACTCTTAACCAACAGTAATTATGATATACATTAGTGAAGTACGTGCTCTACGAAATCCGAAAGATACCTGAAAAGCGTTCTCTACAGTGCTCTACATAAACCGAAAGATATCTACAAAGCGTTCTGTGCGGTTCTCTGCATAAACTAAAAGACGTGTACAAAACGTTCTGTGTAGTGATCTAAATAAACCAAAAAATATCTACAAAGGTTTCTGTGCAGTGCCCCACAAAAACAGAAATATACCACTAAGCGTCTGCGCAGTGCTCTACATGCATAACCCGACAGATATGTACGAAGCATTCTGGGCAGTGCTCTACATAAACTGAAAGATATCTATAAAGTGTTCTCGTACATGACACCTAGATCATAGCCAAGGTCACGTATAAGGTGTGTCACTAAACCTCTAAAATGGTTTGGGGTTGTAGATGAAATTTTTCTTTCAGATAATCTCGTATGATGTTTCGAATAACCTTGTATGAATATCCGAATAACGGCTCTGGCTTTTGGGTGAAAGTCATTTCAATGTCATCTATATCGGCAGCAAAAGGTATTTTCTGCTTCTGAATCATTTCGTGTGCACACTGCGAAAGCGCCAGTGACTTTTCAAATTTCGTGAGAAATTACGGCTTTCACTTTAACAAAAGCCGTGGAGCTCGCGAAGTGAGGGCCAATTGGCTTACCAGCTGCCTAGGCGAAACTTTGTTGTCCCCCAAATCATACATTTAAAGAGTTCGTTCACACCAATATTGAACACGGCTACGGCCTCCAATTCCCACGTATTCTGATGCCTTCAAGGTTCCACCTTATTCTCATTTATTCAAAGCAGTAGAGCAGTGGCGCTAACACATGCGGACAAACATCTTGCAAAGGCAGTCATTTTTTCGTATATCCGTTCTATAATTATTCATTTAGGTTCAAACTATTTTTTAAATATAATAATATAATAATAATACTATAATAATAATAATAATAATAATAATAATAATAATAATAATAATAATAATAATAATAATAATAATAATAATAATAATAATAATAATATATAGTGAACATTGCCACCTGGCCAGCAGAAACATGGTATCCAACTGAATATACGCGACATCACATGTTGAAGTCAGTTTCTAATAGATATTCATAGGCAGCCGCTGGCATTATTGCCGCTGCATCATTTAGGTTAAAGCATGCAATAAAAAAATTGGCAGATCCCACGTACAGTGGTCATTGATGATATGCGAAGCACGAATGAGAAATGTGGATATGTCACTTTGATTGATTTGATTCATTAATATGTGGGGTTTAACGTCTCCAAACCACTATATGAATATTAGAGACGCCATAGTGGAGGGCTCTGGAAATTTAGACCACCTGGGGTTCTTTAACGTGCACCCAAATCTGAGCACACGGGTACCTACAACATTTCTGCCTCCATCGGAAATACAGCCGCCGCCGCCGGGATTCGAACCCGCGCCCTGCGGGTCAGCAGCCGAGTACCTTAGCCACTAGACCACCGCGGCGGGGCGGATATGCCACTTTAAAATCAGCACAACATTACGAGGGGTAGGTAAGGGATGCTGTACATGACTTCCGTGTGAGTATCATGTTTGGATGTGTCGTTACTTTTGTCATCTATTCACGTCCAGTGATACCAAGTTTAGTATATGTGGAGCTAGCGAAACGACCGCGAGAATGTTATGAGCATGGTATGTTGTCATGTTCTTACATGACACGCGTGTCAGGATTATCATGTTTGCACATATTTCGTCATCTATGGACGTCACGTAACAACAAATATGCTATATGTGGAGCTAGCAAAATGGCCGCGAGCGCATCATAAATTGCCCAATACACTCCAGTGTAGCGTTGACGCACGCGCATGCTGGGTACAGCGACGCTACGTTAGCAAAACGCGAGCACTCTATATACTGACGCCAGGTGCGACCAGCGTCTGTCGGCGTGGCTGGACGGCAACCGGCTGCGAATTGCGACTTGCTGCATTTGGCACCGTTGCGTTACCCAGGCAATGATGCGTCTCTCTATTTTCCTGACGGAGGGACACCGGACGCGCTGAAACACGCATGCGTCAAGCAACGCAGCGCGGCGCACACCTGCGAGTATATGGCAGGATCAGTTCCTGGCGTGGCATCGCCGGCGTGACGCGACGAAATGAACGCCGGCGAGCACACGCACCGCATCATGTCGAAATTATTGGTGCTATGACTGTGGAAGGTAGTCATGTTCTCACATAACATGCATCTCATGATTATCACGTTTGCACCAGTCACATACCTTAGTCATCTATTGGCGTCACGTAATACGAATTTGGCATATGTTAAGCTGAACGAAACGTCCGCGAGCGCGTCATGAGTGTGGCATGTAGTCATAGTGTTACATGACACGCATCTTATTATTATCATGTTTGCACCAGTCGCATACCTTTGTCATGTATTCACGTAATGTAATAAAGAATTTGGTATAGGTGATACTAGCGAAGCAAGCCGCGAGCGCATCAAGAGCGTGGCATGTAGTCATGTTAGTACACGGCACGCATATCATGATTATCATGTTACGGTCTTTTGCTTGTGTTCTCCCTTCAATCATGTTATAGCATACCTGTTTTGCAACATGCCATGTCAACGAAACCACCGCAAGAGGTGCAAGACCATAAATTGTATATCATGACATACAGGACATACATATCATGATTTTAACGTTACGACTTGTCAAAAACGTTCTTCATACAGTCGTGTTATGCCATACCAATTTTGGTTACAATATCATTATCGCAAGGGCCAGGAGAGCTAGAAGTCATACGTGGCTAGATAGAGAAATAGATAGATAGATACGCTTAAAGACGCAAAGGTTCGCTAAGACATGCTTCGCATTTAAAATGGTTCCACGTTTCGTGCTAATGCATAAAAAAAATTGGCCCATCGCATCCACCGGTTAGCAGTACTTTGTTTCTGTTCAATGAGCGTGCTTCAATTTTCATAGCTGGTCTTACGGGAAGTGTGTAGTCTTCGACTGTCAACAAATTCGAATGATACACTGAGATTCGGCAGAAATAATAGATGGGATGTGCCTGACCACAGCGAAGGTGCTTGACCGTCTGACCCCCGCATGATTGACGTAACTAAAATCAAATACCCGGTTCTCACAATTTGCTCAATAGAGAGCTTTAGTTTAAGAACATGGGTCGTTAACTCATGTAATAAACATTATACTTGCACAGGAACGTTTGCAGGAAAATGACAAGATGGCATTTAATTGAGTCTGCATAATTAGAAATAGTGTAAGGTAGCCCTTCGCATGCACCTGCAAGTATTTGAATCATGCTTTCGTACTTTCCAGGGCTTTTACTTATTGCTTGATTAGATTCTGTTCTCAGTGAGAGATTCGCAGTGTTTCCGAATCGATAGATGCTACGACTGTAATAAGTTCGATAGTTTGACTAGCTTTTACAGTGATGCTTGTGACGAAGCTAATGGTCACGTTAAGTTAGTCACCTCCTTATGACATGTTATGCAGACACTTGTGTCATCATCATCACTTGACTGACTGCGCCCATGGCAGAGGAAATGCCCCTTCTATGTTCCTCTAATGAACCTAGTGCTGTGGCTTCTGTGGCCACATTATATTCGCAAATTTCTCAATTTCATCTCCTCACCTCACTTTATGTCTCCTGTTTCTGTCTGCGCTCGCATGTGCTCAAAAAGTTTCATTGCCGTCATTGCCATATCTGCACGCATCTAAACCAGACCCCAAAGACAGTCCTGAGCAGCATGCATGTTCAAGAAGAACATACAGTGGCATTACAGGAGTGAAAAAAGAAACGCCATCAAAAAAGAATTCAGACGGAGCCCTCGACCTTCTTGCTGAGAATGGGGTCGAGTGGTTGGTCCGGTTGGAAGCTCCAACCACAGACAGAAATAGAATGAATGTGTCGAATGGTGGGCGAACACACGGGGTGCTTGCTCCGTGATGAAAGGTTTCCTCAGCCTCGTCTTACCACCATGGCTGCGGTTGTTGCTCGAAACTCGTTATCGAGCCACACACCATGCCATCCTGACTCCGAGTAACAAGCGACTCGCCTTTCACGTACCTGGCCTAATTAGGGACGCCCCTGCTATAGCTTCCGGGAGTGCGTCTGCGCTTTAGTAAGTCAGATAACGCACGTAATCGCAAACCCACGCTTACCTCTTTAGCAAGCTCGACGGCTGAATTTCGATATCCCATGCAGCCGTAGTTGGCTGCGCTTTCCAATCAGGCTACAGCTTGGCTATTGTTAGTGGCACTCCTCTGTGTATTACGTTCGTTAGAGCAGGATAACAACTGGTGTATTTGGGCTGAACGTTGGTTCATATTTGTGCACTTACTGGAAGGTATTACCGTCGTTAAGCGTTCACGGTAATCGGTCGATGACGGAATAATGCTGCGTTAAATGAGCTACGCCTCGATAGTACAGTGGTCAGAGGTGACCTGCCACTGGGCCGAAAGTCGCGGAATCGATTCTAGCCTTGGTGTTCACGTTTCAATCGAGGAGGAATGCTACGTCGCACGCTGTGAGATGGCAGTGCACTTTATAGAAGGCAAGAGCACTGATGTTTCCGCAGCCATCTTTTATGGCGCACCTCGTACTTATATAGTGGTTTTGTCACGCAACACACCAAACATTATTGCACTGAATAGTCTCACAGCCTATTACAATGAACGAGTATAAGAGAAATATCCATTGCTTTTAAAGCGAACATATCGCAATTTTTTCGCGTTTATGCAGACTTTCTGGTCGTGTGCACTTAAGCGACGTTTAGACCATACACTGCATAGCCATGGGCACGTCGTGTCCGTCAACAGTCGCTTGTCGCTGATCGTGACCAGCGCCGCGGTAAATATACGCAGTCGAAGAGTCCTTCCCACAGGCTCCCTCAATGCCGCCATTAAATTGGCAAGCGATGCATTACATCACAGTTATACTAAAGTGGGACTGGTCCATAAAATACTTGCAACTTACGCTTGCAATTTAAAGGCATTCCGCGTGAAGTGTGACACGCAAGTCTCATTATTCACAGCGCTCATGTCGCGTGCTTTCGAAGGATGCGGATGAAAGACGGCCCGCGGATGCAGTTCGCTCGAACGGCGACGAGTGTCCCGCTGCACTTTTTATGTCTTTCCTAGAGCCGAGCGTAGGGAAACGAAGCTGCTGTCGGCTACAACCCGCAGATTGGTATGAATAACTGCTTATGCAAGCACTAAACAGAACCACATTTGGGTGTTTAAGGTTTGTTATGCGCTTTCGCTATACTTTAACAGCGCATTTCACAAATAATCATCTGAGCCAATGTCGTCAGCACTCTAGACAGCCGACAAATGTCCGACAGAAAGCTCAAAAACGGAAAACTCCTACTTACACAGAACAGCACGCGATCTTGCCATTGGCACCACCGCCGCATCTTTGTGTTGCTCGAAGGTAGTGTGCAGTGCAGTTAAGCAGGCTTACTGGCCGGCGCCATAGAAATGATGGACGCTGGACAAAAAAAAAAACAATGTGCCTAAATTCAAATTCACATTTACTAAATTTTAATAAATTGGTCTCATGTGTATTAGAGAGAGAAATAAATAAAAGGAAGAGACAGGGAGGTTAACCTAGACGAACTGGTTTGCTACCCTGTGCGGGGGTGGGGAAAAGAGTCGGAAAGAGAATAGAAATGGAGAGATAAAAAAATAAATTAGAAAAAAAACACATGCGCACACATTCAGGGAGTTCTGATCACAGTCGTTTGGACAAGCCGGTTGAACGCAAGAAGCGTAGGAGCGCCTTCACAGCCTTCTTCTGCGAAATAAAGTCCTGTCGGCAGTGCAGGATTCTTTCTTCCGAAAGAGGCTGGTTGTCCAGTTCGTCTACTGCATTGCAGAGTGACTGTCTCTGCGAGCAGTATTGTGGGCATTCACACAGAATATGCCCAGTTGTTTCATCACTGCCACAATGGTCGCATGCAGCAGTGTCGGCCATTCCTATGCGGAACGCGTACGCATTGGGAAATGCGACGCCCAACCATAATCTGCACAGCATAGTAGCGTCTCGTCGGCGTAATTCCGGAGGAATTTGAAGACTAAGAGTTGGGTCCAAAGTACCTAACCATGCATGGATGAAATGTGACTCGTTCCATTGTGACGAGGTGCGCTTGTGAGCAAGCATGCAGAGTTTCCGTGCAGCGTCAGTTCTGGAAAGCGGAATTGATATTTCATCGCTTTCAGTATTGGCAGAACGGGCAGCTCGATCGGCCCGTTCATTGCCAATTATTCCACAATGACTTGGGAGCCATTGAAAGGCCATTTCATGTCCTTCCTCAATGAGTTAGTGAGTGTTTTCTGCAATCTCAAATACCAGAAGAAGAATGGCGATTTGGGCTAGTTGGTTTGAATTCATAGTAATAAGGGCTGCAGCGCGAGCACGAATGTGCTAGAAGAAACAGACAAAGTCGAGGTACGGAAGGCAAAAGTACGGAAGGCAACACAGCGCTCGTGTTGTCCTCTTTTGCCTTCCGTACCTCGACTTTGTCTGTTTCTTCTAGCACATTCGTGCTCGCGCTGCAGCCCTTATTACTATGAACTCAAATACCAGCTGTTCGTACGGGCCGTGGCGTAAAGGTGATAGAAGGGATTGCAGTGCCGCCTTTGAGTCACTGAAAATTGTCCATTTTTGTGGCTGTTGGTCGTTGATGCATTGCAATGCGGCACGAAGAGCTGTGAGCTCTGCTCCCGTTGATGTCGATTAACATCACATTAGGGCAAGCATGTAATTTTACGTCGACTGCATCAACGATTTGCAGTTAACCGAATGTGAGTCATTTTACATAGGTTTCTGTTTTCGCCCCTTCCTTTTGAAAACTGCTTCGTGATGAACCTTCCTCAACTTTTTCGTCGGCCTAATGACAAGCATACAGCCACGTGCTACAGTTTTAATGTGTTTGAAGGCATCGTAGAGTTTTATGGAAATTGTCGAAGTGGGCACAAAATCACCGCACTGCTTCGACACAAAGTATTTTGTGAGATAAAATGTATGGTATGCCCGTCGCAAAAAAAAAGAAATTAAGAATGCATCATTGATTTTCTAGCAACCAGCTGATATTTCGAGCACTTCGTGTAGCATTGCTTTTCCGAGGAATTCTATTTTCAAGAACCTACGTTTCTCCTCTACGGCAACACACAAACTATTGACGAAGTAAGAGAAATTTATCATCTCAAAGTACTATAATAGGTTAAATAGCTTACTGAATCGATTGCCCAAACTAATAGAAGAGAATTTGAGAATGTCTAGCGCAATGTCTGAGACGTTTGACATTAAATGACCCACAGCGGTGAATGGTACGCATGCACGCCAACAGTGCCCATACCTACTGGCTGAGAAGAATCTAACATCCAGAAATAAACACTCGTGCTCACAGCAAACAGCGCGAAGTCAACGGCCAATGACAGTGCGTAACTAAATGAACGATTGTCAGTCGAAAGTAAAGAAAAAATTAAGGTACTCCCTGGGACTTCAAGCACTTTGTTGAAGACTGAAACTGTATGAGCATGCAAACGAAAGAGAAGCTATGTGAGGCCCCATACGGGATATACGAAAGCGCATCCACCCTATAACGGATGCCGGCGGAGCGTGTTCCGATTTGGCGCAGTGAAGCTGAACGCGCGGCAACACTATCGACGCACGCTTCACTGCAAGTCTCGGAATCGCTCGCAGGAGAAGTATCGTATTACGAGAGTTCTTGATGCACGCCATCACGGATAAAAAGAAATTCAATAAAAGCAGGACAGAAAGAATGGTTTCGTGGGGATAGATCGTTCAGGATACTCTTCGCACAATGCGAACGATGGAGCTACAGTGGTACAGCAATTCGACGCTGCCTTGGCCCCTCCAGGATCGCATTGTGGATAGAAATTTTTGGAAAGCGGCCACGCAAGATCGCGGCACCGCGCCCACTTCTCGGGGGTATCGAGCGAAACCGACGTGTTCTGTTCATGCGAGGAAAAGGACTGAAAAAAAAGGAAACTACCGGAGCTTTCCGTGAGCCGGCGGTGCGCAGTTTCGTGAAGATCTCATTCCGGGACGAGCGTTTCAGGGTGCACAGTGGCGTGCATGTGAATGCCGCTCTTTCTTCCGCCTTTAATGAGCCCTTTGCACTGCCCTTTTTAAAGCGCATCATAACAAGACTTTTGAGAAGAGCGTCGCATAGTGGAAGTTTTAGGAGCGAAGCTCCTTAAGGCGTGGGCTGTGCGTCCCCTGTATGTAGCCACTTCTCGTTTAGTTCTTGCAGTGTTCACTAGATGGCGCTACCGTCCCCAGTATGTAGCCACCTCTCGTTTAGTTCTTGCAGTGTTCACTAGATGGCGCTACTTGTAGCTGATGACGAAAGATGCGAGATGTTATAAATAAGAATGATGTCACATATGGCGCGTGTCATTGGTGGAAGGTAATCGTTCTATTTAGTGCGTCGATGTACGCTAGGGGGAGCGTTGTAATAAAATCGAGTGGGCAAAATGTACGGAGGATTCATGGTTTATCAGGTTTATCTCCGGAGCTTCGCCCATTCATCATCATTCACTTCGTGGATATGGCGGCACTTTTTCAGGGTCCATAAACACACGTCGCGTTCATTTTTGTGAGATCTCTCAGTCACCGTTTTTATAGCGTAACTTTGAATTTGCGTCAAATACTGATAATCTCTTTTCTGCAGTGGAGCAACAGTTGATATTTTCGAAATAACTGATTTCAAAACGGCACCATGACGTGTTTATTTGCATCATTATAAGAACATGCAGTGTAACTAAAGCACACTTGCCTTTGCTGGCTTTAGAATATAGGTCTCTAAACTTGTAATGCTGCGACAAGCTCCTCGGTGGTAGACGATGGCTTGCTCATTTATACCTTATAAGCACTATAGTGTATATAGTATATAGATAGTGCCTCTTATTAGTTTTTTATTCTGTCATAATTAGTTTTTTTGTGTTAGTTCATTACTGCCATGATGTTGGGCAGCCGGCTTTAACGTAGTCTACCGTTCAATATTTTGCCAAATATAAATAAAAATAAAGAATAAACCACATTCGACATCGCTTTAGCTTCTGGGTTACAACTCTCATAAAACCGCGTGCCTGAACGTGTGCATTGTATTCATCAAAGTCTATATAATCATTCGTCCATCGCTATTTAGCGCGTTTCTGAAGTTTTGGCAGGTGTATGAAAACTTATACTGCTCTCGAAAGAAGGAACGACTTTACTTTTTTACGTGTTGACAGAGCATTTTTTTTTCATTGGAACTGGACAGTTTTATTCTGGATGGAAGTGTTTTCAAAATAATGCGGACAGCCTAAGATCATTGGTCATCCCAGAGCAAAGTTGAAGCATTGGAGTATTGGCGCATTTCGAAGTCAGATTGAAATCATACCGGGGTCTACCACGACTCCGCTGACGTACTTGCGTCGCGGAAGTGACGGTAAAGAACCTATACTAAGAGATTGCAAAGAAAGTCGCAGCTTTTCCGCGTTTTTGTTACCCACAAATGCCGCACGAAACGTACTCACAGGTGAAGAGGAACGCGAATAACTGTCTCAGCTCTTACCTAGCTGTGTTTGAAAAGCACAGCCTTATCGCTAACGCGGACTGGGCCATGATTCCAGTGACCTTTTTACGCCCGGTAACTACAACAGAATCGTTCTAGTGAAAGTCTAACGCCAGCCAAGAAGTACGATCCTCCCCACTGCGAGATAAGGGCACGCAAGGGAGCGTCCACCCTCCTACTCTCTCTGGGGCAAAGCACCCGTGGGAGATGAGAACCGCCGTGCGCTCACGGCGCCATCTTGCTGATAATTCCTAGTAACACGATAGTCCCCCCCCCCCCGAGATGCCCACTAACATCTGTGAGCGGTAGATATAAATAGCGTACCGTTGAAATGTTAAAGGAGGTGCTCCTCGGTGGCTCACTGGTTAACGCCTCGCATTTTCGATTCGAAGGTCCCACGTTAGATGCCATGTACCGGAGCCTTTTTCTTGATTATTTTTGTTTCTTGCATTTACATATATGTATATAAGTATACATAAATGGTGAGTCATGGTGACTCCAATGCGGACAACGATGCCAGTGGGAAAATCTAGCGGAGCAGTGCCGATATAACTGCTATCGCAATAAAAAAAAAACCAAGCATCTCGCGTGGAATCAATTTTAAGCGGTGGCGCTGACCACTACGCCACAGAGCGTACGTTGTCTGGCACGCTAACGGAAAAGCCATTTATTTACACTATACATCGTTTGTCAGTCCTCAGAGCTTCGAAACTTTAGTGCGTTCTCGTTATCAGTGGCGAGATGGCGTGACAGGCTCGCGTTGGGCGCGCTAAATATCGTCGCCTCCATGGAACGCGGTCTCTTCTACGCGCGCTTATCAGACTCGTCATTCGAGATGGGACGAAGACCCGGCCACGTTTACGAAAGTAACACGCTGCTAACACGTGACGCAGGAAAAATCGGAACAATTGATCGCGCTTGTCCTGTGTACACTTGTGCGCTCGCTTTGTGCATCTGTCTTTCTCTTTGAACGGCACGCTTTAGGTGTCGAACAGTGACAATTATTAGTCCGCTATCTTCCCGTGTATTCTAATTGCGTGCGAACTTCCTGCTTGAGGAGTGAGCTGCATGTTTCTAGGTGATTGCCATTCTTAAAGTGATGTTGAAATTTGTTGCTGTTACTAAAATAATGCACAATAAACGATCAACTCGCTCTGTAAAGATACGGTTCACTTACGTGTTATACCGATTCCAATGGGTTGGGGAATCAGACGAGCTTTTTTTCACGCGAAGCTTTAGGAACTGTAGTGAATAATTCGCGGCAAATGTTAGTGATCTTTTATGCGAAGTAGACTTCAACATCTTCAAACTGATATCCACATTATCATTTTTAGGGTATTTCGGGTATTACGAAGTATAAATAGGTTCTGTCCAGTTTTATGTGGATCTTCTTGAAAATCAAAATACGTAACCTTTGTGGTAGTCTACTCTATTGATGGTTTCCACATGTCGTCCGAACCCTATAAATATAGTTTCCTGTGTGCTTTCCTTGGCTGCATTACGCATTGGCATCAAAGTGGTTGAATAAAAAAAGGGGCCCTTCGATCGATATTCCTCGTGAATAATAACGGCTGCGAAGCATGCACGTGCACAGGAGATGGGGATTGTACCTAAGAAACGTGTACCTAAAAGAACTTTATAAATACACGACAAAATCTAACACGCAGCTTTGCAAATGAGGCGGTATCAGCAAACGACCACACGCCCTTTCGTTTACACTCTTAGAAAAGTTAGTAAAAAGGTAGAAACTGCAAGCAAATAGGTAGTAACTGCCGCGGTTACTACCTTTCTTTGGCCGTTACTACTCTTTTGCTACCTGTTTACTACATACATTATTAAACAGTTACTACCTGCAACCGTTACCAACTTTTTGCGACCTCTTTACTACCTACGTTATAAACAGTTAGTAACTGAAATGAGGTAGGTAGTAACAACAGTAGTTACTACCTTTCTTGCCCCGTTACTACCTCCTTGCTACCCGGGTTTTGACTATCTATTCCAATATAGTGTGTGAATGCGATTCTGATAATTTATGAGAGGAATCGTCTCGACGTATAATCATTACACAGAAAAATAACGCAGAAGGTATCCATAGATTAAAAAAAGAAATCTTTAAATTACGCAACGGATATATATATATATATATATATATATATATATATATATATATATATATATATATATATATATATATATATATATATATATATATATATATATAAACATCACTATGATATTGTCGAAACGAAGAGGTACAAGTTAACGAACCATAAGCAAGTGCTACACATATCGTAAAAGACAATCACAACAAACTTAGTAATTTACAGCGCATATTAAGAAGACCGGCAAATTGAAATAATCAGATGGTCACAATTAGCCTCGAGGACAGTCACAGTTATTGCACTGCGGCGTGTCTCCAAATAATATCATTGTTTGGCGCGTCAAACCCCCAAAACGATCATTACCTTTTAAACGCTGATATATTAGTCGTGTGAATCATTCAAATGCACTGAGAATGAGTTCGGTACATTGCTCCGGCCATTGTACATAATGCCTTTTAGTGGCCATTTTAATATAAATAAATATGCGATGTAATTTTAATAAATGAAACTGTTTAAAGTCTTGTCCTACGTCACCAAACACACTTAACCAGGTAGTATAATATAGTGCTATAAGTGTGAATTTGTTATAATTCATCCTGAAACACAAGTGCTCCCCTGTGCCAGACATGCCCCTGCAAAGTAGGGCTATATATACCCTACGCTTACTTCTTACTACATGTATACGTAAAAAATAGTGAACTTGTTTGGTCTATGCATTCTTCGCACTCATGTCAAACCCCACTACTTACTGATTTGTCTAGTTGTAAGACAATAATTAGCCAACATTAGCAGTGGAGAAATAATATACCAAAATAAAGAAACTACGTAGTATCGGTGCCTGCTTCTTTTCACGAAACATTTCAATGTTACTACCAATGGGTGGTCACGGCTAGGGTAGTAACAGTTACTAACTGCTGGTAGTAACAGCAGCGGTAGTACCAGTTACAACCCTCACCGTTTCTCACTGCGCTTACTACCGGGGTTGTAACATATGTGATAAACCATTACTACCCAGAGTTAGCAAAAACTACCACTTTTTTTCTAAGAGTATACATATTGATTGATATGTGGAGTTTAACTTCCCAAAATCACCGTATGATTATGAGAGACGCCGTAGTGGAAGGTTCCAGAAATTTCTACCACCTGGGGTTCTTTAACGTGCACCCAATTCAGAGCACACGGGCCTACAACATTTCCGCCTCCATCGGAAATGCCGTCGCCGCAGCCGGCATTCGAGCCCACGACCTGCGGGTCAGCAGCCGAGTACCTTATATACCACTAGACCACCGCGGCGGGGCCGCTTACATATAACAAGAATTTCCTGATTGTTGCACAGTTCCACGTCGATTCGCAGCAATATTGGAAGCCCTATCAACTTTCTTCTTCCGGCAGCCGTAATGAAAAATACTTTGCTTTTTCTTTTCATATCAAGATGTTTTCTTTCTCCCTTAGGAACATCGTTAGAAATGCGCGTTTCTTTTTATGGTTTTCTTGAAGCCTCAATATCATTTCTGTTTTTCGCCAGTACCAACGTGAGCAGCAATGCTTTCTGGTAATCTAGAGCTTAATTTACAGCAGTTGTTGATTTTTATACTAAACTGAAAGCCCACATAGAGTCAGGCTTTTTGTTTCTTTGCGTTCAACTGTTACTGAGCACTCACTGTTCTCGTTAAATATTTTTATTATTTTTTAGTTATTGCGTTTTTAATTGAAACATCTTGGCTCTAACCTTAAACTGTTCGGATAGACTGAAGGTGCTTTCTTAGCTAAGATGCGAAAGCGCGCGTTAATAGTGGCGCAACTGAACACCAACGCACGGTTGAGCACCCGTTTGCTTCGTTGTGTGACTATAGCTCATTAAGGAAGGAATACTCAGGAGAGGCCCTGACGTCAAATTACTCCTTGCAAACACCCGCATAGCTTCCTAACAAAGGAGCAGCTAAACATTTCGCAATTCTCATCGCGTCGTTTGCGAGCGCAAACGAGTTGGCGTATCGCGCCACTTTTGTAGATTTTTTTTCCCCCAAGTCAGCAAAACAGCCGATTCACGCATGCTGCTCCTTGGGTATGCTATTAAAGACGATAGTCTTTCTTGGGGACCTTCGACGGAGAAATTTTTGTCTGCTGCCTGTCTGTCTGTCTTGTCTGTCTGTCTGTCTGTCTGTCTGTCTGTCTGTCTGTCTGTACATTTGTCTGTTTGTCCACCCTAACGATACTTCAAACGCCACCAAACGACCAACCCCATCCGCAGCGCCCACCAATATTGCTCAAGGTTTAGCGTTCATAGTTTTGCAATTGTTAATCAAAAAACGCAAATATTGCGCATATTTGAGGCGCCATAACAACATGTCTATTTTTTGTATGTCTGCCTTTATACTAGAAGAGACACACACAATAACTCTAAGGACTGTTGCGTTTAAAGCGCTGTGCTGACAGTGCATCGCGATGCTTAAGAAGGGGTTTCCAACGCTTTGCTACGTTGGCACGGTGGTGGCACCTGCCCGTCGCTTTGCATTCTACACTTTATCACCTCCGTGACTGGCGCGCATCTTTCTCCGCGGTCGCGCATGCCTTCGTTTTCGAAGATGACTGCCAGATGGCGCTCGTGCCTAACGTGCCTAGATGCGCTTGTTCGCCTCGGTTACACGCTCGAGGCACTCTAACGCAGTGCCTTCAGAATACCATTTACCTAATTTCTTGCGCATAACATCAAATAAACGTTTTGTTCACTCTCTCCAGACGCAAGACTATCGTCTTTCGACGACGTTTACAGTGTAACATGTATATTCGGGCCAATTTTTTTTAGTAAAGCTACGCACTGCCCTGTGGTTCGGGCAAAGAGCTTGCACCGCGAAAATACCGGGTGTCACTTTTAATCTGCGCCATTATTATATTAACTATAACGTTAACGTAAACAATAATATGCAACTCAGCTAATTTATTCATTCTGTCTTGTGTGATCAGGGTCATATAGCTTTGTATAGTATCACGCTATATCTAGTAATTTGGCTAGGACGAAACCAAGTGCGCAGTTACCGGATCGAAAATAATTGACGACACAAAGAAACTACTTAGAGTATCCAAATGAACCATCCTAGTGACGAAACTATCCTGTTTAAAATTGAGTATACAATTTTAGACAACACTCACACAAACAATCAGCGAACGCTGAAAGTCTGTTCGACGCGGCTTGAAAAACACTGGAAAAAAGCAAAAGGTTCACACACATAAACTAATTAGAAATTGTAATGGTTACACAATTGCATAACAGCCTCGGTGTATGTGCGAGATCTGCCGCTGAGGGTCCTCGGGAGCATTAAAAATTAAAGCAAAAACATTATTACCTAGGGTATCTTCTGTAGCGTTTTAGGAATTAAAGAAAGTGACGTGGTGTCGAGAAGCATGCATGCCTCGTAAATGTTCCTCCCGCGACCACAGTGATGGTGATGTCGATATTGGTATAAAAGGCGTCGCTATCGACTACACCGCTATGCGACAACATGGAGGAGTCGGTAAAACGGAAACCGACAACTCTGCTTTTCTGAACTGGTCACCAGGATCTAATCAGTCATCTAGTGCACCACAATCTGACACACCAGGAGTGGGTGGCCATGAAAACGCAGACCATGGATCATCTGCTGCAAAGGACACGCAAGTTTCAGCCAATTCATCAGGATTCGATTCACCCGTAAGAAGAAGAAAGCGTAAGAAGACCCCGAAGAAATCGAAGGACTACGTTATAGGCAATAAAAAAACAACAGTGTTTGCTTTTCTTCCTCCTATTTTTTTGCGAGGCGGGATATTTTTATTTATTTATTTATTTATTTATTTTTGCGAACTGTAGCCTCAATGAGGCAATCGCAGGAGTGGAAAAAAAAAATCAATATTCAACAACAGGCTTCCAGTAATTATTGATATGTTCTAAAAGCCGTTGCTAACGACTGCACTATGCGATGGCACGCGATCGATAACCGCCGAAGAGGGGAGAAAGAAGATGGAATCAAGAGGATGTGTTTGTTTATGCTATGATGATACACACGAAAATTTTATAAATACGCACGAACATATTACGCTATCTTAGCAGGATTCAGCAATACCATCTTTATCATTCGAGTGGCCTTACTCTTGGGGCCTGGCTGAGGTTATAAAGGCAACCCGGAGCTCTTCGGTACCTCTTAACTTACCAGTGATTACCTAAACCACCCTTCCCGCCCCCCCCCCCTTGAAAAAGAAAAGCAAATACCTACATTCGCGCGTTTCCACTTTATATTGAAGAAAAAAAGCAAAGGCTGCTGTAATATCTTCTGCAGAGGAAGGGGGGGGGGTGTCAGCTTATGCAACAATATCTCTGTCCTAACAATAATTGCTCACCATCGTCTCTCGTGTCTTCTCACTTGGTATTCTTTCAAATTTCGAGCACGACGCGCAGAATAGCCAGTAATGAGCCTGCCAAGACAGCGCGAAAAAGCTGGTATGGCGTAATTTCTCGGTTCATTAGGCAAATGAGGTCTGTTTCAAGTTACCTCAATTAACCCGTTAACTATGCATGGTTTTTAGTGATCGTAAAAGTAAACCTCTCGTGACACGAGTCGAGCGAATCAGAGAACTAACGGCAAAAATTACGCTGCTTTGAGAGTGTTTCTGAAGCCTGAGTCGTAAGACGACGCACTATCTGCAGATAAACAAAAACATTAGAGCAAGACTACAAGAGCATGCACTCAACCTTACCAGACGATTATAAACTTATTGGCTAACTATGGCCGATTAGCTTTTAAGAGTTAAAGAAAAATGAAACTCGTTGAGGAAAAAAAAAAACACGCATCATTAAACTAGCCCGGGTATTTAGGAGAGTTTCCCAGGCAGTGTACTTTCAAAAATTGCTGCATGATCATTAGTGCAACTCGGACAAACTTTTGAGAAATTACAGCCTCGTTTTCCAAGTTTACAGGGTCGAACACATTAGTCTGTGTTGCATAGGTTCAGTCTCCGTAATGAAAATTGCGCCTTCCTATAGCAGCGTGATAAGTGAAAGGAAATGTGACATTTAGAGACGCAAAGTTCTCATTCCGAACGCAATCAGCACACCTTTTTTTTAGATAAGTGACCTTGTTTTGCCTACAAGTGACTCTCTTAATCTGTGGAATTAGAACTTTTCTTACTAGTAAATGGAACTTCTCAGTTTTACCTAACTCAGGTGATCCTGCATATCGTTCCTAGTCGTGGCATAACTTCAGTAAGTGCATAATGTAGGGGCCTCTAACACGTAGCTTGTGGACCTTTCACTAGTGGCCCTGACTGGACGTGGCTATTCTAGTCCCATTAGTTTTTTTGGTTTTTAATAGGAATGATAATGAGATAGACATACGTTGCAGGCATCAACTGCTTTTATTTAATGAAGAGCCGCACACCGCCCATGCCTTAAAACGCAAGCAAAGAACCAAAGCTGCATATTTCACAATCGGCGTGCACACTTTATTTTTTTTTGCCCCGCCGTGGTGGTCTCGTGGCTAAATTTTCGACTGCTGACCCGCAGGTCATGGGATCAAATCCCGGCTGCAGCAGCTGCATTTTCGACGGAGGCAAAAATGCTGTAGGCTCGTGTGCTCAGATTTGGGTGCACGTTAAATAGCGCCAAATGGTAGAAATTTCCGGAGCCCGCCACTACGACGTCTGTCATAATGACGTCCTTTAAAGGGCCTGTAAGGCATTTTGAATTAATAAATAAAAATATGGTAGTTTTGGAGTGTTGAACCCCACATATCAATCAATCAACATTTTTGTCATTTCAGTTATCAGCATAGATCTGTTTTTCGAATACTGACAACAATCCGAATTTATTATTGACCTCTGATTATTGAAAAGGGCTTCTTTTCAGTTATAACATCAGCTGGCATTTTTCACATTTATTCACTTACTTCTATCGCCGTCACTCTCTTGGACCTCGCGAGAGACCAAACTTAGTATCTGCGGCCCACTATTGCTCAGTTGAGTTTCAAGCCTCGGGTGCAGTGAAACGGTTTGCTGCTTTTCAACCCCAATCGAAGGCTTCAAAGGCACATGACAGCATACCTGAGGGGTGTGAACATGCCAACTTTTTTGCATCATCCTTGTTAGCATTTGTGGCGAGCTTACTATACGCTGTTGACCCCAGGCGTGAAGTGGTGCTGTTGTGGGTGCTTTGATGGGAAAAGCCCCTCTAAACAAGCGTGTCAATTCTTTACGTACTTTTGTTTTTGTCTGGATCACTACAAAGAAGCGTCATCTCTAAGAAATTTTCCCCGTCGCATTTTCCCCTAACACCCTCTGAGTTTATTACAAAGCCACACACACTTTTAAGCGAGAGTGTTCTCCATATGCTTGTTCTTTCTTTGACGGCACGCCGTGTAAAGGTGCAGTCGTGTCGCCAGTTTGACGGCCTGACAAAACAAGCTGGCTTTTAGAGCAAGGTTCGAACATTCTTCAAGTTCGAGCACACAGTCGGGCAGCGACTGGCAAGTGCTTAGTTTAGGTATAAAATATTACAGAGGTGCTGTGGAGTTGAGAATGTGAATGTGTGGATAATGAATCTGACACAGGATATAGATTTTTCTCATTTGGAGAAATTGGCAAACAAAATGGAGCTTCCTTACACTCACTAATATAATATATTGTGTTTTTTGGGCGGACACAGTTGGAGCCTCACCAAATGTTTACTTAACATCACTAACTCGAGCTCACACAAACGAAAATATTACTCGTGTAGGCTCGATCACACGCAGAGTCAGAAACAGATCAGAGTCGGAGTGACTGAGTCCCCGTGCATCGACTCGCAAGTGACATCGACAACTTACCCTCACAACGAATGCTTGAGGTTCAGGGTTTCCCAGCTATCGCACTAAAAGGCCTAATATTCCTTTCATGTTTTGTTCTTATTTTTTAAGGATAAGAATGTTGGGTAAGTCATCGGATGTAATAAGCTGTGCGCACCGTTTAGGTTGCATCGGTCCTGAGAATCACAAGTTTGCTTATCAAAACGTCGGCTTGACACAACCCTTCTTATCGAGTTTTTTTTTGTAGTTTTTATATATGATAAAATCTCTACCCTGGAAGCTAAAATTGGTCGCATTGCGTTTCTTTTACTTAAACCACTGATTAACACAATCAATAAAATAAATTGTGCGATCGTAATATGCGGACGAGTTTATGTGATTTCGTGCGCTGAGCGTAGCATCTATACATTGTCATAATGCAGAAAGAAACAGCAGCAGTTGAATACAGGACAACCTATTAAATTGTACGAGAACACTGGCAAACTGATCGGATGAGAACCTCATCTGTCTCTCGCACTGCGTGTGCTCTTCGTTGTTCACCTGGTGTAGCATATTCAATGCGGCGTTTGCCCCCCTCCAGAGAGCAGCGTCCCGATGCTCTTCTACAAAAATGGTGCAGTAGATGTATGGTGTAAATAAGCCAGAACAATAGGGCTTCATTCGCACAACGTGCACGATGTCTGGAATTTGCTGGCGAGTTGTCGCGGGGCTCTCAGGAACGACTACGTAATTAACGTCACTCAAGCGTTGTACAACTGTGTAGTGGCCAAAATACCTCTTTAGCAATATTTCAGACAGTCCCCGGTGGCGGATAGGACTCCATACCCACTTTTTGCCACCAGGCCGATAAACGACATGACGGTGTCGCAGATTATAACGTTGGGCGTCGTAATTTTGCTGATGTGTGATTCGGACTACGTGCAAGCTGCCTCGCTTCTTCTGCTCGTTGGGTGAAAAATGCAGCGTCGAAATTGATGTCATTGCTGTCGTGCAGTAAAATGGCGTCAATTATCGCTATCTTTTCATGGCCATGAAGGAAACTGAACGGCGCTTTTCGTGTAGTTGATTGCTACGCTGTATTATAGGCGAAACTGATGTACGGCAGACTGTCGTCCGAGTTCTCGTGATCCACGTTAATGTACATACTCAACATGTCAGTAATAGTCTTGTTCAGGCGTTCTGTTAAGCCGTTCGTTTATGGGTGATAACTTATAAGAAGTGGTTTTTTCTGATGGGCTGTTCCACTGAGCTCAAGCACTGTCTTCAGGAGCGTGGCCGGGAAAGTGGTACCTCCATCCGTTATTATGATTTTCAAAGCACCATGCCTCAGGGTGATATTTTCTATGAAGATTCGAGGAGCTTCGACGGCGGTGCCACTTGAGAAAGCGTTTGTTTCTGTGTAGCGCGTAAGATAATCAATGGCGACTATTACCCACTTGGTTCCTGCATGAGAAGTCGGATAATGTCCGAGGAGATCCATTCCGATTCGGGCAAAAGGTACCGTAGGTACTTGAGTTGGTTGCAATAGTCCAGCTGGTTTTAACGGCAGCGAATTTCGTCGTTGGCCATCGAGGCACGTGCGCACGTAATTTTTCACAATAGCTTGAAATCTTGGCCAGTGCTTCCAGGCACCGTCATGCTTTCTGGCATGGTCACGCTTTTCCAGCAATGGATCGAACTCCGGGCTGAGGCCTAACAGGCGGCGGCTGCTGTGGTGAACGGAGGTGTCGATGCGTGAAAGTCTTCCTGGGCTA
This sequence comes from Rhipicephalus annulatus, assembly GCA_013436015.1. Classification (NCBI taxonomy): domain Eukaryota; kingdom Metazoa; phylum Arthropoda; class Arachnida; order Ixodida; family Ixodidae; genus Rhipicephalus; species Rhipicephalus annulatus. The sequence continues at coordinate 289,798 of WOVY01000567.1, forward strand.
GATGCGGGGCTGTTGTCAGGTGTCCGGAACATGTACGTACCCAGCACCTCCACCAGTGTCCCAATGCGGAAACAGCTGCACTTAAATACAGGAAAACTTAATTTAATTGTACCAAAACACTGACAAGCTGATTGGATGAGAACCTCGTCTTTCTCTCTCGCTGCGCGTGCTCTTCTTTGTCCTCTTGGTGCTGCATATTCAATGCGGCTACAATGTCAGGGGGTCACGACGTAGACAAAGGAAGCAGACTGCAGGTCAGATAATAAACTGTTTATTTGGGCCTAATTTGTGGCCAAGTAAATGGAAAGTCAGATTACAGCGTGACGCTGGCACTGATAGCGGCGCGCAGAGCGTCGGCCATTGATCAACTGACAAGCAGCAAAGCACGCCGGCATTTATACACTTGCCATCAAATGTTCTAGCGTTATCGCTATCGGCGACATATGTTCCAGAATATTCTGTAATCTTCACGAGGTGGGCGTGATCTCGACAAAACGATCTACTACAACCTCGAGGCTTTCCGAATACCGTAGGCGCGTTTTGCGCTGAACGTTGTGTAACGGGATGATAACAAACTTGTGAAAAGGAACGTGGCATCACCCTCACTGAAAAAGGCATCATCCCGATGCATTAACAAAAGACGTAGGTACAATAATAAAGACAATAAACAATAAGTGCAAGCAATTAAGAACAGTAAGAACAAAAAAACTTAGTCTGCAGTTTCTTGCATGAGATGGCTTGAGGCGTATGACATAAACGACTTCAGGTCGAGGATGGCGCCATTGAGAGTTCTTAATGCCGTCAGGAACAACCTGGCAGTCGAGTGGGCCGAGACGTCGAACTACACTGTATGGTCTGAAGTACGGCCGTAGAAGTTCTTCACTGAATCTACGTCGGCGTATCAGTGTCCGTACCCAGACATGGTCACCAGGCCGGTACCCCAGGAAGCTTCGTCGAAGATAGTTACAGCGGCTGTCGGCCGCCTGGTGATTCTCGATGCGCAGGCGAGCGAGTTGACGAGCTTCTTCCACGTGCTGAAGATAAACGCTGACGTCGAGGTTTTTTTTCAACAGTGACGTTTGGCAGCATGGCGTCGAGCGTCGCTGTCAGGTTCCTTCAGTAGACCAACTTGTACGGCGTCATCTGCGTCGTTTCTTGTACGGTGGTGTTTAATGCGAAGGTCATGTACGGAAGGATAATATTTCACGTCTTGTGTTCGACGTCAACTCACATGGCCAGCATGTCAGCGATGATCTTCTTTACGCACTCGGTGAGACCATTGGTCTGTAAGTGGTGCGCTGTTGTATGGCGGTGACTTGTCTGGCTGTATGCCAAAATCGGTTGGATTAGCTCAGCAGTAAATGCCGTACCTCTGTCGGTAATGAGTACCTCTAGGTCGCCGTGACGAAGGACGATGTTTTCGACGAAGAATTTGGCTATCTCAGATGCACTACCTTTCGGCAGGGCTTGGCGTCTCGGCGTAGCGGATAAGGTAGTCGGTAGCTACGTCGATTCATTTATTTCCCACAGCCGACGTCTAGAATGGCTCAAGTAAGTTCATACCGATTTGCTGGAACGGACGTCGAAGTGGTTCGGTAGGCTGCAGAAGCACTGCTGGACTTAGCGGCGGTGTATTTTGTAGCTTGCAGTCCCGGAATGTCCTCACGCATTGAGCGACGTCGGCGGCAAGGCTTGGGCAGTCATATTTTTCCTGTGTTCTCGCGAGTGTGGGGAAAAAACGCAAGGTGGCCAGCCGTTGGGTCATCGTGCAGGGCGTGCATAATTTCTGGTCGCATTGCCGAAGGAACGACGTGAAGGTAGCTGGCTCGGGCAGCAGAGAAGTTCTTCTTCACAAGGACGTTGTTCTTCAAAAAAAACTGATGTCAGTCCTCGCCTGACGACTTTCGGAACGACGCTGGTTAAGCCCTCTAAGTATTCTACTAGCCCTCTCAGTTCCCGGTCGCCTCGTTGTAACTTGGTGAAGTCGTTGGCACCTATGATTCCCAAGAAGTACTCATCATCCTGATCTTCCGGCGGTGGTGGATCGATTGGGGCATGAGGCAAGTAGTCAGCGTCGGAGTGTTTCCTTCGCGACTTGTACACGATGGAAATGTCGTATTCTTGAAGTCTTAGGCTTCATCGTGCGAGGTGACCTGAAGGGTCCTTCAAGTTAGCTGGTCAACACAGGCCGTGGTGGTCGCTCACAACAATGAAAGGCCTGCCGTGGAGATTAGGGCAAATTTTGACACTGCCCAGATCATGGCAAGGCACTCCTTTTTGGTTGTGGAATAGGTGGCCTCGTCCCTTCATAGCGACCGGCTAGCATAACTGATAACCTTTTCCAGGCCGTTGGTCTTTTGTACAAAGACGGCGCCGATTACTATGCTGGCTGCGTCGGTGTGTACCTTAGTTTCGGCGCATTCGTCGAAATGCACAAGTACTAGCGATGTATGCCGGCGTCTTTCAAGTTTCTCAAAGGCTTCGATTTGTGCTGTATACCATATAAAATTGACGGTGGTCTTCCTGAGTTGCGTTAGTGGCTCGGTGGTTTGTGAAAAACTTTGACAAAGTGTCTGTAACAGGCACACAAGCCGAGAAATCGGTGGATGGTCTTCTTGTCGGTGGGTGGCGTGAAGGCAGCGATGGTATCTGTGTTCCGTGGATCTGGGTGTGCTCTAGACTTGCTGATCACGTGACTCCAAAAACAGGAGCTCCTTGTTCGCGAAGCTGCATTTTTCTGGATTTAGTGTATGTCCAGCCTGATTGCTTGAAGTACGGATTCGAGGCGCTGGAGGTGTTCGTGGAAGTTCGACGAAAACGCAACGATGTCATCTAAGTAAACAAGGCTATTCTGCCACTTCAAGCTAGCCAGGACCGTATCCATGACTCATTGGAAAGTTGCAGGTGCTAAACAGACCAAAGGGCATCAGCTTGAACACGAACAGGCTATCCGGCGTTATGAAGGCAGTCTTTTCTCGGTCTTTCTCGTTGACTAAGATTTGCCAATAGCCTGTCTTAAGCTTTATCGAAGAAAAGTAGCTCACATTGTGAAGTCGATCTAAGGCGTCGTCTACCCTTGGGAGCAAGTACACGTCCTTCTTCGTGATTTTGTTCAGGCGGCGATAGTCTACGCAGAAGCGTTAAGTTCCGTCCTTCTTCTTCACTAACACCACCGGTGACGCCCATGGACTGTTTTAAGGCTGAATGATGTCGTCGCGAAGCATTTCGTCGACTTGTAACATTGTAGCCCCCGCGTTCTCACGTTGACACTCTGTACGGGCTCTGACGGATTGGCCTGGTTCTTTCTTCTGTTACAATTTGATGTTTCTCGACGAGAGTCTGTCGAATTCTTGATGATGAGCAAAAGCAGTTCTTGTATATCAGGAGCATGTTTTTGAGCTGTTTTTGTTCATACGTCGTAAGGCTAGGATTAACGTCGAAAGCCGGTTGAAGCGCTTGAGTCGTCATAGTTCATTCGGCAGAATCAATGACAGCGGCAACGTTGCTGGCTTCCAGTATTTCTTCGAAGTAAGCAACCATCGTACCTTTGCTCAAGTGCTTGCACTCATTGCTGAAGTTCGTAAGCATCACTCATGTGTTACCTCCCCGTAGCATATTCCTCTGGCGACGCAAATTTCGCGGTTGATCAACAGGTGCTGGTCGCTTTCAACGACGCCTTGCATGTCTATTGATTCTTGAGTGCTGATAGAAACGATGATACTGGAGCGAGGGGGAACGGTGACTTGCTCTTCCAGCACATTCATAGCGTGCCTCCCTGAGGGCTTGTGCGGTGGCAGTGTTTTTTCTGTGGATAGTGTTATTGCCTCTGACCTTAGGTCGATGACTGCGCCGTGTTGAATTAAGAAGTCCATCCCAAGTATCACATCCCTGGAGCAGTGCAGTAGAATGAGAAAGCTGGCGAGATAAGTTTGGTTATTGATTGTGATTCTTGCTGTGCCAACATCAGCCAGCGTTATTACCTAACCTCCCGGTCCGGATTTCAGGGCCTTGCCAAGCAGCCATCACTTTCTTTAACTTCATCACGAGAGGTACACTGATGACGGAATAGTCGGCCCCAGTGTCGACGAGAGTGGTGACGTTGTGACCGTCGAACATTACGTCCAAGTCGCTAGTTCGTCGTCGTGCGCTTTGGTTTGTCGTGCTGCTCCTACGCGGTTGGTAAGTGGCTTTCCCGCAAGATAATAAAACCCAAGATGGCTTACCTTAGCGCAACTCTGCTACCTAAAGGTAGCATATTGCCACATGGTTTGCTTGGGTGAGATCGAAGAGTGAAAGAGGACAAAGACGATGTCTCTGAGCCGCTGCTTGACTAGTCGACTCAACGAGCCCATTATATCAAGTTGTCGTGAGTAACGTGACAAGACCAGGAGCGGTGCTGAGTACAACGTCTCACGATCCACCCGATGCCCAAGACCCCGTCCAGCAACTGGAACACAAGCCCTGCACCCGTGGATACTCCTGTTCATAGAGTAAGCCACCGCCAACGAGGCCTGCCGCATGAGACACCAACCACTGACGCAGCGACTATGGCTTCGACACAAGATACCGTGCAAGCTCCGACACCTTCCACGCCGATCTACTGCACCGTACAGAACCCGCTCATGCCTAGCCCCTTTCACGGAGAGCAGCATCAAGATGTTGACGACTGGCTGAGGGTGTTCGAACGTGTCGCAGCGATCGATTACTGGGATGATGCCACGAAGCTCCGGAACGTGCACACTTGCCTATAAGACGGTGCCAAGACGTGGTTTTTGAACAGGGATGATGTTCTGACATCTTGGCGTGAGTTCCAGCATCGCCTCCTGGAGAGCTACAGGAGTCCCGACTGCCGCGAACGGGCGGAGCGTGCACTACAATCACGCATCCAGATGCCCAACGAGACCGTCTCGATGTACGTCGAGGACATGACACGGCTTTTCAAGCGAGCGGATCCTGCTATGGCAGAAGAAAAAAAGTTGCGCCACCTCATGCGTGGTGTGAAGGAACAACTTTTTGCTTGTTTGGTGCGTAGTCCCCCCAAAGGTGTTGCTGAGTTCCTTACTGAAGTGGCAATAATGGAGCGAGTACTGCACCAACGGTCTGCCCTGTTTGACCGTCAAGTGAATGCTGCCTCAACTCCCGAAATTTTCGCCACCCCTGGCAGCAAGAGCCCCGAATGGATTCGCGAGATCATCGGATCTGTCGCCCGGGAAGAAATTGAAAAGATGTACGGGACAAGGCAAATCGATGTTGGTTCTATCACCAGTGTCATCCGTGACGAGGTCCAGCAGGTGCTGTACGCCTATGGTTTTCCGCCCAAGTTGCTTGATCCGGAAACAGCTCCTATGTCTACTGACAGTCACCGTCTTATGTACGCGGAAGCCTTGCGATCTGCCACTCCTCTTTCTGGTCAAGTAGTCCCGACCCAGCCAGTGCCGCACGTCCCGATCCAGACAGAGCCACACGTTCCGATCCAGACAATGCCATACGTCCCGATCCAGAGAATGATGCCATCAGTCGCGATTCAGTCAGCGCACGCTGATTTGGACATCGATAGTCGCCGTGCACCGGCGCGCAAGTCTGATCTCTGGCGTACGCCAGAAAGACGACCCCTCTGCTATCATTGCGGTGAGGCTGGTCACATTTACCGCGAATGCCCATACCGGCAACTTGGACTGCGCGGAATTTCCGTCAATTCCCCTCGTCCCCGAATCGGTCAAAGGCCAAGGGATATCGAAGAGTATCTTGCGCAACAGCGTGCCCCCTTTACACGACGGCAATCGCGGTCACTATCTCCGACTTGACCCGTAGCCACTGGGCCACGCTTCGGGGTGACGGCACGGGAACGCTCCCCGAGCCCTCGTCGGGAAAACTGAAGGCAGCGGCCTTCGGGGGCAAGGTCGCTGGGACTCAAAGTGCGGAAGACCTCCCATCGACGCTTGCACGCAACGCCGAAGGCATATCGTCACAGAATCGCAGTACCGAAGAAACGCCGACATCCACATCTGAACCTTGTGACCGCGTGTCACTCGACATACCTGTGCTGATTGAAGGTCTTCAGGTCAGTGCATTGGTAGACACTGGTGCAGGCTATTCGATCATCAGCGGGAGGCTAGCGAAAGATCTCAGGAAAGTGATCACGCCATGGAATGGAACGCGAATTCGAACAGCTTGAGGACACGTTGTAACACCGCTGGGTCGCTGTACCGCAAGAGTGAAAAGTCGTGCGTCAACGTTTGTGCTCAGCTGCCTCGTTCTTCGTGACTGTTCGCGTCAGCTGATTATCGGCATGGACTTCCTTCGGGAATACGGTGCCATCATAAATCTCCGTGAGCGCAATGTGACCTTCTCGACTCAAGGCGCAACAGATCGAAACGCTGATGACTGCCGTAGACCTGCGCTGCGTGTTGCTGACGACAGTGTGACGCTGCCACCTCGAGCAACTGTTCCCATCGAAGTCACTTGTGAAGACTTCCAAGACGGCGACGTGGTGGCTGAAAGCAACCTATCACTTCTGCTGCCCCAAGGTGTATGCGCCGCCCGAAGTGTTGTGCGCGTCCGTGACGGACAGTCAACGATACTAGTTACGAACTTCAATTACGAGCACCGGCATCTTTCCCGCGGATCCACCCTAGCTTATGGAGACCCTGTTGCCGACGTCACGGAGTGTTTGCGTCCGAGGAAACGCATGAGGAATTTCTAGACCGCATCGACATTAATTCGACGCTAACAGACAAGAGAAAGGCTGCACTTCATGACCTTTTAAAGGAGTTTCGGTCTTGCTTCGCCTCTTCTTCCAAAGTCAATCAAACACACCTCGCCAAGCATCGAATAATTACCGACGATGACGTCCGCCCCATCCGGCAGCAGGCTTATCGCGTTTCTGCCAAAGAACGCGAGGCTATTCAGACACAAGTAAAAGAGATGCTCGATGACGGGATTATTCAACCATCCAGCAGCGCTTGGTCCTCGCCAGTCGTTCTAGTAAAGAAAAAAAACGGAACGCTGCGATTATGTATTGACTACAGGAAGCTTAATAGCGTCACAAAAAAGGACGTCTACCCGCTTCCACGGATCGACGACTCCCTCGACAGGTTACGACGCGCGAATTATTTTTCGTCCATCGATCTAAAGAGTGTCTATTGGCAAATTAAAGTGGATGAACGAGACCGAGAAAAAACCGCGTTTGTGACTCTAGACGGACTTTACGAATTCCGAGTTCTTCTCTTCGGCCTCTGTTCTGCACCAGCCACTTTTCAGAGGATGATGGACACAGTTCTCGCTGGCTTGAAGTGGCAAAGCTGCCTTGTCTACCTCGATGATGTGGTCATCTTTTCCGAGAGCTTCGAAGAACATCTGACGCGTCTGAGAAAGGTTCTGGAAGCCATTCGCACAGCTGAACTCACGCTGAAACCTCAAAAATGCCATTTCGGCAATGAAGAGCTAAACGTTCTGGGACATGTCATTAGTGCGGATGAAGTGCGACCTGATCCAGACAAAACTGCTGCTGTCGTCGCCTTCCCTGTTCCATCAGATGAAAGAGCAGTACGCCATTTCCTCGGCTTGTGCGCGTATTATCGCCGATTTATTGCCAACTTCTAGAAGATAGCTGAACCTCTTACGCGACTCACCCGTGATGACGTGCCATTTACTTGGGGCGCAGAACAAGATACAGCGTTCACAGAGTTACGACAGAGAATGCAAACAGCCTCTGTTTTTGCCCATTCGGATGATGACGCTGCTACAGAACTTTATACAGATGCCAGCAACGTCGGACTTGGCGCTGTCCTTGTACAAAGACACGGTGGCGTTGAGCATGTGATAGCGTACGCCAATCGTACTCTTTCTCGAGCCGAGACCAACTATTCTACGTCAGAAAAAGAATGTCTCGCAGTTGTGTGGGTGACGACCAAATTTCGGCCATACCTCTACGGTCGTCCCTTCAAAGTGGTGACTGACCACCACTCGCTCTGCTGGCTGGCAAATCCCAGAGATCCTTCTGGCCGTCTTGCACGGTGGAGTATGCGTTTGCAGGAGTTCGATATTACGATTGTGTACAGGTCAGGACGCAAAAACAACGACGCCAAGGCGCTTTCTCGAGCAACTGTGGGGGACGCTGTCAGGGGCTCCGAAGATGAAGATGCCTTTCTCGGAGGAGTTAGCGACTCCGAATTTATGTCAAAGCAGCGGGCAGACAACGAATTACGCCCAGTCATTGATTCCCTGGAAGGCCGCAAACTCTCAGGTCCCTCAACACATTGCTCGCGAACTGTCCTCTTTTTGTCTAAGAAGAGGCATTCTTTACAGGAAAAACGCCCGTGGTAGCGACAAACCCTTCCTACTCATTGTTCCTACCGACATGCGTGATGAGATCCTTCTTGCGTGCCACGACGCGCCCACGTCAGGACATTTGGGCTAATCGCGAACTCTCGACAGAGTACGCCAACAGTATTACTGGCCGCGTAATACTGTTGGATTATCTTACTCGTTATGCTGAAACAAAAGCGTTACCCCATGGCACGGCCTCTGAAGTCGCGCAGTTCTTCGTGCACCAAATTGTTCTATGGCATGGTGCCCCGTCATGCGTGATTACGGACAGAGGGACGTCGTTTACAGCACGAGTGTTGGAGGACATTTTTAAACTGAGCTGCACAAGTCATCGAAAAACAACGGCTTATCACCCGCAATCCAATGGACTGACAGAGAGGCTTAACAAGACCATAGTGGACATGCTTTCAATGTACGTGGACGTACAACACAAAACCTGGGACGAGATTCTTCCATACATCACGTTTGCTTAAATACCGCAACGCAAGAAACAACGCGAGTTCCGCCTTTCCGACTTGTTTACGGACGCAACGTGCGAACCATGCTCGATGCTATGCTTCCGTGCGACCAAAGAAATGAACTTGCTCAAGACGCTGAGCAATACACTCAATACGCTGAAGAAGCTCGTCAGCTAGCTCGCGTAAACACCAGTCACCAACAAGATGCAGACGCACGACATTACAACCTCCGCCATTGAAATGTCACCTACCACCCTGGGGACCAAGTGTGGGTGTGGATCCCTGTCCGGCGACCAGGCTTATCCGAAAAACTCCTAAGCCGTTATTTTGGACCGTACAAGGTTCTTAGACGAGTCAGAGATGTTACCTACGAGCTATTCCCGGACGGCGCAGCGTCTTTTCGTCGACAGCTTCGGCCCGAAACCATGCATGTCGTTCGGCTGAAGCCCTACTTCACACAGTAGCCCTTGTGGTTTCACGTGCTACGACATGCCGTGACTTTGCGTTGCTGCTGCTTTTGTGTTCTCCTGTGTTTTTATGCCTTTTCTTTTTGCGCTTGGCACAAGCGTTCACGAAACTCCCTCATTTGCGCTGCGAGTACTGGCACTCTCCCTCTTTTGGTTCTTTATATCTGCGTGTGTATACCATCATTTTTTGTATTTACGAGCATCGAGTCGATGCTTTCAAAGGGGGTGACTATTGCCACATGGTTTTCTTAGGTGAGATTGAAGAGTGAAAGAGGACAAAGACGATCTCTCTGAGCCGCTGCTTGGCTAGTCGACTCAACGAGCCCATTATATCAAGTTGTCGTGAGTAACGTGACAAGACAAAGTAACTCTAGTGTTAACCAGCGGGTGTACGGCATAGCGTCGACGGCGACGGTGCGGTTTCCTGACGTGGGCGTGAAAGGGGAGCGTGTATAGCGTCGTGCTGCAGCAGCGAAGCTTATCACCTGCGGCTGAGGCTGCTGTGCTTCGGAAACCCCAAGCTATTGCCGAACGTCTTCGCGGACAATGTCGGCGATCGATTCCGCTTGAGGCTGCGCTGAAGATAACAGCTTGCGCAGCTCCTTCCGCACAATCGCTCGGATAGTCTCCCTCAGGTCGTCGGAGCTGAGTGGTTGCGTTTCCGCGTACTCTGTCATCGAGTGGCGATTGAATTGTCGGGTGCGCATCTCCAGAGTCTTTTCAATCGTGGTCAGTACGGAGATGAATGCCTCGACAGTAACGGTGGATTCCGATCAGACCCACGAACAGCTCCCGCTTCACTCCTCGCATGAGGAAGCGAACTTTTTAGATGCGGAAGCATCTTATACTCGCGCCTTGTAGTGCGCCGTCCGCGCCGTCCGCACCGCCTTAGTTGAGCTAATTCATTACGTCTGATACAATAATCACTCGTTCTCTGCTACTGCAATATTCACGCGTTCATCAAGTATAAGGTTATTTGTTGCACTTCAAAAGCATACATGTGTCCGAGTTAAAACGGTCAAAGTTTCACATTAAATGCACCAGGAAGGTAAAGTATTGGTACGGAAACCAGTAACACAAACATGAGCTTGTACAGTAAAGTTAGCTATTTAACACCTACGCGAGCGTCGGTGCACACTGAACCATGCCTGTGTATTCAGGCATGTGTCTAACTCTGTTACCAGCCACTGAACTGTTTTAGCGGGACGGCTCAGTGCTCTTCCATAGTTGAGTACGAAGTACTCAAAATCGTTCAACATATTAGATGCGGAAGCATGTTATACTCGCGCCTTGTAGTGCGCCGTCCGCGCCGTCCGCACCGCTTCTCGAACATTCGACAGCTGACGCGCGCGCATGCGCCGTCGCGCCGTCGCCCACCATCTGTGCCGCACGCGCTTCTCCTTCGAGAACATTCGACAGCTGACAGCGCATGCGCCGTCGCGCCGTCGCCATCTGTGCCGCGCGCGCGCTTCTCCTTCGAGAACATTCGACAGCTGACAGCGCATGCACCGTCGCGCTGTATATATACTCAAGGTCGGCGCTCGCTCGCTCAGTTGCCGCTCGTCCGTTGGTTCGTCGCAATAAAGAAAACACCGCCCTTTCGCATACGTGCCGTACGTGTTCACTCATTTAACACCCCATTTCACAACCACGTTAACCAATTTAGCCATCGACCCAAGCAAGTCGCAATTTAACACCCGTTAACCAATTACATGCTTCCGCATCCTCCTCAGTGTTCCCCCGAGGGAAGCTGCGGGCAATTTTTTTGCATTCAGGCCAAGGAGGATTAAAAAAAATGCTGGAGTGGAAATGATTGCGCAGAAGTGAAGCCGTTCCTCTGGCAAGATGGCGATTAAAAACGAAGCGTTTCCCTCAAACGCCCAACGAGTTTAATGTGGAAACTTTTCTGGGTCACATAAAGCTCCAAGTGCGTCTTACAGTTACTAGTTTTTCTTAGTGAGCCTCTAATTGGAGGCAAAGTTCTTTAAAGATTCAGTCATCCATACTCGTTTCTGTGTGTAATTTTGTCGAGAACAACCATCTTTTAATATAGAACTGACGTAGCATATACATAACATATAAAAACCACTTGATCTCTAAGTAAGCACTATGAGAAAAAAGCATGTTTCCGCCATCTTGGCAGAGGCAAAAGCTGGCTTCACTTCTGCCGGCAAGGCGTTGCGGGAGCTTCCACTCCAGCAATTTTTTCTTTAATCCTCCTTGATTCAGGCATATAGAGGTCGGCGTTTCGGAAGAGTTTGCTCATCTCTTCCGCGAAGAGCGTCACGTTTTCGTTTGGAAGCTGCGACTGGGTTTCAAGCAGCGCTTCGGCCCTCTCCTTCATGAGCTTATGACGCTCATGAATGTAGCGAGGAGCTTTGTGCGGAATGCGTCCCATGTTGTCAGGGTTGGCTCTTGGTTCTCGAACCATGTACAAGCGGCATCTTGGGAGGCGAAGTACGCATGACGAAGCTTATCTTTGCTAGTCCAAGCATTGAAAATGGCCACTCAGTCGTAATCCTCCAGCCAACTTTCTAGGTCGCCAAGGGCTGAACCGTGGAAGGTCGGCCACTCCTTGGGTTGCCGGAGCAGGATCGGTGTAGAAAGCACAGGGTCTGTCATCGTTGCTACGGCCTTGGTCAGGGTCTTGGTCTGCAAGGTCTTCTCAGGTAGAGGCCCGAACTTTGGTGGTAGACCTTGTTGCCTGCGGCTTGTTCGCTGCTCGGGGTTGTCGTCGATGTCTTCACGACTGGCGCTGGCTTCACGGTTTGACGAAGGAGTCCGGTACATGAAAGGAGCAGCACCTCCACCCGTGATCAAATCCCACTGTGTCGGCTGCATACTCGATTGAGGTACAAATGCTGCAGGCCCGTGTGTTCAGATTTCGGGCGCATGCAAAAGAACCCCAGCTGGTCGAAATTTCCAAAGCCCTCCACTACGGCGTCTCTCAACTTCATATTGGGCTTTTCTGACGTCAAAGTCTACATATTGCCACAGGCATGGAACGAGGTTTAGCCATGCTAATGCGAGTATGTGCCATGGTGTGAAAGAAGAGGAGGACGGTTGGTGTGCTCGTGCTCTAACGTTCGGTTCGGCTCGACGTCCAGTGCTGCTCCTGTAAACAGACGTTGTGGTCGTTCTGTAATCACGTGACATTTTCTGGTGCAGGTGCTGGGTAGTGTTGTATGCACTGCAATCAGCAGCAAGGTCCCGACACTAGTCGCGACTTGGAAGAACCAGCTGACCTACGGCGTAGCAGGCGACAACTAGGCCTACCTCCTAAGTTCGGACCATTTCCACAACTCGGCAGTACTATGGCTATTGCGGGAACGCAAACCCAAGAAACATCAACGCTGCCTCCTCCGTGGTTCTTCAACGTCCCGCGAACTCCGAAGCCGTTCCACGGTGAGCCTTACGAGGACGTCGACGACTGGCTTGACGACTACAACCGTTGCGGCAGCGTCAACGAGTGGGACGAGCAGCGAAAGCTTCGGTATGTCTACTTTTATCTCGAGGACTCTGCGCGCACGTGGTTCGAAAACCATGAAGCCACTATGACAACCTGGCCAGAGTTTTGCAACCAGTTGCGAAATACCTTCCGAAGCTCTGACCGAAAGGAGCAAGCGGAACGGCTCCTCAATTCCCGAAACCAGCGTCCGAACGAGAGTGTTGTCATGTTCGTTGAGGGCATGTCGCGGCTGTTCAGGCGAGCCGACTCCTCAATGACAGAAGAGAAGAAGGTGCGCCTCCTAATGCGGGGAGTGAAAGAGCAGCTGTTCGCGGGACTAGTGCGGAACCCTCCCAGCACTGTAGAGGATTTCCTCCGCGAAGCCACGACAATGGAGAGAATGCTAAGGCAGCGTTCGTACCAGTATGAGCGTCCTGGCAGTCTTTCGTCAGTGTCGTCGACCCTGACAACACCTGATGTCACGACTGTAAATGACCTGACGGAGCTCGTGTGCAGTATTGTGCGCGAGGAGCTGCAAAAGCTGCACGTGGTGTCTTCTCCGCCCCATGTTGCTGCTCTAACGGATGTCGTTCGCGAAGATGTCAGGCAGCTGGTGCACCCCAAGACGACTCTGCGTGCAGCCGAAGTCCAACCCATGATGGCCCCACGTCCAGCCGAAGCTCCGCTATTAACGTACGCGGAAGCACTACGTACTCCTGCACCGGCTGTTGGCTATCCGTCCCGTCCGTCCACCCTGCAGACGGCACCGTCGTTCTACTCGGGACCACCGCAGTACGGCAACCCACCCCTTACACGGAAATCCAGTGTATGGCATGCTCCCGACAACCAGGCCTCTATGTGATCACTGTGGTGAACCAGGTCACATCTACCGTGAGTGCGCCTACAGGCACATGGGTCTTCCTGGCTTTCGTCCGGATGCTCGTCGACCCAGAGATGGTGAGCGGCCCCGTGCTATCGCCGAATACTTGGCAAGCCAACGATCCTCAACCCTTCCGCGTCGCCTGATCCCGCTCACCATCTCCATGGCGTTCCACGTCACCTGGCCAACAATCGACCTTTGCGGACGTCCTTGCAGGAAGATCGCCTAGATCCACAAGCCCGCGCCGGGGAAACTAAGAACAGCGACCTCTGGGGGTGAGGCCGCTGTTGATCGACCGTTACAAGACCCTCCCCCAATTTGCCTGCCGACATCCGACGACATTCTTTCACCGACGTGTGCCATCGACGACAAACGGGTCTCTGCTCGTATCTCTGTCCTTGTCGACAACCACCCGCTGACCACTCTGGTAGATACGGGAGCCGATTATTCTGTTATAAGCGCTGACCTCGCTGCACAGCTAAGAAAGGTAACGACACCTTGGGGACATGGAACCAACCTCCGGACTGTGGGAGGTCACCTATTGACACCGCTAGGAATGTGCACTACCGGCCTCCAAATTCGTGAGTCGACGTACATTGTTTCCTTCGTTGTATTGCGCGAATTCTCCCAAAACCTGATTCTCGGAATGGATTTTCTCCGCGAGCATGGAGCAATTATTGCCCTTCGCGACCTGCTCATAACGTTATCTAACGACCATACAGCCCTACGAAAGGATGCAGTTGCGCCGACCACAACACTTCGAATTGCTGACGACACCATCGCACTGCTTCCGCGAGCCAGTATGTTGGTAACTGTCGAGAGCGACTGTGACAACAAGAGTAGTGACATCGCGGAAACTAACCTCTCGGTGCTCTTGGCTCGGCAGATTTGTGTCGCGCGTGCTATCGTCAAACTGAAACATCGGAGGGCTCAGCTTCTGATCACGAATTTCGGCGGCCAGTACCAACACTTGGCAAAGCGAACAGCGATCGCGACCTTTGAAGCCATTGATGACGAAGAATGTTCCACTATCGCTCCGACTGCCACTGCTGCCAAAGGTGACACTGCATTAGCCAGTACAGTTAACGTCAATTGCCAGCTATCCTGTGCGCAGCAACAACAGATACGCATGATTTTACGTACGTATAGTGATTGCTTTGCGTCCACCTCCAAAATCAAGCAGACCCCAACCGTGAAGCACCGCATTATAGCGGACCCTACCGAACGGCCTGTACGACAGCACGCCTACCGCGTGTCGCAAAAAGAACAAGAGGCAATACGTGTTCAAGTGAAACAGATGCTCGACGACGACGTCATCCAACCCTCGAACAGTCCATGGGCGTCACCCGTCGTACTTGTTAAAAAGAAAGACGGCACTCTTCGATTTTGCGTCGATTACCGGAAGCTCAACAAAGTGACGAAGGGAGACGTCTACCCTCTCCCACAGATAGATGATTCACTGGATCGACTTCGACATGCCCGATATTTTTCCTCAATGGATTTGCGCAGCGGCTATTGGCAGATCGAGGTCGATGAACGTGACAGGGAAAAAAAAATTGCCCGCAGTTTCCCTCGGGGGAACACTGAGGAGGATGCGGAGCATATAATTGGGTAACGGGGTGTTAAAGTGCGACTTACTTGGGTCGATGGCTAAATTGGTTAACGTGGTTGTGAAATGGGGTGTTAAATTGCGACTTACTTGAGCCGATGGCTCAATTGGTTAACGTGGTTGTAGGAGGGGGTGTTAAATGAGTGAACACGTACACACGTATGCGAAAGGACGGCGCTGGTCGAAGGGACGTCGATCATTGTGTTTGTGGATTCGTTGGAATTCAGTTCACCGCGACCTTGGACGTCGACGCGCCGTACAAACCAACCGACGAGCGGCAACTGAGTGAGCGAGCGCCGACCTTGAGTATATATACAGCGCGACGGCGCATGCACTGTCAGCTGTCGAAGGTTCTCGAAGGAGAAGCGCGCGCGGCACAGATGGTGGGCGACGGCGCGACGGCGCATGCGCGCGCGTCAGCTGTCGAATGTTCGACAAGCGGTGCGGACGGCGCACTACAAGGCGCGAGTATAAGATTCTTCCGCATCTAAAACAGCATTCATAACTCCCGATGGCTTTTAGGAATTCAAAGTGTTACCATTTGGATTGTGCTCTGCACCGGCAACGTTCCAAAGGATGATGGACACTGTCCTGTCCGGTCTGAAGTGGGAATCCTGCCTCGTGTATTTAGACGACGTCGTTGTTTTTTCCAAAACATTTGAACAACATTTACAACGACTTTAGTCCGTCTTCGTCGCTATTCGATCCGCAGGCCTATCGCTAAAACCGGAGAAGTGTCATTTCGGCTACGAAGAACTAAAGTTCTTCGGCCACCTTATCAGTCACGATGGCATTAGACCAGACCCAGAAAAGACCATGGCTGTTGCTGCATTTCCTCCACCTTCGAACAAACGGGATTTGCGCCGGTTTTTGGGTCTCTGCGCCTACTACAGGCGCTTTGTCCAGAGCTTTGCCAACATCGCTGAACCCCTTACCCGTCTAACAAAGGAGGATACTCCTTTTGTGTGGGGTCCAGAGCAGAGAGCCGCTTTTTCCCAGCTTCAGCAGTGCCTTCAGAGTGAACCCTTACTAGGGCACTTTGATGATGATGCCGCCACCGAACTTCACACTGACGCAAGCAACATTGGTCTTGGTGCAGTCCTCGTCCAGTGGCAAGACGGTGCTGAACGCCCCATCGCTTATGCTAGCCGCATTTTGTCATCTGCGGAAACTAACTACTCGGCCACGGAGAAGGAATATCTTGCTGTTATTTGGGCGATAACAAAGTTCCGACCGTATCTGTATGGCCGTCCATTCAGAGTAGTTACGGACCATCATGCCCTCTGTTGGCTGGCCAATCTCAAGGACCCTTCAGGACGCCTCGCGAGGTGGAGCTTACGCATTCAAGAATTTGAGGTTACAGTCGTCTACAAGTCGGGCCGCAGGCACACTGATTCCGACTGCCTTTCGCGCGCACCCCTCGCGACGACATCGAAGGACGATGATACCGATGGCCATTTTCTTTGTGCATTCAGTGAATCTGACTTGGCCCAGCAACAGTGGAATGATTCAGAGATCCAACAACTTATCAAATACCTTCAAGGTCGCAGTTCGAGTCCACCATCGGCATTCGCACGTTCAGGGTCATTTTGCCTGCGCAACGACATCATCTACAAAAAGAACTTCGAACCTTATGCGACTGAGTACCTGCTCGTCGTTCCACCAGGGCTACGTGCTGACATTTTATCTGCCTGCCACGACGAGCCTTCCTCCGGCCACCTAGGTTTCGCACGTACCCTTGCCCGGATTCGGACGCGCTACTACTGGCCAAAGCTCACCCAGGATGTCAAGCATTACGTTAAAACATGTAATCATTGCAGCACCGTAAAGCCCCACCTGTGCGCCCTGCTGGTTTATTGCAGCCTGTTGCACCCGCGTCACAACCATTTGAACGAATCGGCATGGACTTGCTTGGGCCCTTCCCGAAGTCACATGATGGCAACCGCTGGATCGTAGTCGCTACTGACTATTTAACGAGGTACTGCGAAACGAAAGCCCTACAACGAGGCACCGCCAATGAGGTTGCGTATTTTTTCATCGACAACATCGTCCTCCGCCATGGAGCGCCAACAGTTCTTATCACTGACCGTGGAACAGCCTTTACAGCCCAATTGATGCAAGACGTAACGAGACTTAGTGGAACAGCTCATCGCAAAACAACCGCATACCATCCGCAAACCAACGGTCTGACGGAGAGATTAAACAAGACGCTCGCTGAGATGCTATCTATGTACGTCGACCGTGATCACAAAAACTGGGATGCAATTTTGCCATACGTAACGTTCGCTTACAACACTGCGGTTCAGGAGACTACGGGTTTCACTCCCTTCCGGTTGCTTCACGGCCGAGAAGCAATTACGATGCTTGATGCCATGCTGTTGCCTGAAACGACCGATATTACTACTGATGCGAACGACTTTATCCGGCTCGCCAACTCGGCCCGCCAGCTTGCACTCGAGCGGATCCAAAAACAACACCGAATCGACTCGCAGAGGTACAACTCCCGTCATCGCCATGTTATTTACCAACCCGGTGATCTGGTCTGGCTGTGGATCCCCGTTCGCCAAAGGGGCCGCTCGGAAAAGTTACTTCACCGCTACTTCGGTCCCTATAGAGTACTACGGCGCCTCACAGATGTCAACTACGAAATTCTGCTTGAAGACACAGCTCAGCGACCTCGACGTTCCCAACAGGCCGACATTGTTCATGTGTCACGGATGAAGCCACACTACCCCCGAGCCACCTGAAACTGCTTCATCATGCGTCTTTGTGCGTGTACGCGATTACTTTAACTTTTAACTGGCATTGGTCATCGGGGTGGTACTTTTTTTTCGAAGGGGGGAGGGGTAATGCCACAGGCATGGAATAAGGTTTAGCTATGCCAATGCGAGTATGTGCCATGGTGTGAAAGAAGAGGAGGACGGTGGGTGTGCTCGTGCTCTAACGTTCGGTTCGGCTCGACGTCCAGTGGTGCTCCTGTGAACAGACGTTGTGGTCGTTCTGTAATCACGTGACAATATCAATCAACCAATTTTTCTGCGCATTGATTTCTCGAATCATCGCATTTCAGTTGAGAGTTTCAGTAGTCCGACATTGACGCATTGAAAGTTGAAGAAAAGGAAATGAACAAATCTAACACAGAGCTAAACGAGGGCCATTCTAGACATAGAACCGTGAAGGATAACTCAGTTGCAGTGCCGCGGCTATTGGCGTTTTCATGACTTTACCTCTTTCCAAAATTCTTCACTCTGCACTCTGGACAACTTCGCTAGCGCAGTACCTGTGACGGCCAGGTTTGCAGACTCTTCCGCGCCTATTTGAATTGCTAACACGCTTCCGGTTCGTAAGTAATCCCGTTCGAAACGGTCACCTGGCGAACCATAGCACGGCACAAGTTGCCAGGGTTCTCACTGTCTTCGAAGTTTCAGTAAAGTGACACAAGCTAGAAATGCAGAACGGAAAGAGCCCCAGGCTTCCAGCAAAAGCCGCACTGAACAGGATATCCATCCAGTGACGACCACCTGCTGTATTGTAATGCATGGTTGGCGCGATCCTCGATTCCTCGCTTAGTGCAGACGTTTTCGCCTAAGCTTCTGCGCGTCACCAACTGAGCTCCTCCCCCTTTTTTTACGAGCTCTCGCTGCAGCGTAGGAATGTAAACAAAAGCAGAAGATAAAGCGCGCACGCGTCTTGAGAACTTTGCCACAAAATCACCTCTTCTGGAACGGGTAGACGTCGGCTTGAATTATGGGTCAACGTCAGACAGGGGCAAAGAAAGAGTGATAAATTTTCTAACGCCGGAACGCCGAAGCCGCGAGCCCATCCACACACGCGCGGCCATTTCGGCTGCCCATAGAACACGCTTGCTTCTTTTGTGGTGTCATGCTGCTTTATCGTTCGCGAGAATGACACAAAGAGCAGAATTGATGTCAGGTTTGCTTCTTCAAAGAAGGGAAAAGCTGCCTTGCTCTGTATCTGGGCCAGTTCTTATCAGTTACACAATTAAATAAGGCTTTTATTGGGAAAGAGAGAAATGTGACGAATCTGTGTTTCCTGCGTTTTTCATGCAGGCGGAAAATTTCTTAATAAAAGAGTGTGCAAGGAGGGTTACCTTTTTATTGGAAAAGTGCAATGGTAGAGAGCGTAAGCGCCTAATCACAAAGTGGGCTGCCCAATGATTTCACGGAAAGGCTGAAACAAAATAAAATATCTGCTCTCTGCATCCTATAACTAACATTACAACTTCGTATTTTTTGTCAATGTGGCCCGTTCGTTGAAGAGTTTCATAAATTTTAGAAATAGAAGCTGAAAGGCGTGTCATTAGGCACTTCATTGCTTATTTGTACTACCGAATGTACGGATTCAATAACAAATACAATGTTAAAGTTGATGTATGTTTACCACATTACCCTAATGAATCTCACATGAAAGTCTTGTGCTAGGCACCTAAATCTTTTATTTCTTTTTATATTTCAGTAGTAGTCACAAGCATTGTATGGTTAGTCAGTATTATACTGAATCTAATTCCGCATGAACGGCTTTACGAAGAGCCAGGGCAGACTTGCAGGCTTCGCAGTATTTCCCAGTCTTTATTGTCACTTTCATGGCATAATATTGTCAGTGATATGATATCCTGTCCTTAAAAGCTATAGGCCTTAAACAGGGGAAGTGGAGGAAGACGAAGAAAAGGCAGGAAACTCAACCAAATTCAAAGATTTCGAGCATTTGAGCTATTGCTGGAATAAACAGTGGTGTGTATCTCGCCAGTTAGAGGTCACTTATACCAGATTGCGCTGTGCAGTTCCACAACTAAATTATTACCTTAATAAAGCTCAGCTCAAGGCGTCACCGCTATGCATTTGGTGCAACGAAATTGAGACAATTGAACATTTCTTTTTATTCTGCCATCGTTATTCTTATCAGAGAAAAAGATTTTTAGTAGCCCCTTTACAAAAGCTAGGAATACAAGTAAATTAACCAGTAATTTTATCATTTGGCGGAACTTCATTTGGTTATTGCCACAGGGATGTATGCTCCGCTGTGTTTGATTACATCAACGCAACTAAAAGATTACCATGCTAGTGAACCACTACCTTTTCAGATCTTTAGTTTAAAATTCGTAGTTATGTCTTTCAAAAACAAAAGATGGTTTGACCACTTGCTCAGCACACATTTTTGTTTTTTGGTAGTATTATTTTAAGCTTCTTTTTCAGATTGACTTGATTTTCAGTTTAGTTTCATTTAAGTATCCTGCCGCCCGGTTCTTGGCCTATCCCCCTTTGTGGGTAAGCGCCATCCATCAGAGGTCATCAGCATCAGCATCAGATCCGTGTCCAGTTTGCTACCATATGGGGGGGGAGGGGAGTAAGGGAGTCTTGAAACACTTGCTCATGTAAACGTAGAGTATATTCCCTAAAATAGCTTATTGCTTCACAAATTGCAACGTCACAAAAAATTTTCAGAATCCGTTCCGTACGAGCAGAGTAACGAAGATTAGTCGCACACTGCAATCGCATTCCCTCTTCTCTCGTCCCGACGAAAGCGCTGGAAGCTAAGCAGGGGAAGATGCGGGAAGAGAGGGCGGATGGCATGGGCAAAGATAATAGGTCACCTGTGCCTCGTGACCTTGAGCACTTTTTTTACCTTTTTTCTTGGAATGCGCAGCTTTTACAGTGTGATCGCGTGTGCACGCGTGGACAAGTCACGGTTTCCCGAGGCGAGTACTGTCACGACCAAGTTCATTGCATTCAGATCAGCCAATGGCTGATAAAAATAATTTGTTGTCAATCGCATGCCACGGGCTGCGATTGACAATACGTCATGGATATTTTGCTCGCGTGTTCTCAGGAGCCTAACTACAGATCAGCAGCATTTTCTGACCACGCTCAAAAAGTGTTGCATGACCTGTTTGAGAGAACAGAAAGAAGGGAACGAAAAAAAAGAAAAAAAGGTACGCGTGAACTTTCACTAGATTGCTGCGTTCCATAGTAGTGCACACAAGACTACAAAGGTATCATGTTCCACTGTTGATACTCGGGTCAAGGGGCCTATTGAAGGCTTGCAAGCACTTGACATAGAACATTGATTACCTGTTGCAGGGGCTCGGCGTATGAGAATTCCAGCCAACCAAATAACACGCGAAGTGTGTCGTAGATAGACTAAAATACTATGTGAATTAATTTGTGTTCTTCTAGGAACTGACAGTCGGTGATTCAGTGTTCAATGTGGCCGATGGGCACTGTGAAGCTGCATGCCACTGCGATTAGGGCAACGTAGCCAAAGCTGCGTTAGTTGTGTCCATGCCTTCCATGTTGTTCAGGTTTGAAGCGCCCGTCATTGATCCGCGTGACTGCTGCTTCGGCAATGCAGGTCAAGCGCAACTCCCAGCATTCATAAATGACATTGTATTTATTCATACCAGCTGTGTACATTCCGCATTACAAATTAGGGTGTGCAGGAGGGCGTTAAAGGGGCGCTGCGGAAGCAGTCATTGGCTCTTTTTGATTCACTTCGGCGTCGACGCTGCCACTTAATCACTGTTGGAGCTGCCTCGCCATGTTAGGTATGGTCGCTCATCACTGGTCTCAATACCACTAATTTTTTATTTCTGCACAAACACTTCAGAAAGTTTACTTGCGTCCGTTAAATTTGAACTGTGAGAACAATACATTACCAGATTTCCGTGGAATGGGTTTCAGCGTAAGGAGAGCATGCTCGCTACCTTTGCGAACGATTTCAACGTGATTTAGTTGAGCGCAGTTGTGACTCTGCAGTGGTTTCGACACAAATTGTCGCACAGGTTGACGGTGTGGCCCACCTTTAGACACAGTGGTAGAGTTGATATTAAGGTTTTTTTTTCGTGCAGTGTAATATACCCAAACGACTAACATTGGTGATGCAGCTAGCTTTATCCACTGGCTCGAGCAGGCTATAAAGGTCTAAAGTGAATCTAATTTCAATTGTTCACACATGGTGACTATTCTTAATGAAAGCATCTTGAGTTTTACGCCACATAATCATGGTGTAATTATCCGACGTGCCGAATCAGAGGGCTCAGGACATCTAACCCGTTTGTGTAGTTTGACGTGCACCTTAATTTGTAAAAACAAGCCCATCGTATTTCTCCTCCACAGAAATGAGACTGCCATGGCGGAGATATATCTCACGTCTTCCGACTCACAGCCGAACGTCGTCACCAACATGGTGCCTTACATCGAGCCATTTGTGGTAGAGCATTTCAGGAAGCCCATTGATGTGTGCAGAAGTAGTTATTGCTGTCTGAATTGGTTCTCTTTTTCTTTCTTTTTTTCAAGGTTTCCGCGTATATTCACAACATATTCGCTGAACAAGCTCTAGTACAAAGCATTTTACGTGTGAACGCAGGGAAGTATCGAAACTGAAAACTTGGCCGACTTAGCAACCCAACAGGCTGAGGAGGATTCCAGCTTTTTCTGCTACTGCAAAAGACGGCAATGTTGTCTTGTTTTCTTTTTTTGCAAAAAGATCATTTTGCGTAGGGGTTGCTCAAACGACCACAAGTCACGCCATATCCTTACAAACCTCCACTACTTTTCTTCGCTTACCGTATGCATGGAAGGTCCTTTATTACTGGTTGCTTTCGCGGCAGAAAAACGTTCGTGGGAACGACGTACGTGGTTAAAAGCAAGCCAGTAAGAAAACTTATGCTTTGCGATTCAGGTCAAAATTTTTCCTCTTCGGAGTCACTTCCATCAACCTATGCTTAATTTGGGTTCCTTTTGTTATGTCACTTAGGCACTAAAAGAGAAAAGAAAAGCGCCAAGAGTCGAAAGAGTTAACATCGTGACTGACATTGAGGGAAGTATTGATAAGAACTTACAGAAAACGATGCCAATGAAAGTATAAGGCATGTGACTAAAAAAACTATGGACCATCTCCCTGAAGGGAACCCTAAAGGGATGCAAAGAATCAGCGGTGCGCACGGCGTTTGCCCGGTTCAAACGGGTGTCGACGCGGTTGCTGAAAGAACGGTTTCAAGTGAAACTCTGTGTAGTGTTTACTGAAATAAACGTTTGTTTAAAGATTGGCAGATCCCACGTACAGTGGGAATCGACAATATGCGAAGCATGAATGAGAAATGTTGATACGTTGCCTTAAAATCAGCACAGCGTTACAAGGTGGATGTAAATGATGTTGTACAAGGCTTCCGCGTCATTTTAGGTGTGTCTGTTAGCTTCGTAGTTTATTCACGTCACCTGGTAGCAAATTTAGTGTATGTCGAGTTAGCGAAACGGCCTCGACCACGCTATGAGCGTGGTAAGTTGTCATGTTCTCACATGACACGCGTGTCAGTATTATCATGTTTGAACCAGTCATACGTTTCGTCATCCATTGACGTCACTTATTACCAAATTCGGTATATGTGAAGCTAGCAAAATGTCCGCGAGCTCCTCATGAAGAGCCCAATATACTCCAACAGAGCGTTGACGCAGGCGTACGCGGGGCACAGGAACGCTACGTTAGCAAAACGCGAGCACTCTACAGTCTGACACCAGGTGCGACCAGCGTCCATCGGCGCGTCCCGATGGTAACTGGTGCTAAATGCGACATGCTGCATTTCTCGCCGATGCCATAGAGTAAGTAGCATTAATCGTGTCATTTTCATGCTCCATCGATACCGTGTCGTTATGTAAATTTTATGCGTTCAGTGATCTTGGTTTTCCTTTTGATAGCATGCAAAATTTTTCTGCTCACACTAAAACATATCGGCACGGGAGGTCTTGGATTGAATGAATGATTGATTGGCGGATTGATATGTAGGGTTCAACGTCCCAAAAACACCACAAGAGACGCCGTAGTGGAGGGATCCGAAAATGTTGACCCCTGGGGTTCTTTAACTGGAGTTCTTAGTTCTGTCAGCTGACTTCGAAGAATCGCTCGAGAATGCAGTTCTCGTTTACCCACCAAAAATCATACCCCAAAGTATGTATTCCTCAATTTCAGCATGCTTGTGTGATCTGAAATGGAATCACTAAATCTGGCAGTGATGCCATTGAGCGAGTCCAGAAAAAATTTGTAAGCATTTTGAACTATCATGTTGCTAGAAATGACTCTGGATCTCATTCTAACACTGTCACATTATTATTATTGCGATCACTTCATTGCCGACCGAATCGCGCTGTTCTTTCATTTCTGTACAAACTATAGTTAAGGGTATGACATCCTGCCATTTGTTTTTCATTTTAGTAAAGTTTCGTATTCCGGCGAAAGTTAACCAAAAAGGATGTAACATTTTATGTACCTTCCAACATTCTTTCGGCACTCTGCCACTCACAGAATTAAAAGTCTACGTTATGTGAGCTTTTATGATCTCGATGTTCTTTACAGCCCACTGTAACTGTTTTTATCACAGCTCTGCTCTGTCTTAACATGGCTTGCCACAATGTACACATTCTTGCCTTTTCGGTCTTTAAGGAAGGCTTCCACATAGTTGTGTTGAATCCTATTTATTTTTCACTGCCACTCCACAATTTTCGCCTCTTCTTTAATTCTTACGATCTTGCGCTGAAGTCTTTTTGTCTGTTTGTTTTCGCTCTTTTTATGTGCCTTTTGCTAGTCCGTATTGTATTGCTTCTATGTATTGATTTATATTTTGCTTGCGCCTGCACAAAAAAGCATGATTGTTACTGGGCGCGTGAAATACATCTCTTAATAATAATAATAATAATAATAATAATAATAATAATAATAATAATAATAATAATAATAATAATAATAATAATAATAATAATAATAATAATTAAATTGAATAAAAATTATTATTATTATTATTATTATTATTATTATTATTATTATTATTATTATTATTATTATTATTATACTTTAGAGATAAACTTGAGCACCCCTCAAACCCCTCATGATAAGCGTCTTTTACGAAAGATCACGTTCCCACCGTCGAAACGATCGATAGCTTCATCACCGGTGACCACTCGGTAGCTATCGCCGTCGCGATCCCATCACGGTCGTCCAACGATGACAGTGAAAGAGTGAGAATGGCTTGCGCCTGTGATCTCGTGATTTGCTGCAAGGCGGGAGGAGCAAGTGGCCCATGCGACCACGGCCCAATCGCAAGCACTTGATTCGTATATATTCATGTTGTACAAGCGAGGCTATATTGTCCAGTTGATATGACACTTGTTTGTGGACACTGTGGGAATCTTTCAATACCCAACTAGACTAGAAACTGTAGTTTACTTTAATTATTTATTTCGCATCTCGCAGTCACACCTCCTCATTGCGATAAGAAACGTAACATTTAGTAAGTGCACTGAACGCATATAGTTGCATAGGGTGCACATAAACACCTTTGATGTAGGAATTCACCCAAATCGAAGTGCTTGCGTCCATCTAGACGTTCTTTCCGGTGGTACGAGGACGCCAAATGTTGGCGCGCAAGAATGGCTGCAGTTTCACAGACAAGGTGTGCCCCTCAAAAGAAACATAGCGGACAAACGTGCTGGCAGCTTTTACGGACCCCTTGCCAATCACATCTAGTCAGCAGCGGCCACGTGTCATATGTGCAAGGAAATTGCATTTTTAGCGGTAAAACGCATTCATGCGACCGAGCCCTTTGAATTAGAGAAGAGTTTCACATAAGGATTCGCGTCCCTTGCAGTAATGAAACCTATTTTTTTGTTACAGTCGATAGAAGTCTTCATATAAAAGCACAGGTTTGTAAGATTGTTGAAACAAAACTTGTGACACAGTTGCTGCTCAAACTAACTATATACATATATATATATCTAAGCACTGTGTTAGGAGACTCTTTCAACCGAGTTTGTTGCATATGTTTCTTGTGTGTAGTTCTCCATTCGCATTCCGGGGCTTGATTATACTTGCTACGGCATATCAACCTTCTTGTGGAATTCAGTAGTCGAAGATGTAAAACGTCACGTCCGGGAAGCACAGGAGTATGATTTACCGGTGCTCGAAACAAGGCATTTAGCACAGGCGGTGTTTTGCGGCCGTGCATGGTACATAACTTATGTCTGACTGCCTCCATCACGAATCACTGGGTCGTTGCAATCCCTCATTGGCTCGTTTTTCTGGTCGTGTGGGCTTTTTCTTTAATCCTCCTTGGGTGGAACAGAGCTGGTTTGCCGAGCAGCTCTTCGACTCGCTTGCTGGATTCCGTGCCGACCGGTTGTGTCCTCGCGATCTCCGGCGTCAGCGTAGCTCTAGCCGACTGGGCTCGCCCTACGTCATCTCCTGACGCCGACGACCTTCGACGACAGTGTAGCTCTGACTGACCGGACTTGCTCTACGCCATCTGCTGACGCCGACAGGAGCTCTAGCAAGTGGTGCCCCGTGCTCGGACTCCTGTGACCGGGTTTCCATCTTTCCTATCTCTCCTATCCCCTCGATTTGTCATCGCTCTCTCTGGCTTACCACCTCACGCCTCTACATCTTTACTCCTACCCTTTCAATCCCTCCTCACTCCCATCCCTTGTGAGCTACTGTTGATATGTCGCTCACTGAAAGCAGACAGTTACGGGGCTCAATTTTCTCTTCCTTTCTCTCTTAAGAATCACTTCCGAGCAGCTCTTGGGCAACCGAAAAACTGCGGTGGATTCGCATTCCCATTCGTCTTTGTTCAATGCCGGCTGCTTGCCCTATGATTCTTACTTTAGTTGTTGCATGGCGATCAGTGCCCCGCGCGTGATCTTGTCTGCTACTTCTTAGGCACCAGGATACGCTATTTACTACCAGGTGCACGGCTTAATTCTGCACCGCAAACACTTAACGTGCCTGCATTTTACTCAACGGTAGTAGCATTTTATGGACACGCGCAGCAGGTTTGTCCCGATGTGGACATGCTCGAAAGCCGCATTGTAGATACAACGGCGGCTCTTCTGTTTTCTCTGGTTCCTCGAGCCCATCTAGTACGACCGAGACATGTCTCGTGGGGCGCAATAACGGCATCGTTTTTGCCTGGTCACCTCCGTGACTTTATGGGGCGTCTTGGATGGAGAGTGCCCCAACACGGGAAAGACTGGAGAAGTGGGGCATGGTCCCATCTTCCACTTCTCCTAATTTCCCGTTACTGGAGTCTAACCAGCATATGTTGCAGCAATGTGTCATTGCAAAGGTGTTTTGAAAAAAAGTTAACACTAGTTTTTGTGGCGTAGGTGTTAATCGCTTTGTAACATCTGGTCGCTGCTCGTGTAGTCGCTTTGCACGCCTTCTAATAGCTGCGGGAGCTTTTTCTTTGTGGCGTAATAGGTGCGAAGCTCTTGCGGCAGGTCATCGTCGTCGTGCTCTCTTTCCAATTTCGGAACGCATCTACTCTGAACTCTTATCGTTTCTGTCGGAGGAATTGTTCTTCCTTGGGGAGGATGAATTTCTGAGACAATGGTCGTGCCACTTTCTGTCCTTAGTTGACAGACGCGTTCGATTAGCCTTCCACCTGGCCGGGTTGATATAGCAAAGTCACCTGTCAATGTCTGATTAATGCATGTAATCAGCATATGTTTACTATTTCTATGTGTTTGTTTATGTTCCATGTGGGTGTGAGCTCTTGTATATATGCACTTCATTCTAACGCTATAAGTTATATAAATTTATGAATATTGATACCTGTTGTACATATTTTCCAACATCTTCTTCAAGTCTTGCGAATTCTGTACATTTATCATCATGTACATTGTCCATATTGTGATTAGTGTATATATGTAGTGTATGTAGTCATAAGTACCATGAACTATGGACATTCCACAGACTTGGACACTTTTGTTTTAATGTGTATGTATGTTTTGCTTTGTCAATTGTTTGTTATTGTGCTTGATGTACAAACGCTCGTTCGTTAGGTTTGTTGCGTGCCATGATAGAATAAACTTTTTCTAAACAAAGCTATAGGCCCACCAGTTGAGTTGTGAATCGAGCATCAAACACCACGGGACGGCTTTAAGCTCCCCAAGAGCAGAGTACCTCTAGTACTCTAAATCGTTACCCACTTTTTTTTAAACACAGGCACACGGGGCGGGCTTTATACTCTCCCAATGTACTTCGTACTCTATATCGTTAATAACTGTTACTAAACAAACAGCTTTTCCTTCCGTATTAGCGTTCAATAACCAAAGTAGAGACGGCTCACTGCTCTCTCATAGTTTAGTACGAATTTATCGAAAGCGTTAACCCCTTTCTTTATACACAGTTATGAAAACTCAAGTTCCACGCGTCCGGTTGCCATTTCTTAGGAACCTCAGAACGAGCCCTCGTAAGACAAGGCACCTCGTGAGGAAGGCGTCTCAGATAGAAATATTGCATCTGACCCTCCTCGAGTGACTGCTCTGTCAACGACAAATTGAGATGTCATCGAGGAGGCTACATTCCAAAACGACGACTCCTGTATCTATCTATCTATTTATGCGCATAGGACTTTTAGCTCTCCTCACCGTTCCGATAATGACATCGATACTAAACTTGGTATGGCATAACTTGACTGCATGGAGAACACATTTACCTAGTCATAACATGAAAATCATGACACGTATGTCATGAGTGTCATGATTTACATTTGATGCTCCTGGTGCTCTTGCGGTAATTTCGTTCGCATGACATGTTGAAAAACTGCCATGGTATGACATGATTGCATGGCGAACACGAACGACAGATCCTAACATGAAAATCATGACATGCGTGTCAAGTAGCTACAGGACTACATGCCACGCTCATGATGCGCTGACGGCCGTTTCGCTAGCTTCACTTATACCAAATTTGGTATTACGGGACGTGAATGGATGACGAAGGTATGATACTGGTGCAAGCATGATAAACATGAGATGCGTGTCATGTAACAATATGACTACATGGCACACTCAAGATGCTCTCGCGGTCGTTTCACTAGCTTCAAATATTCCAAATTCAGTATTTCGTGACGTCCATAGATGACGAAGGTAAATGACTGGAGCAAGAATGATAATCGTGAGATTCGTGTCAATTGAGAACATGACTACATTCCACAGTCAAGGCGCTAATAATTTAGACGTGACGCGGTGCGCGTGCTGACCGGCGTTCATTTCGTCGCTATAAGCCGGCGTTGCCATACCAGGCGGGAGTCCTGCCATATACTCGCATGCACGCGACGCGCTGGGTTGCTTTGACGCATGCGTGTTTCAGCTTGTCCGGCATCCCTCCATCACGAAAACAGGGAGACGCAGGGTTGCCTGGGTGATGCATTGGCTCGAAATGCAGCATAGCGCATTTCGCGCCGGTTGCCGTCAGGCTACGCAGACGGACGCTGTCCGCGCCAGTCACCCCTGGCGTTAGACTATTGTGCTCGCGCTTCGCTAACGTAGTGTCGCTGTGCGCAGCGTGCGCGCGCTTCTGTCAGTCAGTAAGTCAAAGAACTTTATTTAGTCCTGAGAAGACGAGAATGCCTCCGTCAGGGGGTACGACCTGGGGGCCCCGCCCACGATGGCACAGGGAGGTTATAGCTCTCGACGACTTCGCGGGCTCTCTGGACCGCCCATTATGTGCTGGTCCCTTTGCGGAGCTGGTGATAAGCTAGGAGCCAGTCCTTCCTCAGTGAAGGGAGACCCTGAGCCCCCGTGCAAGTCGTGACACTGTCACAGCATGTGCTGGAGGGTGCACCTCGGATGACCACAACGCGGGCAGCGTGGATCTATTCCGTCTACGAATTTTGACCAAATAAACGGACATGGATACGTGTTTGTTTGTAACATTCGCAGGGTGATTGCCTGTGGTCTGTTTAGATGTGGGTGTGGAAGCGGAAACTTCCTACGTCCTAGCTTATAGTGCTTACAGACCTCGTTAAAGTGAGAAGAGAGTCCCTTTGCCACTGCCCTCCCTCAGCCTCCGAGTGCCCACTTCCGGCGCGGTGTGTGAGACCTCGCGCCTGGGAGTGTGTAAGTTCGTTGGCGTTTGGGATGGTTTCGTGAGCATCACTGCCCACGTGACCAGGGAACCAAATTATATGCTTTTTGCCTGTCCAAGATGCAGCAGGGAGAACGCGCGCGGCTTTTTCGCACACCGAACCTTTCATAAATGCTCTAGTGGCGGCTTGCGAGTCCGTGTAAATAGTAGAACGGTTCGTTGTTGCCATGGCGATGGCCACTGCCACCTGTTCGGCTTTGTCGGCATCCGAATTTTTGAGCGTAAGTGATGTCAGCAGCTCTCCCCGTAACGACGTAGCTGCTGAAACAAAGTGATTGGGAAGCTGCGTATTGCGCTGCGTCAACGAAGGCGACGTTGTCCTCAATCGTAGCCGCAGTTTGAAGAAGGGCTCTGGCCCTTGCTTTGCGTCTGCCAGTAGTTGTATTAGGGGTGCCTGTTTCTAGGTACCTGAGATACTGTATACATTTCCCTGACTTTCATAGGGAGCGCGCACTCCCTCTGTCTGGCAATGGGAGACCGTATACCAATATGCGCTAGTAACTGTCATGCCAGCCTCCAGTGGAAGCCAGTCTTGCAACTTGGGCCACCTGTTGGGCCTCTACTATTTCTCTAAAGGTATTGTGGACACCCAGCGCCAATAGATGTTCTGTACTGGTGCTCTTTGGGAGACCCAGTATCTTTTTTATGTTCTTGCGAAATATTGATTCTAATCGGGTTTCATCCCTCCTGCTTCACTTGTGGGCCAGGGCTATGTAGTTGATGTGGCTCATTAGGAAGACGTGAAAGAGTCTACGAAGGTTCTCCTCGGATAACCCCCCTCGTTTGTTGGCCACCCTCGTGATTAATTTTGTCATGGAATTGGCTTTGGCTGCGATGCGTGCGCGCGCAGTCAACGCTACATTGGAGTATACTGGGACTTTAGTGTTGCGCTCGCAGCCAGTATTTCTAACTCCACATATATCAAAATGGGTGTCATGTGACCTCAACACTTGAAGAAATATATGACTGGTGCAAACATGATAATACCGATACGCGCGTCATGTAAGAACATTGACTACATACAACGCTCATAGCGTGCTCACGGCCGTTTCGCTAGCTCCACATATACTAAATTTGGTATCACGTGACGTGAATAGATGAAGGTAAACGACACATCGAAATATGATCATCATGATACGGAAGTCATATACGGCATCATTCACCTCCACCTTGTAACGTTGTGCTGATCTTAAGTGACTTATCAACCTTTCTCATTCGTGCTTCGCTTATCATCGATTCCCACTGTATGTGGATCTGCCATTTTTTATGTTTTATTTTTTCTCGTGGCTCTTACTCTAAGAGTTATTACTTTAAAGTTCAAGGTTTCCGCAATCCACAAAAACAGGCTGAGGTATTGGCTCTCGCGCGTTCAGTGCACTGTGATTTGCTTTCGTGCAAGAAATAAATTTTAGGGGCGAAGCTCCTTATCGAAGGCGCAGAACATGCACTCTACGCCGACGATATTACAATCTGGCGCACTGGAGGGAGCGGTGGAACAAATCGAAGTGAGCCTTCAGGAAGCAGTCACTGCAGTACAAACATTTTTTAAGCCCACGGGCCTCAGACTATCGGCATCTAAGTCCGAGTTGCTGCTTCTGCCACCGCAGTACGACCGCAGCAAAGGTGAACCTACCATACACCTCTCCACAATGAACAGGCTCGGTTATCCCGATAGTGTCATCGGTTTGAATTCTGGGCGTTACCCTGCAAGAGAATGGCAAAAACGACCTAACCAGTCACACATATCCCCAAAAAAGCTAGGCAGTATTCACCTCGCCCGACGTCTCGCTAACAGACACGCAAGACTCATAGAAGAGAGCTTACTACGCATCTTTAATGCGTTCTAATGTACCACGTTCACTACGTTGCCTGCGCTCACCCTTGGAGCAAAGCAATGAAACTAAAGTAGACAACCTCATCCTAAAATGCACAAAACTAGTTCTTGGTCTACCCATGTCCACAAGCACGCAGCGCCTGCTATGCCTTTGGGTACATAACACGTTCCAAGAAATCAGAGAAGCACAAAAAATGTTCCAACGCATACGTCTGTCTTCGTACAGCTGCGGGTCGGCAACTCCATCTCACGTATCAGTCATCCTACCCCAACTCAAGTCAATGAACCAGAACCGTTACCGCAACACCTTCAGGCTAAACTCACAGTGCTACCCTTCCCTAGGAACATGCACCCGGTGCACAATTAGACTCGAAAAGGGGCACGAGCTCAATCCTTACTAAAAGCGGCCAACCTAGGCGCGACAGACGTGGTTTTCGTAAACGCCGCTAAATACGTGCACAAACCCTACTTTGCAGCTGCGGTAGTCGCCCCAGACGGGACAGCTCATAATACTCTTACCGTAAAAACACAGAAAGCCTGCGAGGCCGAACAAGTGGCCATTGCCCTTGCTCTAGCACTCCCTCAGCGCGACACAATATTTACCGACTCCAAACCCGCTGCACTGGCATACTGCCGCGGTACACTTTACCAGGCGGCATTAAGAATTTTAGCATCTGTTCAAATGCTGTAGACAAGCACATCCACTGGCTCCCGGGTCATGAAGGGATCAACGTTCAACCAGGGGTCCCCAACGTTAACAAGCTGGCCCATAACCTCGTGCGTGATCTTACGTGCCGCGTGGGGTCGTGGTCCGGCTCACCGGCCGGGGACACAACGCACCGGGAGCCACTCCTATCATATCACGAAATTTGCTCGCACTTTAAGTTCTTTAGAAAGAAATTCCCCTCACCTTACTCAACAATAAATAAAGCACAACAATTACAGCTTCGACTGCTGCAAATGCACAGTTACCCCAGCCCCTATATCTGCAGCAAATACCTCCCAGATATAAGGCCAGAATGCACCAAATGCCAAAATACAAGGTGCGATTTAAGTCACATGCTGTGGCGGTGTCCCGCGCTAAATGCTAGCTTCGGGTCCCCTGCCACCGAGGACGACTGGATCACAAAATCTAAGGTGTGATTTGAGTCACATGCTGTGGCAGTGTCCCGCACTAAATGCTAGCTTCAGGTCCCCTGTCACCGAAGACGACTGGATCAGACACTTTAGGAGCCCCGACAGGGCCCTTCAACACCAGGCCGTCCAGAAGGCCCAAAAGGTGGCTGGCGAGCTCCGACTCCCAGTCCCTACATGGGCGGAGCCTTTGGGTTGGCCCCGTAAGGGGTGCGCAGTCCAATTCAGGACCTTTAATAAAGTTAAGTCTCTCTCTCTTTTAATACCGGCACTTATTCGTCCCTCGTAGCCGTTGTAGTATGTAACAAATATAACGTTTTGATTTCAAAGGTGGTGCTCGTGAGAGATTTCTTCTGTGCGTTGTTGAAGAATAAAAAATAGTGCTCAGTGTACATGCCAATGGCTGCTAATGGGGAATGAGAGACAGGAGCATTCGGCTTTTACTTAACGCGCACGCTGCGATCTCTATTAGCAGCCATTGGCATGTACATTGAGCACTATCTAAAAAAAAGGGTTGCTACGTTATACTCACTGGGTGTAACCTCCTTAGTTTTAGGAAGGTTTAGCGGGCGTTGAGCCGCAGTGCCAGGAATACAATGAACTAGTATATACCATGAATGAACTCGAGGTGGTTACAGGTGGGAAATAGATACAAAGCGCAAGCCGTAAAAAAGTAAAAGCCGAATTCTCCTGTCTCTCATTTCCCATTAGCAGCCATTGGCACGTACATTGAACACTATCTGGCAGGAAAATGTTGCTACGTTATACTCGCTGGGCGTAACCTCCTTGATTTTAGAAAAGTTTAGCGAGCGTTGAGCCACAGTTCTATGAATACAGTGAACTGTATTGTGTCAAAACACGGAAAAAACGAGCCCTTAGGTATACACTTCTTTCCCTTATTAATTAACGAGGGTCTCATACTGGCAGACTTGGTGCCGTTAGGTTGTATACGAGGGACTATTGGTAAGCTGCCCGCTCGTAATAAGCTCACGTGCTACGGGATGCTACACAGGCTCACAAAAGGGTGTTCTACACTCGCCGCTGCGGCTCCAGATGGCGCTGACTGACACTCCCACGTTGAAGTTGACATATCAACCCAATAAAGTGCCTGGAGGGGTAGCCGCCAATATAGCTCAGTGGCTAGAGCATCGAACGCGTTATTCGAAGGTCGTAGGTTCGATTTCCGCACACGGCTAGTTATTTTTTCAGCCACTTTTTTTCCTACCTACATTACGTTGGTTTTATTACCTTCCCCTATACTTTCCTTGGCATTATTATCTGTTAGATCTCATTCCTATTGCGTCAAAACACGGGAAAACGAGCCTTTGGGTATACACTTCTTTCCCTTATTCATTAACGAGGGTCTCGTACTGGCAGACTTGGTGCCGTTAGGTTGTATACAGGAGACTATTGGTCAGCTGCCCTCTCGTAATAAGTTCACGTGCTACGTGACGCCACACAGGCTCATAAAAGGGTGTTCTACGCTTGCTACTATGAGTACAGATGGCGCTGACTGACACTCCCACGTTGATTATGAAACCAAGAAAAGACAGCTCTTTTTCACTTAGTGCTACCGAAGGAACACTGATACAGGTGCTTTTGTTGGCCCTCATCTGTTCTTCTCCCATCATTTCTCTGGTTAATCTGTGTGTAGATTTGCCTAAAATTTCCGTGCTGCCCCACAATCCCTGCAGTGCATCGACAAGTGCGTGCCACCTGCGAGAACCTTCAAGGACATCGCATGGTATCCGAGTTGATCATATAAACAACGACCCGTCTGGCCGATGTACACTTTTCTGCAAGTCAAGAGTATTATGTGCACAACCCCTGACGTACACAGTAAAAAGAGCGTGGCATGTTTTTTTCGGTGCAACCGCTCTTGTTTACCCTTCTTTCACGATTTCCAATCATGGGTCACAGTTTTGCCAGTTTGCGGGAAAACGTGAGATCAACGTGTCCTCCGTGCTTGAGCCTAATCTTCACCAAAGTGTGCGACATCTTGTGCACATAGGGCATGGATACAACCATTTTTGCTGGCCTTGTTTCCGCAGTTTTGGTGGCACTTGACCTCTTTGACGTCTTTAACATGTTACTGCCAAGTTCCACAAGCAATCTGTCCGGGTAACCCGAACTGAGTAGGCGTCTTACTTGATTCCGGAAACTGCGTTCCATTTTTTGTGGACATAATTTGCTGATTGATAAGCTAAGTTAGGAACTAGTTATCGCTCTTTACACTAGCTTGCTGTGAGAAGAGTCAAAGGGTAACAGGCCCTTCTTTGACTGCGGGGATAACTCCCAGCAAACGTGACCAACTTCATTCAGCAACCTCCGCAAACATGACCAACCAACCAGAGAGGCTTTGTAGTTTTTAGATCTTAACATTGATTTTAATGAAGTTGATCTTTATTTTTAATTTGTGTGTTCAACGTTTACCTTCTAATCTAGATCTGTAAACAGATCTTTTTGTAACAATTTTATGTGTCTTTGTATGTTGTGTTCCGTGTACGTATGTAAACATAACGTTCTGTTACAATTATCGGTGTGTCTGTGGATGTTTTGTTCCATCGCGATGTTCTGTTGGATTGCACTTGATGTTCACTGTTCGTGAAAATAAATTTCGCTAAACACCATTGTTTACTATATGTTCTAATAACACTATTCGCCTAGTTGTTGGGCTGCCATTGCATCAGCGGGGCTCATTAAGTGTCACTCCCACGGGACGGCTTTATGCTCTCCCAAAGTAGAGTACCGAGTTCTCTAAATCGTAACCTCTCTTAAATGCGCCGCATTTTTTAGTGAACTTTGGCCAATTTGAGCTTATTTTGCTATCTATCTAGCCGCCTTCAACTTTTAGCTCTCCTGGCCGACTCGATAATGGCATCAATACAAAAATTGGCACGGCGTAACATGACTGTATGGCTAGCATAACTGACTAGTCATAACATGACAATCATGATATGTATATTATGAATATAATGATTTATATGTCATTGTCTTGATGCTCTTGCGGTGGTTCTGTTCACATGACATTTTGCAAAACTGGTATGGTAGGAAATGACGGCATGGCGAACATAATGGACAGACCCTAAAGTAGAAATCATGACGTGCATGTCATGATTTTCATGTTATGAGTAGTCATGACTACACGCTTCGCTCATGGTGCGCTCTTGTTCGTTTCGCTAGCTTCACATATACCAAATTTGGTATAACCGGAGGTGAATGGACGACAAAGGTATGAGACGCATCCAAGCATGATAATCATGGCATGAAAGTCAGGTACGGCATAATTCAAGTTCGCGTCGTAACGTTGTGCTGATTCTAAAGATATCAAAGTGACATATCAGCCTTCCTGATTCGTGCTTCGCATATCACCGATTTACACAATACGTGGGATCTGCCAATTTTTTTAAACACAAACAAATCACCGATGAAGTGTGAGGTCCATTGAACGGCTTTATGCTCCCCCATAGTCGAGTGCGAAGTATTATAAATAGTTAAATTATCTTCCTTACATATCGTATAATTTTTGTCAATATGGCCTCATCAATTGTCAGGCTCATGGAATGGCTTTGAGCTATTACATTGTAGAGTACGAAGTACTCTAGTTAGTTACCTACTTCTTCTGAACACAATATCACGTGGTATCTTTTTAATAATTTGAAGCGTTTTTGCGTCTACTGCAAGCACTTTTGGCGTCTATTCATATATCTATGTATCTAGATATCTATCTAGCCGCTTACGTCTGAGTGCTTTCGAGATCACCTCACGAACTTGGCGTGATTCAAATTAGCATTGAAGGGTAACATATTTTGACAAAAAAGATTTGATACAACGTTATCCGAGGCATTTTGAGAGAAGAGTACAGTCCGTGTAGTAATTTTCTATTGTAACATGATTTAACAACGCTAATTTATGTACAAATGTTTCACGCACAGACACAAACTGAGCAGTCTCACACGTTTGCATAATGAGTTGTTAAGTTGTTTGCACCGGGGCAACGACGTCAACAGGAACATTCGTATTAGCAACACCATAAGCGATAAGCTGACATGAAGTGCTGGTGCTCGCGGCGATGGCAGCCCTGGACACTGCTACATAAATCAACTTCAGCGGATGCCAACTAACAACAATTATTGTTAAACCGATGTTGCGGCAGTATCATGAAGGTGCGCACATCATGTTTATAAAATTGCATAGCCAGCACTGCAAACTGTATTCGCGTTTCAAAATGATTAGGGTCTATTTGAAAAGTAATTTGGTGAATCTGCGCCCAAACGTACAGTGCCAAAATTTATCGTCCGAAACAGGTTTCGATGCCACCATATTTAGCTCATAACTTTACTGCTGTTTTACCCGCCGAGATACTTATACCATCCTGTTTCTGCCTGCACTTCCTACCGTCAGCATGAAACGCCTTAACAGACAGTCTTTGTCGAAGTCTCTGGAAACGCTCGTGCGAAATGAGATCACGGACATAAGAGTGAACGCCAGAAAGAATATACTGGCTGTGGACGTTTTGCACGCAAGTGCGTTGGGCGTTCTGCGCAGTGTAACTGACTTGGACGGCAACCAGGTGCGCTCTCATGTTCCCTTGGAATGTGATGTAGTAACCGGCGTGATCTACGGCATTGATGTCGCTATTTCCAATAAGGACTTACAACTTCTTGTCAAGTCAACAACTGATACTCCAATTGTTGATGTCACCCGGCTAGGCAAGTCTCGCTGTGTGAAGATTGCGTTTAAGAGCACATCACTCCCCTCTCATGTGAAGGTGGGGTACTTCAGACATGCTGTGCGGCCTTTCATTCCAAAGCCTCTCCAGTGCCGTAAATGCATGAAACTTGGACATGTGAGCAGCGTCTGTGGGAATTCGGTGGTATGCCACCGCTGCGCTGAGCACCATGAAGCGGATAAGTGCGTCGCAACTGTCAAGAAATGCTGTAATTGCAATGGATCCCATGAAGCCACATCGAAGGACTGCCCGCGAGTTCAGGAGGAAATTGCCATCTTGAAGGAGATGGTGCGCGATCACTCATCTCATCGAGAAGCCGCAGCTAAAGTCAGAAGGAGTCGTTCACGTCGACGTCGGTCTTCGAGGACGCCCGCTACCTCCTCGACACGTTTGCGTGATCCCACATCAGTACCATCTCCTTTGCCCCCCATACCACATGCCGTGGGAAAGGCTGTAAAGTACAAAGCCAGTGAGCATACCCTAACTGCGACAGAGTGGCCTGCACTTCAAAGGGAAGCAGCATCAAGCGAACCGAAGGAGCTTCATGACGGCCAGTCCGCGCTCCCGGTTCGAGATCTTTCCAACCAAGACAGGCAAGTGACTGCAATCGTCCCGGTTCGAGATCTTTCCAACCAAGACAAACAAGTGGCTGCAATCGTGCAATCATTAATTGCCACGATTCGCACGCTACTGAGCAGCATACAATCTCCGTCTGCTAAGAGTGCACTGCAAATACTGGATGCACTGAATCCAGTTCTTGCTAACTTCGTATAAGCACAATGGCTCAACAAAATCTCATCTTCCGCACTGAAGTTAAAAGTAAGTCGATTTTTCAGTGGAATGCCAGAGGCATGAAGTCCCGTATCTCGGACTTTCACCAATTTGTTCGGGCCAATCAATTCCCTATACTTGTCATATGTGAACCAAACGTATCAACGCCTTATAGATTATCCGGTTATGAAGCTTTTTGTTCAGCCGCTTGCGAAGAACGAAGCAAAGTAATTGTTTACATTTGCACAGACTTGACTTATCTTTCGCACCCAATAAGTTCAAATGACGACAATCAGTACGTGTGTCTTCGTGTGAAGAATGCAGTTTCGTTTATGCTTATTAGTGAATATATATGTTTCCGTCATCGCGATTTGACTGCGACAGATTAACAGACATCCTAATGAGAACCGATGGGCCTTGGTTCATCACCGGTGACTTCAACGCCCATCACATGCTTTGGGGGAGCACTAGGATGAATGCCAGGGGCCAGAACATTGTGACATTCGCTTCCGATTACGACCTTTCCATCATGAACGATGGTACCCCCACATATCTGCGGGGTCTCACGTATGCCAGTTGCCTTGACCTGACATTGGTGTTACGGTGCTTCTCTCACAAAGTTAAGTTGGTTTTGCGATATTGAGACTCATGGGAGTGATCACATACCCACCTACGTGACGATCGATGGTATCATAAAAAATTTCTCTTCCGGTGTTGCAATTGGCACTGACTGGTCGATGTTTGCATCGCGTGTTGAGAACGCTTGCCAAGAAGGCCTCGCCTGCAGCCTGGAAAATACCTTAGCAAAAGCTATGCAAGCGTCCAAGTGTAAATTACCATTTTCGTCTAAAGTAACACAGTTTGACATCGAACTGGAAAAATTACGAGCTATACGATGGGGTGCTGAACGACGATACAGACGCACAAGATCAATTTACGATCTCAGGGAAGCAAGGCAGCTCCAGAAAAAGATTCAACGACGAATTTACAAACTG
Organism: Rhipicephalus annulatus; assembly: GCA_013436015.1. Lineage (NCBI taxonomy): Eukaryota > Metazoa > Arthropoda > Arachnida > Ixodida > Ixodidae > Rhipicephalus > Rhipicephalus annulatus. The sequence goes on from WOVY01000567.1 coordinate 329,388, forward strand.
AACAGCAAACGCTGGAAAGCATTCTGCGAATCTCTAGACCCTCATAAACCTCTGTCATATATCTGGAGAACAGTTCCTGGTCTTCGCTCCTCTCCACAACAACGGCACCCTTTTAAAGCTTTGGCACTCCATCATGGAAAAACAGAACTCGAGGTGGCTGAAGAATTTTGCACGAGAGTTGCCGGGAATATTATGAACGAGAGCATCGACGCCGGGATCGTTCCTGAGACGCGATTACCAGAAATGGACATTCCGTTCACCATGGAAGAACTGGAAGGTACGTTAGTCACTTCTAAGCGCACGTCATCGCCAGGTCCTGATGGTATTACTTATAGTGCGTTGGGACACCTTGGACAAGAAGCCAGAAACTCCGATGGAGGCGGAAATGTTGTAGGCCCGTGTGCTCAGATTTGGGTGCACGTTAAAGAACCCCAGGTGGTCTAAATTTCCGGAGCCCTCCACTACGGCGTCTCTCATAATCATATAGTGGTTTTGGGACGTTAAACCCCACATATCAATCAATCAATCAAAAGCCAGAAAAGAACTTTTAACATGTTTCAACAACTCCTGGCTCAGCGGCAGTGTTCCTCGAGAATGGAAAATAAGTCGATTAATACCACTTTTGAAATCAGGAAAATCACCATTGGACTTGACAGCGTATCGCCCTATTGCCCTCGCAAGCTGCCTCGGAAAAGTGATGGAAAGAATGGTTCTATTTCGTCTCGAGTGGTACTGGGAACGATACACCAAATACCCTTCTTGCATGGCAGGCTTTCGTCGGGGCCGAGCCTCCATTGACTGTGTCCTTGACTTATCGACATTTGTTCAACAAGAAAAAAGTCGCAAGCGCATATCAGTAGCACTCTTTCTTGACGTGAAGGGTGCATATGATAATGTAACTCACGATGCCATTCTTACCTCTCTCGCAGCAATGGGCATTGGTGGATGAATGTTTCAATGAATAAAAGATTATATAACTGGCAGGGGTTTCTTTGTACAAACATATGAGGGTACAACTGCCCAACATTACACCTGCTACGGAGTACCTCAGGGAGGTGTTTTAAGCCCCAAATTGTTCAATGTGGCCCTCATTGGTCTGGTGAAGGTTCTGCCAAAGTCGGTGTGCCTATCCATATACGCCGATGATATTTGCCTCTGGACTGCTGCAGTTACTTGCCCTCAGGTGCGTGCACGAATACAACCCTCACAACAGCCTACCTTCAGAAACAAGGCCTAAATATATCAAACTGTGAAGTGCGCGTTGATGGCGTTTACACGCAAACCAATGACGCCATACCCTGTTTACATCAATCGGCAGAGTGTCAAATATGCACGGACGCATCGTTTCCTGGGCATAATAATCGACAGAAGTCTTTCGTGGAGCCCACATTGTGCGTACTTGAAGAAGAGACTGCTATCTATTGTGCATATTATGAAATTCTTGTGCGGTAAAGCATGGGGAACTTCTGTGGCCTCCATGCTACAGCTGTACAGGGCCCTATTTCTGGGTCTATTGCGCAACAGCTTGCCGGTACTGACTAACACTTGCAAATCGAATACTCATTCATTGGAGAGTTTGCAGGGTCAGGCACTGCGTATCTGCCTAGGACTGCCCCCGATGCGCTTCTACTTATGCCACAATCATGCTTGCCAAAGACAATCCAGTCAGGCCATATATAGTTGTGAATTGCCTCAGAGCGCACATTCGAACATGCTAGCCCTGTCCCCGACCACCACTTGGCCCTTCTACCTTCCGGAAGACCACGTGCTACTTTTTCAGACGTCATAGCCAAGCGCCTAAACAGCATTCCATCAGGATATACGCAAGCTGCGAGAACGGCTGGTCCTTTGTGGTGCCTCGACCAGCCGCAAGTACGTCTAGAAATTCCGGGAATCAAAAAAGAAAAGCAGTCACTCCAGAGTAGCATTGAAGCAAGCAACACTGCTATTATTACATGAGTTGTACTTAGACCGAACGCAGATATACACTGATGGGTCCGTCTCATCCAGCAGCTCACGAGGTGCCGCTGTAATTCCAGCTGCAGAAATGACAATCAAGTTTAAGTTGTCGCATATGACTACATCTACGGCATCAGAGCTTGCTGCTATAAGGGCTGCTTTACAATATATCGTTCAAGAACGTCCAGGAAAATGGGTCATATTCTGTGATTCGAAGGCAGCGCTTCAGAGTTTGCAGTCTGCCATGCGTAGGAGGAGTCATGACCAACTGGTACAAGAAATAAGACATTGCCATCATGAAGCTCTTGCACGAGGGCATGATATTATATATCAATGGCTGCCTGGACATATCGGTATTACCGGAAATCAATTAGCCGATGATGCAGACCCTCAGCCCATGAAGAAACCCGTGTAGTCCCGATTCCTCTATCAAGGAATGATGCAGCAAGAAAACTTTACCTGCTGGCTCGAGATCTCACACGCACGTTCTGGTCGTCTACCAGCTTCCAAAGGTGTCAATTTTATGAACTGGATCCTTCGCTCAAGCTAAAGCTACCATCACAACTTTCCCGCTCCGATGCGACACTGTTATGCCGCCTTTGGTTGCGGTGTTGCATTTACAAAGGTGTACTCCTTTCGCATTGGTGTGGCAGACACTCCTACATGTCACTACTGCGGAGCTGAAGAGACCATCGAACACGTCCTGTGCAGCTGCGCTTGCTACGACAAACAGCGATGCCAGCTCCGAATGGTTTTGAATCAACTTGACCCCGGACCATTTTGTGTGCAGAAGATACTAGGACCTTGGGAATCTGCCTCAGTTGCGCAGAAAGCAACTAAAGCACTGCTAATTTACCTAAAGTCAACAAACCTTAGCAACCGCCTGTAGACTGTGTGTGCTCCCCGAGTGTGCTCGTCATTGTGTGTACCTTCTCATCTCTCTGCAACCTCTTTTCTCTCCTTTATCCCTTCCCCAGTGCAGGGTAGCAAACCGGATTTGCGTCTGGTTAACCTCCCTGCCTTTCCTTGCATCTTTATCTCTCTCTCTCTCTCTCTCTCTACCAGCCGAGATGGTGCAATCACAATGGTGTTCAAGTGGTCGCCCTAAGGCTATCGAATGCCAGCCGTGGTGATTTCGATGGACACGATATGCTTGAGGCCCATCTACATAGACTTGAGCGCACGTTCAGCACAACTAGACGGTCAAAATTTCGAGAGCCTTGCAGTGACATTCTTCATAACCATATATTAGTTTCAAAATATGAAACCCCCGACTATTTATTTTTTTTTCTTTCTTAAACTTAGTAGTTTTGTATCTTGGACAACCGAACAAACAGTGCTACAGTGGACATTTACCATCCAGATCGGCTCGGTGCACTCAACGCTTCATTACGTTACCACTATTACACGTCACGAGGCTCAAATATAACAAAATATTCCCATATCCTAACGAAAATGCTCCATGCATCAGTGACTGAACTTCCAATCGCTGTTGCTCGCGTAAGTTCTAGAACAAGCTTGACTGCTCTTGTGCTTCGTGTAATCGTAACAGGAAAAAAATTATAACAATTGCGAAACCAGCGAAAAATTCTGGTGCTTTCTTCGCCGAGTGGTGCTTACACATTTCTGGTCTCCTTTTCCAGAGGAACACCGAGGTACGGGACAGAGCCACTTTTTTTTTGCTATTGTTAGTTTTTCATCACTTACAGTTTTTTCTACGCAGAGCAGCTCCATTTTTCGATCATTATGATGATTGTCCATATGTATGGCTCACACTTACTCTGCGGGATTGGCCATAAAACAAACTTTTATAAGAGAAAGCGACCACTTAAAAATCAATAGGCCAGGTAGCTCCAACTGCTGCCTCACGCAAGGTTGTCGATGTGGCTGCGGAGCTGAGCATTCCTCTTCACTACAGCGTGTTTAGTCTTCTATACCATACATGTGAATGAGGTAGACCATTCAGCTATCCTAAGTTATCACACTAAATATACCTTACGAAAATGAGCTGGAGATAGCCATTATGTGCTATCGTTAGACACTTCGAACCATGAAGCAACACAACATGAAGAACTGGTGTTTTGGTTCAGTGAAGGCATGTAAAAATGAGAGAAGGACAATGACGTTAACCAGTATGAAAGCTTCCGCTTTGCTGTCGCTGTATAGAGAAAGCAATAAAAGGAAAGAGAAAAGTCACACGGGAAACTCGACGGGGCGTCATTGAAGCTTGAGTGAGGCAATAACTGAATACAGAAATCGTTAACTCTCACATTCCTCGAATATTTTTAGAAACATGTGTACGAATGGAATGATCGATAGCCAAGCTACCATGTCAATTCGATGATGACATCATGTGACATTGCTAGAGATGGCATAATAAAATCTTAAGATTACGTGCTGACATGATGATTTTGTTCGTCCGTGGCGTTGCCGCCACCGCCACAGGTTCCTTTTTGCCGTTAATGAGGAATCTAACGGTTTCTCTTTTGAAACCTACAGCCTGTCATACTCTATGTTCGAATCCTTTTCAAGCATCTGTAAAGAAATGTTACACACTGAAATTCGCAAGTTTGTTCTAAGTTATCATATAACTAAGAATGATGAAGACCTCTAAGTTAACGCCACCAGAACAAGACCATGTCATGCGTCTAATGACTTTGTACCAAGAAAATAAAGACGCGTTTACTACGCTGTACACTGAAAGCAAACACATTGAAGCATGCATTACCGGTTTTCTGGAACCTTCAAAAATACGCTGGAACGGGTCATTAGGTAACCCTGCAGCAGGAGTCTCAGGACTTTCTCATGACACGACCTGTGAGCCAATCGCATCCTATGGACAACAGACTTTGGTAATAATATCTGAGCTAAACCTCGCATTCCTACGCCAACGCAAGTGCTTACCACCGGTACACGAAGTTGTTATTTCAAGTTCTATTTATGTACCAATACCTGTCCTCACTTGCTCAGGAGCTGTTGGTAGCCGCCCTTATAAGTCTAACCGTGGGCTGCAGGTTATTGGCTATTAGTCGACATAATTCACGACTGGCGTTTGAAGCAGGCATCCTTCTCATCAAAAGGTGCTTTTAAATGCCGATGGTACGCTCTGATTTCTGCTGGCACTACAAAGAGAGCCACACTCTGGTGGTTAGTAATCTCAACGGTAGTAGGTGATCGTGTTTCGTCACGCGCAATCAAGATCATGGCACGCTATTATGAAACCTTTCTCTCCAGCATCATCCGCCCCCTGCATAGCTTCCATCGTGGTTTATCACAACCAGAAAAAAAGGAAGCGCACTTAATGTGCACAGCAGACCTCAGTAACTCCGCTCCTGCGTATCAGATTAAAACAAAGTGGTCACATCGAGCAATGTTTCAGGTAACGGAAGTCATTCGATAATGACTCGGAAAAGAGGCGCTTGTTTTTTCGTTGTTCAGGCAGCTTGGTCAAAACGTTATTTTTACAGGTTACGCCTTAAAGCACGTGAAAAATGTTAACGTAAACTGGGAGTTGAAGGCCTGGCACGCACGCACGCACGCACGCACACACACACACACACACACACACAAACTGGTTCAATAGACCATTGTACTTAGTTTCTCGTGCAATTATCACCTTCCAGGGAATGCCCTTCATCATCAACACGCTTCTGCATTGAATACTGTTATTATTGGAAACAGTTATAGAATGACGCTTTGGTAGGTCCTTTCCGAAATTCTTCTTTTTCGCCAGAGCCTTTTGAATGAACGGAACATAGATTGCCTCTAACAAGAAATAACGTTAAGAAAGAGGAAAAAAGTCTCACGAAGTCTTATCATGTAAACAAAGAGGATGCACCACCACGGTAATGTTTTTTGTTGGTCAATACTGCTTGAACGAAAGGGCCATGTGAGCAGCTACAATGTTCTGTGGTGACAAGCATGGAGCATGGTGAAACTTTAGACTTTTTCGGGTATTTCTTCCTCGATGTCATTTTACTACTTCAATGTAGTCAAGTTGATTAACAAAACGACCCCATGGAAAGCACCTGATCGTTACAATTTAAGACGGCTATTGTCTTGAATTTTCATACTTGCTTTTCTTGTAAAGAAGCGCGAAATCTCATTTGTGCTTTTTTGGGTTTAGGTGAATTTGCCAACATTCACTGCATTGACGAGCGCTTACTTTCTGCGTCGTAGATGAACGTCCATGTCTCAGCACATGCTTACTTCAGATTAAAAGATGTTTGCTACTTTTCTGTGCGCCGTAACATGTCCGGACACACGTCTTTACGGAACTATTATTTTGTCATCAAACAAAACTGTTGAAACAACCTTCGCGCATATCTTCCTCAGGTGGTTAGGATGCGTCGAACAGCTTCCCTATTCAAGATAACCGACTCCATCCCTGCACTGACACCTAACCTATGGTCGCCATAAAACACGTCACAAGCTTTGGCAATGATCTATAATCGCTGACTTCAAGCGCCAAGTACGTTTCGTCGTCTTCTACACTGCTGCTTTTTGCTGAAAACCACTCATGTAATTTAAACACACGTGCTCGCAGCAGTGCTTCATCTCCGTAAACCTGTGTTAATATTTGAAATATTGCCGTGGCTGAATTTTAGGCTATGCCATAAAACATGATGTATTTTTTTCGGTTTTTAACAGTAGGCATTTTTTCTAGTAGCACGCAGTTGTACTTGTTCACTCAGTGACGCCGCTCTTTCGCCTGGCACGATCAGTGTTGAGCCGAAGCTAGCCACACGGAGAGAAGAGGCGTGTGGGGTGATGTCTAAAAAACCATTGTTGCCAGCTCCACTACTTTTTCAAGCCCCACGCTTAGTCTCGTTCTTTTTTTAGTGTGTATGATAGACATCTTAACTTATAATTTAAGTATCAAAAGAAGTACCCAATATTTTCCTAAGAAATTATTTTATGGCTGCACAAGTATATACGCAGCCAACATCATTCCTTGCTCGCTTACGTTATTATTGACAGCCTACGTGGGATGGCTTCGTGGAATACCTAGACAACTAGTAACAGAGCACACAAAAGTGCAATGGACTTCGTCTTTCAACATTTGTTGTCACTGTGTCCTTTGTTCCTTTCTTCGAGGTGCCAGTCCCAATCCGATGAAACCATTTGCCTGGACACTGCTGTTAACGAAAGTTGTATACGTGGATATTCTCCGCAGAGTCTTCCTCTCATGCTGGGTTGTGTTACTAGTAAAATTGGGTTTGTTGCTGGAAAGCCGTATCTATATTGTTATACTTTCTCAGTCAAGCGTGAGAACAGTTGACCTAAACTATGTGTGCTGACATGGCTCAGAATGGCGCTCACCTATAAGGGCACAAGTCAGGTTCTTTGCGTTTGTGTATCCTACGTGTATAACCACACAAATAGAGGTTCGTGCAAATAATGAGCACGGTTCATGCGCATGACGTGCTCACAGCAATACATCATCATCATCATCATTATAATAAATATTCTCACCATCAGCAGCCTGACTACGCGCATGGCAAGAGAAACGCCTCTCTCGTGTTCGGCCAGTCAACTCGTGCTTGGTGCTGCCACCTTATAACCACAAATTTCCTAATCTCGTCTGCCCACCTAACTTTTTGTCTCCTCCTCACCAACTTGCATTCTCTGAAAATCCAGTCAGTTACCCTTCATGATCAGCGGTTATCCTGCCTACGTGCTGCGTGCCCGTCCCATGTCCATTTCTTCTTCTTGATTTCAACTATGATATTCTTAACCCTGGTTTGTTTCCTGACGTACTGTGCTCTCTTCTTGTCTCCCAAGGCTGCACCTATCAGTTTGCTTTCCGTCGCACTGCATCTTCTTCAATTTAAGCTCAACACTCTTTGTAAGCCTCCAGGTTTCTGCTCTATGGTCAAGTTATAAGCAGCTCTTATATACTTTCGACTAGAGAGAGAGTGCAATATACCGGTCAAGATATGGGAATGCTTGCGCAATGTGCTCCACCACATTCCTATTCTTCTAGTTACTTCAGTCTTGTGGTTCTGCTCGGCAGTCGTTACCTGTTCTAAGTAGAAGTACTCTTTTACAACTTCAAGTGCACTGCTACCTATCTAAAATTGCCGTTCTCTTCAGATGTTTATGCACATTACTGTCGTTCTCTGCAGAATAATTTTTATAGCTACCTTTCTTGCCACCTTGTCTAATCTCATGATCATCAAGTGCGACCCTTCCCCTGAGTTACTCAGCAATTCAACATAACCGGCGAAGCGCAGGTTACTATGGTACTTTTCATTGACCCTTCTCTCTAACTCGGGCCCATTCTAGGCCTCTGAAAAGCTGCTGTAAGCACGCAGCGAATAGCATTCGGGAGATTGTTTCCCTTGTCTAACAAAAATTGTTATTGGTATTCTGTCGCTTTCTTTATGAAGCACTATGGCTGCAGTGGATCCTCTGTAGATTCTTTCCAGGATGTTTAAATATGTTTCGTCGACGCCCTGATACCGCAGTGTCCGCATGACTGCTGATAGTTCTACTGAATCAAAGCGTTCTCGTATTCTATGAAGGCCATGTATAGTCGTTGGGTGTATTCTGAGCACTTCCAGATCACGTGATTGATAGTATGAATGTGATTGATTGTTGTGTAGCCTGTTACAAATTGTGCTTGTTTCATTGGGCAATTCTATTCTAACGGGTCCCTAATTCTGTTAGAAAAAAATATTTGTCAATACCCCATATACGAAGGAGAGAAAGCTGATCAGCCTCTAGTTCTTCAGTCCTTGATTCCTTGTCATCTCTTTTTAATGGGTTAAGATGATGTTAGTATTCTCCAAGGATTCTGGTATCTTCCCCGTCAGGACACACTTCATAAACAGGATGGCTAGTATTTCTAACACAATGTGTCCTCCCTCTTTAAGCAGATCTGATATTACCTGATTCTCACCAGCAGCCCTGCTTCTTCGCATTCCTTTCTGGGCTTTCCTGACTTGTTCTGTCATTTCTGTTGGGATGCCATTTACGATCGTGCTTGTCCCGGCTACTGTACAGATATCTGTAAAACGTGTCCGCTACTTTACCTACCCTATTCATATTCGTAGTTATTTTGCCTTCCTTGTGGGGAGGAAGACGAAGTGATTCTTTGTAGAACACATCTCGCTCGTCTCAGTGCTTTTCTGAACTTTTCGCTGCAGTTGTGGGGTGTATTGCCCCGTAGGTTGCGGTAATGGATGTACAACCTCACGAGGCGACGTCCGACTCCGGTTTGACCGCGGCCACTACCTCGAGGAAGCGAGGAAACACATCCAGTGAGAGCGATGACACTGAACTGTACTCCGCATCTTGCGACGAGTCCTCAGACGACGGCTTTCAACCTGTCCTGCACCGCAAGGCCAAGCGATGGATCATCAATCCATCGCCGGTGTCAAGTACAGCCACAGTGAAAACGGCGCCCCAGCGATGGCCCCATTCCATTCTGTTTGTGCCAAAGAACGCTACCGAAAGTCTGCATGTCCTGAACAGGTAAGCGCTTTCGCTCTATTTTGAGAACACTGTGCCGAACGAGATTAAAGACCTACGGCTTAATACAAGAAGAGACATCCTGGCTGTCGATGTGCGGCACCCGAGTGCGCTGAGCACGCTACAACAAGTAAAACAACTGGGAAACATTGCAGTAAGGTCCATCATACCAGCCGATGGTGCGACCACATCAGGAGTCATTTACGACATTAACACGGAAATCCCAAACGCGGACCTTCCAGTACTTATAAAACCTGCGAGTCAAGACAACGTCATTGTCAGCGTTGGACGGCTTGGTAACACACGCTGTGTAAGAGTAACGTACAAAGGCGACTGTCTTCCCGCGTACGTAAAGGGTGGCCACTTTCGTCAACAAGTTCGACCTTTCATTCCTAAACCCGTGCAATGTTTCAATTGTCAGAAGATCGGCTATGTAAAGGGTGTTTGCAGGAGCTCCGGAGCGTGCCCCCGGTGCGCCGAACCACACGCAGAAGAGAACTGAAGCGCTACCACACTGAAGTGTCCTAACTGTCAGGGTGCTCACAAGGCTTCTTCGAAAGAATGTCCACACATAAAGAAAGACTTTTTTATTCTGAAGCAAATGGCACGAGACAGCTCAACCCACAAAGAAGCTGCCGAGAAAATCCGGCAAAGACGTCGTCGCCGTCGAAGGTCTTCACGTCGGAGAGCGCCAACTTCAGGCGATAAGTCGACGCATCAGGAACGATCGCCAGCTGCAGTTTACAGCACGGCAAACGCAGATGTTGGAAAAGAGCAAAGGGGTAGACCAGTTCCTACAGAAGAGTGACCTCCACTTACGCGTTCACAACGCTCAGAAGAGCCGCAGCAGAAGCCGTCTTCTTCAGAGCAAGCTGCTGCAATGGAGGACTTGCAGAACACAGATCAGCAAGTGATAGCTCTTTTGCGACCCTTAATTAACGCCATCCGCTTGTTGTTAAGCGACATGCACACACCGTCAGCAAGAAGTGCATTGCAATTACTGGACGCTTTGAGTCCAGTACTCGCAGCGCTTGAGTAAACCATGGCTCACCAGCCACTGTCTTTCAGAGAAGAGGTCCGAAAAGCAAGTATTATTCAATGGAAAACCCGGGGACTGAGGTCACGCATCGCCGATTTCCGTCGGTTTGTATACACCAATAAGTTCCCCATCATTGTCATCTGCGAGCCAAATTTGCAGAAAGAAATCAGACTTTCTGGTTATGAGTCATTCATGTCGTCTACAACTGCGGACAATAGCAAAGTTCTGATGTTTATTCGCCGCGACCCTCACCTACATTCATCATCCGGTGTCACCCCACGACGACAATCAATATATAAGTATAACAGTGAAAAGGAGACTTACCATCACGGTTGTGGGTGCCTACCTCTTTCTGTCAGGCCGTTTCGACCATACAAGAATACAAGGTATCCTGTCAGCAACTTCTCACCCATACATTATAATTGGCGACTTCAACGCCCATCATACAATCTGGGGAAGTTCGAAGAATAATGTTAAAGGGAGAAAGTTGGTATTCTTCGCCTCCGACAACCAACTTTTCTTGCTAAATGATGGCAGTACAACGTTCCTACGTGGTTCAAGGTATAGCAGCTGCCTTGACCTGGCCTTTGTCTCACTGGCCTCGTCAGGCATGCTGAGTGGTTTCCAGACATAGAAACGCATGGAAGTGACCACATTCCCACTTACGTCTAAATCGAAGGATTGTCCCATGCTAAGATACGCGATAGTGTTCAGAGGGTGGACTGGTTGAAAATCCAGTCTCGCGTGGAAGAGCAAAGTGAAGAAAACATACCCCTCGACATAGAGGAGGTAATTAAAAGCACAATACACGATACTACGTGTACCCTCACCTGCTCTCCCAAAGTAACAGAATTTGACGTCGAGCTAGAACGACTTCGAGCAACCCGACGGCGTGCTGAATGAAGATACCGACGCACGGAGGCAATAGAAGACTTACGGATTGCTCGACGTATACAAAAGAAGATTCAGCGCCGGATAAATAAACTCGAGTCACAACGTTGGACTGCTTTTTGTGAGTCACTTCACCCACGAAAACCTTTATCCCAATTGTGGAAGACGGTACGAGGTCTCCGCACAAAACCCACTCAGTGGTCACCATTCAGGGCTCTCGCACGTTCTGAACAGAGACACGGCATCGACGTGGCAGCAGAATTCTGTGCCAGAGTGTCTGGGCCACTCACAGTGCCAAATAGCGTATTGTCCTCGACTAACTGTCCACAAACACTGGATTCCCGCATGGATATGCCTTTTTTCATCGTGGAGCTCAGAGCAGCACTAGCTTTGTGGGGACGCACGTCGGCACCAGGGCCCGATAGAATTTCTTATAGGGCCTTGTGTCATCTGGGTGAACGCGCGAGAATCGTCCTTTTGGAGTTGTACAACAAATCCTGGCAAGATGGAACGCTCCCGACAACCTGGAAGACAAGTCGCCTAGTTCCACTTCTGAAGCCAGGCAAGTCACCGTTGGACCTCTCATCTTGTCGTCCGATCGCATTGGCCAGTTGTGTATGCAAAGTTATGGAGAGGATGATCCTTGGACGCCTGGAGTGGTTCCTGGAGTATAACAACATCTACCCAGATGGCATGGCAGGATTTCGGCGTGGTCGAGCATCGATTGACAACGTAGTCGACCTGGTCACTTATGTCCAACACAAAAAAGGCCGTAAGCGTCTCTGCGCATCTTTGTTCCTAGACGTCAAAGGGGCGTATACAACGTTACGCATGAAGCTGTTCTCACCGCTCTCGAAGATATAGGAGTAGGTGGTCGGATGTATCGCTGGATACGTAGTTATTTGTCAATGCGATCCTTCTTTGTGAGCACTGAAGATGGTCCAACCTCTCCACATTACAGCCACTGTGGTGTCCCCCAGGGTGGCGTACTCAGCCCTGTGCTGTTCAATCTTACGTTAACTGCTCTCAGTGAGCATTTGCCAAGCACGGTCAGGTTATCAATGTACGCAGATGATATCTGGGTTTAGGCATCGGCTGTAATACGCCTGCAGTTACCAAGAAGAATTCAAAAAGCTGCCACTGAAACATTACGCTACCTTAGAAACCGAGGCTTGGAAATTTCTTCCGAGAAATGCGCCCTCATAGCTTTTACACGAAAGCCTATGGATAAGTACACTATAAGCATCAATGGTCAAACTGTATCATACGTTCGATCGCACAAGGTTTTGGGCTTCATAATTTACAGGAATCTATCATGTAGCGATCACGTTTCGTACATGAAGAAACGGTTAATGGACATCTGTAATATACTGAAGTTCTTTGCAGGGAAGACTTGGGGAATGTCTCCCAGTGCAATGCTACAGCTGTACAGAGTACTTTTTCTCGGTTTCCTGCGGTACAGTTTACCGGCATTGACCAATGCAAGCAAAAGAAGCCTTCGAACGCTACAGAGTGTTCAGTCCCAGGCACTCCGGATTTGCCTCGGCTTGCCTCGTAGTGCGTCAACAATGGCTACTATAGCTATCGCCGGTGACCACCTTATTACGACACATATCGACGTTGAGGCACTCAGGACACATATAAGGCATATTGCTCGGACACCCTGCCACCACCTAGCCTCTTTACCAGCAGACAGACCACGTTCGTCATTTTGCCAAACGGTCACCACATACCGCGATTCTTCGCCAACATGCTTCACACCCGCCGCCAGGCCTTCGACTCCTCTCTGGTGCCTGACTCAGGCTAACATCAGGCTAACTATACCTGGCATCAAGAAAAAGGCAGATATGTCGTCACCTGCTCTTAGACAGCTTGCTCTGCTCTTGTTATACGAGATTTATCAAGGCTGTATACACGTATGCACCGACGGCTCTGTTTTACAGAACAGTTCAACGGCATCATTTGTTATACCGATAAAAGACACGACAAGAAAATTCAAGACCTCCCACCTCACGACATCAACGGGAGCAGAGCTCACAGCTCTTCGTGCCGCATTGGAATTCATCAGCGATCAACAGCCACAAAAATGGACAATATTCAGTGACTCAAAGGCGGCACTGCAATCTTTTTCATCACCTTTACGTCACGAACAGCTGGTATTTGATATTGCAGAAAAGACTAACAAATTTATTGAGAAAGGACATGAAATAGCCTTTCAATGGCTTCCAAGTCACTGTGGAATAATTGGCAATGAACGGGCCGATCCAGCTGCCCGTTCTGCCCATTCTGAAAGCGATGAAATATCCATTCCGCTTTGCAGAACTGACGCTGCACGGAAACTCCGCATGCTTGCTCGCAAGCGCACCACGTCACAATGGAACGAGTCACATTTCATCCATGCACGGTTAGGTACTTTAGACCCAACCCTCAGTCTTCCAATTCCTCTGGAATTACGCCGACGAGACGCTACTATGCTGTGCAGATTATGGTTGGGCGTCGCATTTACCAATGCGTACGTGTTCCGCATAGGAACGGCTGACACTGATGCATGTGATCATTCTCGCAGTGATGAAACAACTTGGCACATTCTGTGTGAATGCCCACAATACTGCTCGCAGAGACAGTCACTCTGCAGTGCACTAGATGAACCGGACAATCAGCCTCTTTCGGAAGAAAGACTCCTGCGCTGCCGACAAGACTTTATGTCGCAGAAGAAGGCTGTGAAGGCGCTCCTGCGCTTCTTGCGTTCAACCGGCCTGTCCAAACGACTGTGATCGGAACTCCCTCAATGTGTGTGCATGTGTTTTTTTTTTCCTAATTTATTTTATATCTATCCTCTTTCCGACCCTTTTCCCCACCCCCGTACAGGGTAGCAAACCAGTTCGTCTAGGTTAACCTCCCTGTCTCTTCCTTTTAATTATTTCTCTCTCTCTCTTGCCTTCCTTGTCCCTTTGTGCGTGTACCTTGTTTTTGCCTATTCCCAGTTTCCTCTTCACCGCCATGACGCTCCTTTTGTTCATTAGAGCAGGTTAAATTCCCTCTATGTTATACCTGGTTAGATCGGATACCTTACGCTTCTTAATCATCTTCGAACGCTGTGCTAGTTCCACTTTTCTGTTGTGTTTGATGCTTTCATGCTTTGACGTTTCTGAATTAGGTTCTTTGTCTCCAGCTGGAGTAGGTTGCTAGTGTCCTGTCTCCAACTTCTACTGCCCATTTTGTAATGATACTCGCCAGATTATCATTCGCCCCGCCGCGGTGGTCTAGTGGCTAAGGCACTCGGCTGCTGACCCGCAGGGCGCGGGTTCGAATCCCGGCTGTGGCGGCTGCATTTCCGATGGAGGCGGAAATGTTTTAGGCCCGTGTGCTCAGATTTGGGTGCACGTTAAAGAACCCCAGGTGGTCTAAATTTCCGGAGCCCTCCACTACGGCGTCTCTCATAATTATAGAGTGGTTTTGGGACGTTAAACCCCACATATCAATCAATCAGATTATCATTCATTGCGTCAACGTTAAGGCTGGTTTCCTCGATAAGAGCCGAGTATCTGTTCTGAATCGAGACTCTGAATTCCTGTACTTTCCCTCCCAGTGCTAGCTCACTGATTGGCTTCTTGCGTATCAGTTTTTGGCGTTACTTACTTAAATCAAGGCGAATTCGAGAAGTTACCATTTCATGGTCATTGCATTGAACCTTTTCAACCACTGCCGCATCCTGCACGATGTCTGGATGTCCACTCAGTATAAAGCCTATTTTCTTCTTACATTTACTATTAGGGCTTCTTCATGTCCACCTATGGTTCACTCGTTTTTGGTAGAATGTAATCAAGATGCGTAAATTATCGCGTTCTGCAAATTCTACTAATAGCTAACCTTTGGCTTTTCGAGTACCTATGCCATAATTCCCTACTGCCTGGTCTTCAGCCTGCTTCTTTCCTGCTTTGGCATTGAAGATACTCATCATGATAGTGTCATAGCGATACATACCACGAAGTTATTTTCGAGGCAGCCAAGGTCAAAATTTGCGGGCTTGGCCAGCAGAATGTTTCAGAGCCTTGTAATTTATTCAAGAGACACTTTGAAGAAATACCTGGCTGAAGTTTGTACCTTGTGAACTAAGCTATCACAAGCCAAAGATGCGTATGCTCCATGCTCTTTTTCCTCGTATGGCTATGACGAGGAGGAGCTATCCCAAAGATGCAGGGACAAGTGAATAAATGCAGCGTAGCGAATAAAATAGCAATGCGAGCAAGGGCGACGTTTTGATTATCTAACGCGTGAACCTCCACTTGTCTTCGCTGAAGGCTCCTGTACAACTGCAACGCAACAGCTAATGGCCGACCTCCGGGTGTTTTATGGCCCTCGAAGCCTTCATGTGGTGATGTGGCTCCGCAGCGGCGAAGATCTGAGCGAGCGCATCTGCGATGTCGAACCTCGGTGGACCACGTCTTTTGAAGTTACACCTGGAATACTTGCGTTGTGGTGGCTTATCCTCCCAAAGCTGAAATTGATTGAAGTGCCGTTTGTTACCTTCATAGACATGGAGTAGTAGACATTTCGCTCGAAAACTGGTTACCTGAATAGCCATATTTATTCTTTTTTTTCCAGCATCGTCACCAACTAGAGCAAGCCATTCCGTTCCTTTTTTGTGTGTGGCATCTCAACATCTTTAGTATCATCACTACTTCACCTGTGAAGTTGGCGGAAGTGTTTCTCGCTGGGCATATTTGCTGAGGCTTTGGTATATACGTAGCGTGTGATAAATGAATGATAGCCAGAATTCGGTACATTAAGCATGGGGCCACTATGATCCGAGCTGGAACCTAGGCCTCGATGTTTAGAACTGCGCTTATTGCTAAGGCAGGTACGTAGAAGGTGGCTTACTTATGAATATTACTTCTACTGGGTGGACAATTCATTATAATTGCTACCTACGATAGGTTCAGCTTCACGTTCACAAATTAACTCAAAATATTTGACCTAATACACAGAAATTGAGCATACCCACTTCAGAAGCTGCAAAAGCAGGCGTTATAAAGCGTCATAAACACTTAGGTTAGGTACAGATAATAATGCCACGTTCCATTTCCTAAGTTTTTGTTATCGTCCCAAAACACCACACGATTCTCGGCGCAAACTGCGCCTGCAGTTTTCTAGAAGGTTCCGGACTGTAGTGGATCATTTCGATAAGATCACGCCCACTGTGCGAACGGTACAGATTGTTCTGGAAGCTACACCACCGCCAGCGATAAAGCTAGAACATTCGACGGCAAGAGTATAAATGCCGACGCGCTTCGCCGCTTGTCAGTTGTTGTTGATCGAAGGCCGACGCTCCGTTCGCCGCTATCAGTCCGAGACTGCTATCTGTGCGAGACTGCTGCTGTAATTGGACTTTCAGTTTACCGGGCACAGGTTCGCCCAAATAAACAGTTAAATCCCAACACGAAGTCTCCTGTCTTCAGCCACGTCACGACCCCGTGACATCTGGTGGAGGTTCTGGGTGGAGATGTCATCCTTGGCATGGACTTCTTATGCCTCCATGGTGCTGTCATCAACCTAAAAACAAAGTCGATAACGTTATCCACAGAAGAAGCACTACCGCCGCGCACGCCGTCAGGACACCATGCCTTGAATGTGCTGGAAGAGCAAGTCACCATTCCGCCTCACTCAAGCGTCATTATTTCAGTCGGCGCTCCTAAATCACCTGACTTGGAAGGCGTCGTTGTAGGCAGTCAGCATCTGCTGGTAACCCGAAATATTTGCGTCGCAAGAGGAATTGCAGAGCTGCGGGGAGGCAAAGCAACGGTTATGCTCACGAATTTCAGCAATGAGTACAAACATGTGAACAAAGGAACAACGATCGCATACATCGAAGAAATTGTCGAAGCCACCAGTGCTTTCGCCCTCGCTGATTCTGCGGAACCTGCTCAGAAGAACCAAGCCCCTCCCATAGCTTTCGACGTCAATCCCAGACTTCCGAACGATAAGCAAGAACAGCTCAAGGCCCTGCTCCTGCAATACGAAGATTGCTTTTCGTCGTCATCGAAAATTCGGCAGACCCCAATCACGAAGCATCGCATCATAACTGAAGAAAATACCAGACCACTCCGTCAGAGTCCGTACAGGGTTTCGACGCGAGAACGTGAAGCCATGAAGAGACAAGTTGATGAAATGCTGCGGGATGATATTATCCAGCCGTCCAAGAGTCCATGGGCATCCCCCGTGGTGTTAGTGAAGAAAAAGGATGGGACCCTACGTTTCTGCATCGATTATCGCCGCCTGAACAAAATCACAAGAAAGGACGTGTATTCTCTCCCACGAATAGACGACGCACTTGATCGGCTCCATAACGCCAAGTACTTTTCGTCAATGGACCTCAAGACTGGCTATTGGCAAATCGAAGTCGACGAAAGAGACCGAGAGAAGACGGCGTTTATAACACCGGACGGCCTCTTCGAGTTTAAGGTGATGCCCTTCGGCCTTTGCTCAGCGCCTGCAACTTTTCAACGCGTTATGGATACAGTACTGGCAGGATTGAAGTGGCAGACTTGCCTTGTGTACTTGGACGACGTCGTCGTGTTTTCCTCGAGTTTCGACGAGCATCTTCGGCGCCTTGAAGCTGTACTTCAAGCCATCAAGACTTCCGGACTCACACTGAAGCCAGAAAAGTGCAGATTTGCGTATGAGGAGCTCTTGTTTCTGGGGCACGTTATCAGCAAGTCTGGAGTTCGTCCCGACCCACGGAAAACAGCCGCCATCGCCGACTTCCCGCCGCCCACTGACAAGAAAGCCGTGCGCCGATTTCTGGGCCTGTGTGCCTATTATAGGCGGTTCGTAAAAAATTTCGCCCGCATCGCCGATCCTCTCACTAACGTTACCAAGGCCGACGTGGAGTTTAAGTGGGAAACGCCGCAGGAACACGCTTTCCAGGAGCTTAAACATCGCCTCCAGACGCCTCCGTTACTTGCCCATTTCGACGAATTCGCCGAGACAGAAATACATACTGACGCAAGCAGCGTAGGTCTTGGCGCCGTTCTTGTGCAGAGGGCTGACGGACTTGAAAGGGTTATTAGTTACGCCAGCCGATCGCTATCCAAAGCAGAAGCAAATTATTCCACAACAGAAAAGGAGTGCCTCGCCATCATCTGGGCTACGTCGAAATTTCGCCCCTACCTCTACGGCAGGCCCTTCAAAGTTGTGAGCGACCACCACGCCTTGTGTTGGCTAGCCACCTTGAAGGACCCGTCAGGTCGCCTCGCACGATGGAGCCTGAGACTTCAAGAATATGACATTACTGTCATTTAGAAGCCCGGCAAAAAACACTCCGACGCCGACTGTCTCTCTCGTGCGCCAGTCGACCAACCGCTACCCGACGACCCAGATGACGACTACTTCTTAGGAACGATAACTACCGACGACTTCGCTGAACGACAGAGGGCCGACCCGGAACTCAAGGCCCTAATAGAATACCTCGAAGGCCGGGCCGCCGAAGTCCCGAAGGTATTCAAGCGCGCACTTGCGTCGTTCTTTCTACGAAACGGTCTTCTACAAAGAAAAACTTTTCACCGCTTCGAGCTAAGTACCTTCTTGTGGTGCCTTCAGCTCGGCGACCAGAACTCCTGCAGGCCCTTCACGACGATCCGACGGCAGGGCACCTCGGTGTTTCTCGCACGCTCGCGAGGATACAAGAAAGGTACTACTGGCCACGTCTTACCACCGATGTCACTCGTTATGTGAGAACATGCCGGGACTGTCAGCGACGCAAGACACCGCCGACAAGGCCAGCGGGACTTCTGCAGCCAATTGATCCACCTTGCCGACCTTTCCAGCAGATTGGTATGGACCTACTGGGGCCGTTCCCGACGTCGGCTTTCGGAAACAAGTGGATCGTGGTAGCTACCGACTACCTCACCCGCTACGCCGAAACAAAAGCCCTGCCAAAAGGCAGTGCATCCGAGGTAGCTAAGTTCTTCGTCGAAAATATCGTCCTACGTCACGGGGCCCCGGAGGTCCTTATCACCGACAGAAGAACGGCATTCACTGCCGATTTAACTCAAGCGATCTTGGCATACAGCCAAACAAACCACCGCCGGACGACAGCGTACCACCCACAGACCAACGGCCTCACCGAGCGGCTTAACAAGACGATCGCCGACATGCTGTCAATGTACGTCGATGTCGAACACAAGACGTGGGACGCCATTCTTCCGTATGTGACCTTCGCATACAACACGGCGGTGCAGGAGACGACGCAGATATCTCCATACAAATTGGTCTACGGAAGGAGCCCGGCAACGACGCTCGATGCCATGTTACCCAACGTCACCGACGAAGAAAACCTCGATGTGAGCGAGTACCTTCAACGCGCCGAAGAAGCCCGACAACTTGCGCGTCTCCGTATCAAGAATCAACAGACGACCGACAGCCACCGTTACAACCTTCGACGTCGCTTCGTGGAATACCAGCCCGGTGAACGTGTTTGGGTGTGGACGCCGATACGCCGACGTGGACTAAGTGAAAAGCTTCTGCGACGGTACTTCGGACCGTACAGGGTGGTTCGACGTCTCGGCCCACTTGATTACGAGGTTGTCCCCGACGGCATCACGAACTCTCAACGACGCCGATCGCGACCTGAAGTCGTCCATGTTGCGCGCCTCAAGCCATTTCATGCGCGTTAACAAACTGAACCAGTGTTTTTTTTGTATTATTGTTGTACCGGAATTTATTCATTGTACTTTCTTGCATTATTATTGTACTTTCATCTTTAGTTAAAGCATCGGGACGATGCCTTTTTTTCAGAGGGGGGCAATGCCACGTTCCATTTCCTAAGTTTTTGTTACCGTCCCAAAACACCACACGATTCTCGGCGCAAACTGCGCCTGCAGTTTTCTAGAAGGTTCCGGACTGTAGTAGATCATTTCGATAAGATCACGCCCACTGTGCGAACGGTACAGATTGTTCTGGAAGCTACGCCACCGCCAGCGATAACGCTAGAACATTCGACGGCAAGAGTATAAATGCCGACGCGCTTCGCCGCTTGTCAGTTGTTGTTGATCGAAGGCCGACGCTCCGTTCGCCGCTATCAGTCCGAGACTGCTATCTGTGCGAGACTGCTGCTGTAAATGGACTTTCAGGTTACCGGGCACAGGTTCGCCCAAATAAACAGTTAAATCCCAACACGAAGTCTCCTGTCTTCAGCCACGTCACGACCCCGTGACAATAATATACACACTTCGCATTCTAAAAAGTGTATTTTGAAGAAACTTTTCTTCGTTTCCGTCCGTAACTTGTACATCTCTCATACATTACGAGCGTTTGTTACCAACTTCTTTCTCATTTCTGCACTAATCATCATCATACTATTGTCTCCGCCTTCACATCTTATGGCTGGTGTATCACGCTCTGCCACTGGCTGCCTGTTCGCTACCGAGTCCTCGAGTCAAATAAACGTCGTCTCAACCAAGACCTTACAATACACACACACACACACACACACACACACACACACACACACACACACACACACACACACACACACACACACACACACACACACACACACACACACACACACACACACAGATAGATGGATGGATAGATGGATGCATGGATGGATATAGATAGATAGATAGATATAAAGATAAAATGTCATGGTGTGTCACCCATCCCCTAATTTCTCTAGTGTAGGGTAGCATGCCAGTTCTAGACTAGTTAGCATTCCTGCCTTTTTTTTTCTCCTGTTCCTTTCTTTCTTTCTCCCCGTTTTAGTCACCTACTCGCAGTGAGGCAACTTGTAGGTAATATTGTAACGGGTGCAAAAGAAGAAATGTCAAAAACTAGTTTAGTATGGGCGAACTTGTGCCCTGAAAATCATGTGTGAAAAGATGGAGGAGTCCGATATAGCGTTTCAAAACAAAAACTGTTCATCCGCCAACGCACCTTCTTCTTCTTCGCAGCTCCAACCCACACTGACTCGTGCCCGTGAACAAGAGGCATGAGTCGTGCGGCCACAAGCAGGAGTGCGCACAAGACTGTGGACGCTGATTTTTTATAATGTCGGATGGTGTAAACAGTCTCTGTAGCAATATCGATTTCGTTGTACCTATAACCGAACGTCAAGTTCCGATGACTGCCATAAGTGACGCTCGTTAGTATAAAGAAGTGCCAATTATAATAAACTGTTTTGCATTGTTAGACTCAAAGTTCATGTGTCGTAATAGACAATTGCGTGTTTTTTTGTGTGGCAGCATCATGTACACTTCATACCTACTTGTCTAAACTAAAACGTAATTGGCCGGCTGCATTAGGAAAGGTCTGCGCTCCTGGTTTTGAGCTCTCGTTCTATTCGAATTCAATTGATTCCGCTATTGCTGCTTTCGCGTTGAAGGCCCACGGGACAGTTTTACACTCTCTCTTAGTAGAGTACCTCGTACTGTACTATGGCAGCGTTTGTTACCAGCTTTCTTTAAACACACAATCTGACAATAAACGTAGTTTGCTCGGGTCCACATCTAGTACTATTGCAAGCTCAGGTGACCTGGTATACGAAGATAAATAACAGAAAACCCTCAAAAATGGTTCCGCGAACTGTGCAGATGGGATATTTAAAAACCGGTACAGAGGTAACCTAGCTCAAACAAGAAGCTATGTGAAACCAGTTAGGCAAGCGCACTGGCGCATTATTCCCCTCCAATTACCAGTCGCTGTGGAATCGCTAAGAGAAAAATTACGCAGAGAAAGCCAGCTAAACAGCTTGCATCTGTCCCACGAATCGTGAACTTGTGCTCACTGAGTAGGACTAAACGCGGATAGTTTGGCAAGCACTGAGTACGTCAAGTAAAAGTAAACGTGTAAAAAATGTGAACTACTCCAAAAAGCTTTATGAGCGTAGCATAATCGAATTTGGCCTACAACTAATGGGAACTGCTCATGATGCGGGCTTGTTCACTGGGGTGTCCTTGGTCGTTTCGCTTCGCTAACCTAATTAATTCTGCGCGTGTGAGGACTCTCGCGGGTAGTACACGTTCTACTCTTTGGCTGCAGGTATGCAACCGCAGCGGGAGCTGTCATTGTGATTTGGTGTACTCAAAGGGTGTTTCAAGCTTGTGTAGTAGACATCTATTCATCAAGAACACCTAACATTCCACCCATGAAAGTAGCGAAGACACTGTTGTCGGGTTGCACTCGATTCTTACGCCAGCCGATTCCAGATCCTTTGTCCACTTTCTGAAGGACAACTGCGTGAGGCAGGTCAGTTGTATGAGCAGCCGCGGAGAATGTTCATGAAGTACGTGCAATATTATGTTTTACTGTCCCATAAGAATACTTATAGGCCAAAATAACAATCTTACCACAACAAGCTCCTTATTTTAAAGGGCTGAAGAGTTTTACGGACTAAAATCGGGTAATCCTTTGAACAATGAGAATTGTGCAACAGTTTCTCTTTCAGCTCCCAAATAGCCACTGTCTCGTTGAGCATATCGCTTTATCGGTTATAGAAACATGTAATGGTAGGGAATTGAAATCCTACTCTACAATGACGCTGAAAAAAGCTTCGTTAAAAGGAAAGTGGAATTTCATTTATGCTTACTTACAAAGTGAGGCAGCAGCAAGAGAATTCTGGTTAGCTACTGGATACTTGAGGTACTGTGAAAATAGGTAAACGGTCTCCAAGTGCTTCACGAGGTTAAGCAGCTGTTCTGCTTCACGAGGTTAAGCAGAATAGCTGCCAAGCACCTCCCACGAAAACGATTGACTTAAGTGAACGTGCGCCTTCATATGCAGGGGCGATGAAAAAAATAACAGTATATCCGTGGAGTGAATGATGATTGGTGGGGCCAAACGTTCGTCATTGTGTCCATGCTTTCGTCCGCCCATGCGTTGTTCTTGCTTCCGTCCGTCCATGCGTTTGCCCTGCATCCGTCCGTGCGTATGTTCTTGCGGCCATCCCTCTGTCTGTCTGTTCGTCCATCCGTCCATCTGTGCGTCTGCCCCTCTGTCTGTCTATGCATCCATCAGTCCGTCCGTCTATTTGTATGTGCGTTCGTCCGTTTGTCGTCTATGTAGTGAACTCTACGAGTACAGCCATCTCACATATTTTCATCGTGTATTCATTATATACAAGTGCTGCCATCCAGCGGACATTCTAAGAACCGCTCTTTCGGCTATGTGCCACCGGTGGCTACATACACCATCAGATGATGGACCAACCCACACCATAAGGAGCTTCGTCCCTAATAAACTTCTAAACTTGCTGGCGTTATCATCTAATTTCTCAAAGTTCAAACATGTAGCTTCTGGCAAATAGCCACTGCTTTTACCTCAGAAATCTTCTGCTACAGGTCTTAGAAAAACGTTTCTGCGATGGCTTCTTTGGTCCCCCACTGATACCGTCTCTTCGTGAAGATGACAAGCCCTCTTCGCTTGCCTGGAACATCGCGATGAGCCTTCGCCCGTGGGGCTAGGATTTTCGGCCACCGTACAGCCAAATTAGATTTGCTCTCCCTCTCTCTTTCCTTGCCAAATAGAAGCTACTTCAAGTCTTCATTACACAAAGCGAGACAACATACCTTTTTGATGGGCCTCTCATCAGGAAAACAAATGTCGGCTTAAAGCCAGTGGTGGCCTCAACATAGCCTATAGCTACCAGATGCTCAAGGCGCATTCGATGCATTCGCCCTACCAAATAAGTGTAGTGTCTTGCGGTGGCATCTAAGTGCAGATTTTTTTTTTTTTTTGTGGGAACAAAGCCAGCGTTCTTCCATAGGAATTTAGTCCCTTGAGTGGTGGTTTGGCGGAGCCCTACTCAATGAACGGCGGAACGTGGTTCATTGGAACCCTACTTGTGACGTCGCAAGTGCAGTTCGCAAGTAGTTCGACCCAGGGCCGAATTTTTAGGTTTGTAATTTAACATTATAAACACTTATGCAGGAACAAAAAGCACCGTAGGGTAGATGCAAACGCCTGGAATGTATAACGGTAGACAAATCTTCATCATCGCCGTGGCTTGAAAGAATAATAACTACAAAAAGAGACGCACAGGCCACACTGAAAGAGAGATGCATTCTGAATGGGAACCTAATGAAGTCCTGAAGGCGTGTCCTCAGCAATACTATCAAAAGCCACTCGCTTTTCGTTTCTCCATGTCCTAGCGTGTGGCCGCTATAATAGTGATGAAGAGGTCGCTTGCAACAGCAGGCAATTCAGTTGGTGCGCAAAAAAAGTAAACAGCTACCCTGTGAGTATGCCTTGCTCCACTAATGAGCTTGAAGCGGAGATGCTGCCAATGAAAGGAACGCCTTACCGCCGGCGGTTGTGGTTCGTTAGGAAGCATCCATCGCGTTCGAAGTCTGTAAGAAAAGAAACACGTTGAGCTTCTACTTTTGCCTCTGGCTG
The DNA here is from genome assembly GCA_013436015.1 of Rhipicephalus annulatus. Taxonomy (NCBI): domain Eukaryota; kingdom Metazoa; phylum Arthropoda; class Arachnida; order Ixodida; family Ixodidae; genus Rhipicephalus; species Rhipicephalus annulatus. Next base: position 354,145 of record WOVY01000567.1, read on the forward strand.
TATCTTGGGACGACACATGGAGCAGTAAATGGCAATTAGTGCACTTAAGCTTGCTTCGCTGTAGAGTAGCGAAGAGTTGTGGCATGCCCACGCGGTTGTGTTGCAATTGGTGATGTGGTCGTTGTCGACGGAACTTAGTATAGAGGCACAGCAATATACAGACACGTGGCATGCCTAGTAGACTGGAGTATTACCTAGCTCTGACGTACGTGGGTGACATATGACGGTAGCAGCTTCGTTTGAAAGTTTGTATAGTTGTAGTAGTAGTCATAACAGTAGTATCAGCAATAAAAGTGGCAGCATTAGCAGTGATAGTAGTGGGTTGGAAAGTATAGCAGTATTAGTATAAGCAGTAGTTTAGGCGAGATAGGTAGTAGTAGAATTGAAGTAATATAGGTAGTAGCAGTTGTAGTAGAGCTGATATAGCTCTATAATATATATACAAACACACAAACTGCATTCTAAGAACATAAGCGCTCTTTGAGTGACCTTTTATACATTAGAGTGCCACAGTGATAGCACTTTCCTTGTGTAGCCAAGATAATAATCTTTTCGTCTCACTCATGCTCCTAAAGAGAGTAAATGTGAATATCTAAAAAAGTAAACGTGCCTCTCTAAAGACAGTGCTATTCACTAGTGTAAAAGAAGAGCCAAACTTCTTAGAGCGTGTGGCAGCTTGGGCTAGATGGTATGGCATGACGATAGTTATTGCGCGAGAACAAAACGACGACACAGAGACAAGAAGGACACGAAAGACACGAGCGCAAACTTCCAACTGAGTTTATTGCGCAGAGCACGAAAATATATAGAGGAAACAGTGACCATGGCACAAGAGCAGAACATGTGTAAGAAAACCAAAAACAAACAACACAAATACAAAGGCACTGAAAAACAGCAAAGAAAAACCTAGAAGAAACCGAACCAGAAAGGTAAAGCTACCTGCCCGCACCGAATCCTTCGAGGAACCTGCGTTCCTTCTCGGACTAAGCCGCGGAGGGCTTGCTAATCCGAGGCACCTGTTCGCGTTACCTGCCCGCACCGAATCCTTCGAGGAACCTGCGCTCCTTCTCGGACAAGGCCACGGAGGGCTTGCTAACACAAGGCACCTGTTCGCGTGCCATCTGCGCAGCCTCGACAATGACCCGGGTGCCCACATCTCTGTGTTTGTACAACGTCGCTGTTTCCTCGAAGAGGGGAACACAGTTGCACTCAGTGCAGTGCTGGGCAAGAAAACCATCTTTCCCGTTTTTTACATTGTTCGCGTGCTCTCTCAGCCGATGGTTCAGACACCTTCCGGTCGTTCCGACATAACAAGCACCACATGAAAGGGGGGTCCTATAGACGACTTCCCGGGAGCAGGCCGCATACCTGTTTCGATGTTGAACTCTGCAATCTGTTGATGATTTCGTTTTCAGGGGGTTGGTAGATTTGGTGAGGCTGAATAATTTGAACGGTGCTGAGAACATGACACGAACTCCAACACGTTTTCCGATTTTTTTGAGCCTATGTGATATCTGGTGTATGTATGGAATCATGGCTACCCTTTCACGTTCTGTATCCGTGTTGATCGGATTCTGTCGCGTTTTCTGCTCCGCCTTATTAGTCCGCAGGATCGTCTCCGCAACAGACGCGATAAACGCCTCGGGGAAACCTGAAGCCTTAAGGCGGGAAACTTGAGCTTTGAAGCTAGCAGAGATGTTGTGGGCGCAAGACCTATTTAAAGCATTCTCAAGGCAGGTTCGTGCTATGCCTCGCTTAACTATCTTACTGTGAGCAGAAGAAAAGGGAAGCAGAGGTTTCTGCGCACGTGGTTCATAACACCAACAGATGTGCTGTGAGCTAAAAACCAGGTTTAAATCCAAAAAGCGTAATTTGTCATTATCGGGCATTTCATGTGTCACCACAAGAGGCTGCAAACAATGTTCGAACACGCCTATAGTTTGAGTGGCCAACGAGTGAAACATAGAAGACTCACAATTTAGAATAACCAAGAAATCATCCACGTATCTAAATATTTTGACGACATGTGAGCCTTCTAACTTTTTCTGTAGTTTTTTGCTCATTTTTGCCAATAGAAGATCACTGAGTAGAGGTGCTATGCATGAACCAATTGAAACACCCTTTTTTCTGCAGATAAATGCAATCATTCCATTGAACGAAAGTAGACGTAAGATACAGCAAAACCAGGTCAAGAAAATCCCGCGAACTAGCGGGAGCGTACTGCTCCCGGAAGCTCCCGGAGAGCGTACTGCTCCCAGAGAGCGTACTGCTTACGGAAGGCGAAGCCCTGTCAACGTTGTCGTTTTATGCCGAAACCTTCAATGCCTAAACAAAGGTGAAAATTGAGCGGCATACCGCATTTGTTGTCAGTGGTGTCAACATGATTGATGTGAAACCGTATCATCGCGCGATGACTTTACCCCATGACGTAATCGCGACGTCAACGATCACCAAATACTTGAAGTCATCGTAAAATCATCATAACGTCAGTGTTATGTCAGACATCGTGACACCACATCGTCATATCATCATGTGGCATCATTGGTTGGTCAAAGTTGGACCAATCCTGGAGGCCCTGCAGAAAGCTTACAGTGATCGCGACCCCGAAGGCATTCCAAAACCGCGTTATCTGCTGAAAGCTTTCGCACGGGGCCACGGAAGGCTGCATACATTGACTTAAAAGTAAAAAAAAGGATGGTTTTCGCTTACTAGTCGACCGAGGCGTGTGCGTAGGGGACCCTGTGAGATGGTTTTACGAGAGATGGTTCCTCAAGCGCATGAAAAAAAATTATAGGCACCATACTAGTGAATGATGAGATCAAACTGACGCGCTGCTCAGAGTATGATACACATGTGCTTTAAACTTGTACTTCTGTGTCATACAGTCAGCTATGAGAAGGCAATGATCCACAACAATACTATCGCATGTAACTCATGCCAAACTACTGGCAAAGTACAGCGAACTCTCTATTTAGAAAATTTCAAGAAACCACTTAACTGAAAGTTCACTAACCTTGTAAGTTTCACAACCATACAGAACAGCCTTGAGCACAGCACAAGTGAAGTCAAATGTGTGAAATGCTGTTTCTTTTCAAAAGCTATGCTTTTCGGATTCGTCTGGCACTTTTAGAGCGCAATAAAACACAAAGCTGTCAAGAGAGTCCACGTTCTTATGCACTGCCTTTGGCAGGGCAATGAACCTGCGCTGTATTTGTGGTTTAAAACTATTGACATCATTGAGTATCATTACCGTTAATGGTCAAGTTTCAGTGCATTACGATGCAAGACTGAAGCAAAAAGCTCTACTGCGTTCATACTGTTGAAAAAATGCTTCCCCCCTCCCGTGCTCTCTTTCTAATACGTGGGTTTGGTGGGAACATGTCATTTGAGGACATTCACGTGGCTTTTGCGTAGCGTGACCATGTGTGCCGATTAAAATTTTTGTATCACCTCGTAAATGGTCATTATAACGTCAACACTACGAAATATTTTTCTCTCTCAAGAGGTTATGAAACGAGGCAAAGACATACTTTAACCATATAGTTCCATTTACCACAAGGAATAACTGTTTTAAATATTCTTTTTTTCCCTGGAGTATAACGAACTGGAATAATTTCAATACTATTGTAGTTTCTCAAAAGTCTTTAGTTTTGTTTGAAAAAAAAAACATCTTAACATGTTATGAATTTCCTTGTGTGACTTCATTTGTTCGTCACCAGTGTTTTTTTCCCTTTAAATTCTTACAAAAGTTTGAAGACAGTCTGCAATTTGTGTGCGTTAGATTGTTTGTATTTTTAATGTATAACCAGCCTGCTAAGATCTGAGTATCTATAAATAAATAAAAAAAACATTTAACGGGGCCCGTGTTGCGTGCTTTTTACGGAGACTTGTCATGTAACCAGTCTTTCGTGATGTTTTGTCACGCGACCAGTGTCTTTTTTCGCTTCGTATATTCGTTATCTCGTCTGTCAGGATTCTTACGTCCGACGCAGAAATCGGCGCACGTGTTGTGAAAGCTATGCTGGAGGTGAATAAAGTATTGACGAGGAACAAGAGAGCGCGTGGCGATGAATGATGACGATAATTTAAATTTCCACAACTTGGCCGCATAAAGAGCTATAAGAGCTCCGCAGTTAAAAATTTCTTCCTATGCGGGCTATACTGTTCACCTACATAAAACAAAAAGTACTCCTCTGGAAATGCGCAAAAGTATAGCAGTTTGAGCGACTTGGTATAGAAGGACATTCTGAGAGTTTCGCTTAACTCAGAGTGCAAGGCAACAAAGATAGCGGTACCAGGTCGGGCAAGGCGATTGCGTTAGCATTGCTTTGTCTTGTCCTGCATGCTACGCCTACCTTTCTTTCTTTTTTTCTGACTCTGAGTTGAGGCAACTCTCATGACACCCTCTAGAAAGCCCGAACAAGCTTCAGAAAGGCTCATGAAAAGATTAAAATAAAAAACTGTGTTTATTGCGTACTAGAATTGACTCAAATATGTACATTACCGTAACGTGATCAGGGAAAGCAGAAAACGAATAAAAATTTGACCGCATTAGAAAAGACAGAGAAGAGATTTTGAGAGCATATTTATTGCATAACAAGAATACTATGATGCATCTAAATTCTTCTTGGTGCTGTTAGATAAAGCCAGAATTATTTGTGCGTTTTAGACGTCCTCATGATTTCCACACAGTCACGCGAAATGGGAGAATGTGTGCACAATCACAAGAAAAGTTTGTCTCCTTTCCGGCGACTTTTCTAAGTTACCCTATTCGTTGTCATTTCTGTGCAAGTGTTTTCACGGTGAAATCATCTGAAAATTTTTCTAAACACAAGGTTCTCGGTGAGGCCATATTTCTGTGCCCGCACCTGTATGTTCGAACTCATTTACGCCGCCCAGCAACAGCACTTCCCCAGTGCACGTGACTACCTCTTGTCAACGGCTTACACGTCCCACGCGCTTCGAAGTATGACAGAGAGGGGTACATTATTCTCTAGGGTGCGGTCGTCACGAGCATTAGGCTGCGTTGACGCAGCCGTCGTGATAGGCTCATCACGCCAGAAGCTGCGTTGTCTCGCCGAATCCCCGTGAGCACGGGTGTTACGCATAAGCGTGGAATTCTCCGCTTTCGTTGTGATATAGTGCTCTTGTATATGCCAAATTCTTTTCGCTCGTCATGTGGAACCTGGGGATACGATGCGTTTCTCGTTATGTTCCTGCGGCGGGGACAAATTGCATCGGGCGCACGCCCCTATCAGCCAGGGAGCCTGCCGCCAAGCCGCGCTTACCTTCCGACTCCCTGGAGCAACAGCGTTTAGACTGGTGGCTTGTCGATTACACTATAATCAAAGGAAAGAGTGAGACGCAATTAACTGAGGTAAGGCTTAGTATAGTGTTCATAAATTTAATTTTGTATGAATTGAATTCTCAAGGTCTTCGAACTTTTATGAGCTTTTTTTCCACCCAAAGCATCAGAAACGGCAAAGTGAGATCTTCAGACTTCGATGTGCTTTGGCGTGCACTTACGGAACCGCATTTCTGCATTGTTATTTTGTGTGGGTTGTCCACAACACTTAACTACAGGTGCGACAAAACTCACACTAAGATCACTCTGAAAGCTGGCGTCAAAAATTCATGCCAATGTCGCCTAGGTTAACATGTTTCCAGTAATCGACCGCTTAGACAATTTTGAGTGCAACAGTTGGAGCTTTTCTGCAAAACAAGTCAACTTCATGAATGGAACTGCAGTATGCTATTTGCAATGCGACTTGTGCTAGCGGAGACTGCAGCCTGCAATAAATCAGAGAAGAATGAATTTCTCTATTGCGTCGGCAGAACTGAAGAGGACGAACGTTACTACAATTTTAAGCTGAATTTATTGTAGTACTAACAAAAAAATAAAACTTGACGTAAGACATTTCCTATGAAGGCACGAAGAAAAAGTATTGAATACCCGAGCATGCCTGAGTGAATAGGTTACATTACAAGAAAAAAATTCAGACATTGAGCCCTGATGATGTGCCCAAGGTAGATGGACGACAAGATATGAGACTCATTTGAGGACTAAAAAAATTTCTGACTTCACAGCGATATCACGAAACATGTACTGTGCCCAAGGTAGATGGCTTACAACAGTGTAAATATAGTTCTGTAAGGAAGATTGCAAAATATCGCTTCCGCGTCGTTTTCGCAGCCTCCCGTCCGCGATGAAGCAAATGCGTTGTCGTCATCATTATCATTTCTATGAGAATTTAAAAGCAATTTTTTACAAAACTTTAAGAGAATGACATCATGAGGGCACGAAGTAGCGCAGATGACTGTTTCGTATGAGAGGGCATCCTTTGATGTTTGCTACACTATATTGTCTGGTATGACATGACTGACTTGTTTTTTTCTTCAATGTCCGTTTGTTGAATCCAACCCTAAAGACAGCAAAGATATTTCTATTCTGTTCTGTTCTAACTGTTTTGCTGTGAAGAGTTTGAGGTTCATATTGCCTCGGCAACTCCATATCACGAAGTTCTGCACCGAAAAAAAAGAATAATACTGAATGGTCCCCAAAAACAAACAATCCAAAAAAACAACATATTAGCACACTGAAACCAGTTCAAATATTATGCCAATACACAGTTTGTTCACAGCAGTTCACACTATCATTAACTGTTTACACGTACACCTTCCTTTTCTACTGTCAGTATATGCAATAACACATTTCATATATATCAATCCCTGGCTGTCTATCACCGGCGCTTATCCAGTCCGATCTCCACTAAAAAGTCTATCAGGAAGATGTTCGCCTTTTTCTGAAGATGCATATTCCCGGAGAGATTCCTCACTTAGCAAGCATACTCTTTCACACGCATGGGTTTCGGTGCTGCTTTGCTTTATACCTCCAATAGCTTAACCAACAGCGCTACGGAGGATGCTTACGAATAAAGACGGTTGGGTTGGGGCACTCGGACATTTCCAGACCTTGTCGATTCATTCAATAAGAACATTCATTCAATGACCCTCGCTAGCGGTTCACTTCTATACACGCAGTCTCCAGAAATTCCTGCTGCAGACACATCGTAGTGAGCAGCTTGAATAAGTGATAGAAGCCACAATGAGAAAATAGCCACTATATTGAAAGCTACAGTACAGTGGACAATACCATTTAGTTTACTATAAAGAACGCCTTCTGCCAGTCCTCTTTGCAGAGAGTTCATAGTAAATAGACGAAATAAATCGAATTTAGGTAACAGAGACTAAGGCTATGCCGAAGAATTTGCGGAACTACGTCTATTTAGTAGCGAAAGCGAGATATGGCATAACTTCCTGGAAAACAATGAATAGCCATTCATTCAATGAATAGCCATTCGTTCATGACATTAGCAGTGTACGTTCGATCTAGCGAAGGCTACGTCAGAAACCCAAAGTCCCCTTTATTTTCAAGTGAACAACAAACCTTGTGAATTTACTGCAAGCATTAAAACAGCCATATTTTGCTAAATATAATCTCCCAGAGATCGTAAATGTCCCGAACAAGTAGGGGGCAACGAGCAAATAATAGAAGCACTAGAATTACTCTTTAATGTTTGGGAATTTCTGATCATGGAATTCACAACGATTTGATAGAATTTGGCTTCAAATATTCAGCTTATAGTTATCCTTTTAAAGCAAACAACAAAATTTTATTAGTTGACCTTTCAAGCGTTCACTTGCACAATACCCTCGGCACCTCACTTATCAAACTTCCATATACTTGTATAACGTGATTGTTCATAGAGGTGACGCTTACCACCCCACCGCGGTGGTCTAGCGGCTAAGGTACTCGGCTGCTGACCCGCAGGTCTCTGGATTGAATCCCGGCTTGCGGCGGCTGCATTTCCGATGGAGGCGGCAATGTTGTAGGCGCGAGTGCTCACAATTGGGCGCACGTTAAAGAACCCCAGGGGGTCCAAATTTCCGAAGCCCTCCACTACGGCGTCTCTCATAATCATATGGTGGTTTTTGAACGTTAATAATAATAATAATAATAATAATAATAATAATAATAATAATAATAATAATAATAATAATAATAATAATAATAATAATAATAATGATGATAATAATAATAATAATAATAATAATAATATATTAATAATAATAATATTATTTTCAATATTAATATTATTATGAATAATATGATTAATATTATTTGTCAGGCAATTATTACGTAAGAAGCTTCACGACGGACAGCTTATGAAAATCATGTGATGTGACGCCTGAGGAACGTACATCAACACAAGGAAAGCACCAAACGCCACCTCTCGAAGATTTTGTCGTTTTCCCGTAAGGCATTTCTTATTTTACGCCACATATTGAAATGAGCACACCTCCTGAAAGCGACGTATGCAGCAAGGTTTTTAAACGGTGCCAAGAAGTGGAAGGAGCGAGCATCGAACATGGGCAAATCTAGCGCACAGATATAAGAGTGGTGGCCCTGCGAATACTACCCGAAAGGACAGAACACAATGCGATAAAGTAAAGCTTATGTGCCTAAAATTTAAGAGACAATGAATAGACACTCTCTTATATGGACATCGTATGTCACTGATCCTTCTTGTATACGCCGCCTTTCTGTATTATTCTATGCAGCCAGATGCCGTCCGCAAACTTCGGACGCCGATCGATGTCGATAAGATCTGCAATCGCGCCAGCGCAGGCGGGGCTACGGAGGCGGCCGGGACAAGAGCGAGTCAACCTGCTTCGATTGGGGTGCTTTCGAGACAAAAAGGACACCGGGTTTCACCAACAACCAACTTTTCGCGTTTCTCCTTCCCTCTTCCTCTCTCGCTTTTTTTTCTCGTTCATGTGTGTTTCCTGTCAACGTGCCTCGCCCGCGTTGACGAGAGTTTGGATCCTCTGACAAATAGCCTTCGACAGGCTCGACGCTGTACAGGTTTTCTCAGGGGGATCTCACATTCGATACCCGCGATAAGAAAAGGCTGATGGATGGGCAGCGAGCCACCCAGCGCGCTCTCCTTGATTCTTTCTGGCATTCGACTCTGTCATGTATAACCTATGCGTGTAAATAGACGAGATGCTGCCGCGAGCTGGTGCTTTTATCGCTTTTGTGGAAACGACTGACGCGTCCTGATCTGAGGAGAAAGACACAGTGAGAATCAAGGCTGTCTTACTCTTACGCGACAAACTGGTGCAAAAGAGCTACACAATTATACCTAAAAATAACCATAGTATATCAAAAGGACATCTACAGTATATAGAAAAACACCGCTTCTTTCGCATTAACTAATACGTCATCGCTCTATCTAGGACCTTCTCTTTTACTCAGCAATAGGTCTGCGCCCCTGCCAATTAGGTGGCCAATGAAACTTATAGCCTGGTTTGTATCTGATACTTTCTACCAAACAAAAGAAAACAATCTTTTAGGTTGATATAAGAATGCTTTATGTTTACGTTGTGGCAGGCTAACATGGGTCGCAGAAATGCCATTACTTGATGTGTACAAACAATATGGTGTTTGTTTTGCATTACGTCATGTAAGTTATGAAAGCTGGTATTAGAGAATGATTTTAAACAGAAACCAGTGCAAATGACACCAGACAATAAAAGGTAGTAATTCTGACTAAGTTGGAGACACAGCTCGTTTACCTAGCAGAAAAAACAAATAAGGAATATAATGATAAATAATATCAAATATGGCTGTATATATATATAGGGTCAAATAAAACAATTGAAAAATGGAAGCGCTGTGAGGCAGTTGATCTGCTCCGCAACATCGACATCTTATTGATATCCCAACTTCTCGTTAATGTTGTGTCTAATAAAAAGAGCCCTTAAATTTACACTTCTTCGTCTTCATTTCTTCAATAATCGTGAGTGTCTTGTTCTGGCAGGCTTAATGTCATCAGGTTGTAGGTGAGGGATTGCTGGTCAGCTGCCCCAGCTTGATAAGATTGCGTTCTGCGTGACGCCAACAGGCACAAAGAGTGCTCCATGCTCGCTGCAATGGCAACATACGGCGCTGACTGACACTGACGCGCTTAAACGCGCATGCATGTCATATAAAGTGAAAACAATGACATTTGCAGACCACATACCCCAATTTTCTCAGACAGAGCTGTAAGCGATCGTGAGGATGCATATATCGATTTTTAAACTTCCCAGCAAATATACAACCTCAGGGCCTCTCCCTGCTTTTTTCAGTTTAAATTAAAAAAAAAACACGGCTGGAAACCTACTGTAAGGACTCGGCGTTTGTACAGGATTATTTGTTTTTTTTGTAAACGAAAGCAGAGTGCACGTACATATGTGATATGCTTGGAGTTTATTGCTTATACCTAAATCCGTTTACTACGTGCATTTACGACACCATAACAATAATAAAAACGGTTTTATTCGCACACTAGTTGTTGGTCAATTTTTTTTTCCGATGGCGTGCTGACCTGGAGCAGATGGTGTCTCTTTTCTAATCACGAGAAGGGGTTTCATTTCCAACGACAAAACGTCCGTTTCGGAATGCATAAAATGATAAGAGGCCCGGTAGTTGGATTTATACAGGTGCTAATGAACTTCAGGCATTCAAATTTTGACTGGTGTCCACAATTTTACATGGCGTCTCTAATTATAACGTAGTAAGTTAAATTCGTACAATGGTGAAGCTGCCTGTTTAAAACGTATACATTTGTTCAAGAGTATTATACCGTACTGATTTGAATTTCTTCGAATCAGTCCAACGACTCGCGCATCTTGCCAAGTTTGGTGAAGGGCTACCGTATTCATCTTGGTAGCAAGAAAGCAGCGCATGATTGCGGATTTCTGTGATGGTGTAGATGGGCGTGTGCTGTAGTGGTAATCAATTATCCAGCTATGCTAGGCCCAGTCCTAGAAGTGCGCCGATGGTAAAACCACAATCTCGATCAACGGTTATTTGCGATAGAAAGCGGACGAACTCCGCCACTCACGCTGCCATAGACGCGCGTGGCAGAATAAACAAATCAATGAAGAATTTGAATGAAAACACTACTAAGAAGTAATACAATATTAGGAAACCCAGACATTGGCAGAAAATGCCCGTCAAACCCATGACTGACGCCTTAATAAACCGTCAAGATTAGTTCACTGATTTTAGAAGTTCTGTGCAGGGTGTTAACCACATGTACGAAATTCCGGTTCAGTGATTTATTTTATGTGTTCATAGCTTCTTAACACGAGCTGGAATCGTAGAGGCTCCTAGTAGCGTTGTTCACATTCTAAATCTTGATGTATCACGTTCGTGATACATTCGTGCAAAGCATACACTGTTGGGAATCGGGGTGCTGAGTCGTATCCCACCGCTGCCAACCAGTTGTTGAGAATCCCACCGCTGATCACCAGTTGTTGTGATCCCGGGGTGCTGTGGTAGCGTGGTGTAGCTTCGGGTTGAGGAAACGAACGCTTACGAGATGGGGATACGAAAAACAAACAGGTTTATGGCACTATTTACAAGTATTTACAGCATGAGGTTAAGAGTTCGCAAACCACGAACGTGGTGGTTGAACCGCTACACAGTTCAGAGCCATCACAAACTACGAACGTGGTGGTTGAACCTTTACTTGGTCCAGAGCCACGTCCCGCACTCGGCGGCGTCCTTATAAGCCCTGTCGGGCTCCTCCTTCTTGCGGGGAACACCAATCACACACACACAACAGGTGAAAGGTACGAGCAGGCACGGCGCACGTGAACATCCAATTTCGAGTCAAGATCACTGCACTTAAAGGTGGCGCCAGAGAGGCTCTTGCTCGTCGTGTATGTCGCTGGTCGAGGGGTCCCAAGCTTCGGACAGCAGACATCAAACGGTCCGCCAAACGGTCCGCTCAATTAGACGGGCACTTTGTGGCGGCGGTCGCCGTTTCTTCAAAGGAATACGCTCTTTGTTGTCCCCTCCGGAACGGCTTACAGCTTCGTGGCGACAGGACGTCTCATCCGCCGGCTAGCAGGGACAATAGCTGGCGAGCATAGACATTCGGCGAGTCGGCTACTTGTTTGAGGATTAAAAGAGCGCCGCTCCCCCGTCATCTCTGGACGCTGGTTCCGAGAAAACTGGAGTTCCAGGCGTGGGAACGCGGCCCGGCTACGCTTCTCAGCGACAGCATGGCGCCTGCTGACGCCGGTCATAACAGCTTCCCCCTCGCCAGATGAGTCACGGAGGGCAGCGGTCAACACTGCTGCTCGCAGGGACGACGAAAGGGTCCGTAGTCGAATCCCAAGAACTCGCCTTCGCTTGTGGCATGGTCTGAGTAAAGGCCGAATCTTCGACACCATTTCTGAAACTGTACCACATGCACAAGAAAGCACTCGGCCCCCTTCGAACAAACCAAGCCAAAAGAGGGATAGCAAACCATTTTAATTACTAGCTTTAACAAAAGCTCACACTCAAAACTCTCAGGACTCACTTGAGCTGAAAAACCAGACGTGCTACCTTACCAATTTACATAAGATGCACGAAAAAAACTAAAATATCAATTTTGATACATCAAGAGCACACCTAGATAGATTAGAAAGAGCGACGGCGCACGTCAGCGTTTCCATTCAAATTGCTCTTTACAATGCCAAAATTATACTTTTGAAGGATCAAGCTCCGCCTCACAAGGCGACTGTTCTTCGATGTCATGGTTTGCAGCCAAGAGACAATGGCCTGTATCTACTTTAAATTTAGCCCTCCCCTGAGATAACACTGCCACTGATGAATGCTCTACACAATGCAGGCGCACTCCCTTCCTGAAGCGCAGTACGTTATCCCACGAGAGCCCAAATTCTGGCGCAAGCAACGCGCAGCTTTGCTTGATACCATTGTCGTCCTGATATAAAACGGCTGTCTCCTTCTTTTCGTCGCTGACTGCTTTCATCGGTTCTGTCCCGCTGAGAGCATCGGTTCGGTTCCGGATTCAGCGAGCGCTAAGATGGTCCTAATGTCCGTTTTTGTTTACGTGTACCAATAATTGTCTACTACTGATACAGTAAGCTATCTAGCTTTCCTGAAAGCTTAACCTAAGCCTTGACCTAACGGGCTACCTCAACGGTTGGAGAAAGCTTTGATAATCTGCTCATGATCACTAGATCAATCCTTCAAAGAAGGCAACAACAAAAAAAGTAACAAACACTGCCTTCTAGCAGGTTAGTTCGGTTAGTTACCTGCCTTTGCCAACACCTTTGATTAAAAAAACAAAACACTGAGTTCTTCTGAGCGCTTTCAATTATTCTCATTCTTACGGCGCTGCAAAATTCACGGCACTACTAACCAAACGCTTACGCCTTCACGGTCTAAACGTTCATCCTTACATTACGTTGCAACACACCGTGTACAACACAAAAATAATGCTAAGTGCAATACTCATCAAATGCACCTCACAATTTTGCACAAGTTTTATGCTAAAACGGTGCACCGATTGCTCTCAATTCTCACAGCGCGCAGCGACGGCTCCACAGTGTCGCGCCAAACTTCACGTAATCATTGGGTCTATGTTAACATCTTCCTCAAATGCTCATTCACGCCACATCCCAATGGCAGTGAAGGCATACGATATCACACTAAACCTTTGAAAAAACTAGAAAAACGACACATGTTCTCTGTTTTTTTTACCTTACGCAAATTTTCGCACTTGATTAAACTAATTCGATTTTCAGCCTTTAATTCGGCGGTTTTCCTTTTGAAAAATTTACTCCGCATTAAGCTTACCAAATTTAAAGTGGCTCAAATCTGCATCTCCAATGCAATACTGAGTGACACAATTTAACACGCCTGTGCAAAAGTTACTCGAACTGACCATTCCCCCTTTTCTCATGGTTCCTTTAATCGTACACAATGGGGTCGCGGTCCCGGCGGATTTCGAACACGCTGGAGGCTACAAAACGTGCAACCGCTAAGCTGTGTCCTGCTGTCACGCCTCAATTTCCGTTTCGGCCTGTTCCCCTCAGGAATTCGAAAGGGACGCGAGTAGTTCGGAGGGAGCCTGTGCCATTTTCTCTTTGTATTCACCCCTGCGCGGCATTTAGCCACTCTGCCCTTTCGACTTTGACCCTTCGGGCAAGGCCGCTTTTCCGAAGTCGTCGAGCTGAACCGCGCGCTTCGTTGGGGTGACGCACCTCCCTTTCTCCCTCCACACCTGGCTCGCTGCTTGTGCCTCTCGGAACGCCACCATGGACGTTTCCTGGAACGGCTTAACGGCCTAGCCCTTCGTCTCTCTCGAGGTGGAGTGGGATCTGCCCTAGGCTTACACAGTGCGGTCTGCTTCCGCTTCTTTCGTTTTCGGCGATGTTTGCTTGCCCCCTTTCTCTCGATGCCATCGTCATGTCGCGTCGGTAACTGAGGGGTCGGGAAGCTCGTTGTAGCTTGTGCTACATTTTCCCCCACGCTCAAACATTCTGTACTCTGTGTCACGACGGACTGCCGGGCCAAATTATCTTTGTTAATGCTGATGAAACCATTAACTGGGCCCTCTCCGATGGCATCGCCGCACTCCTGAAGCGTTGCGGTCTCACTGTGTTTCGCCACTGTGCCAACCCCATCTGCATGTGACGATTTCGAGACGTCCTCTCGAGGCATGAGGATGGTTTCCAGCTTCTTACTGAGTCCATTAGGGCTGCTGGCACACACCTCATCCTCGCAAGGACCGTCTTTTGATACTGTCTCCACCTCGAGACCGGCCAAGGCCTCGTTCTCTACATCATTTACATTGATGCATTCGAGAATGCGCGGGCCTTCTTCTAGCGCGATTTCTGGTTCTGGCGTTTCATGACGCGCTTCAACGTCCAGCGCTTTGTGACGCGCCTCGCTTTCAGACTCCGGTGCGAGTCTTTCTTTCTTTTGGCTAACAGAATTTCCAAATCTTCTGATTAGCTCTGATTTAACAACTTCGTAGTTGTTCGCGTGCTGCTCACTGAGTCGCGCAACCACATCCACTGCCTCGCAGGGCAGAACCGTGAGTAGCTTCTGAGACCAGGTGTCTCGCTCACACTTCAGTTGACTACATTTTCGTTCAAATAGTCTAAGATACAGGCCCATATCCCATGATACCTCATATGGCTGCATGTACCTAGACATCTCGAACTCTGCCTCCTTTTCGAGAAGTACTCCTCGCTGGGGTCCCAACCTCATACTCAACTCATAGTCTTGTTTGAAAAACTTTAGCTTGAGGCCTTCTCTTTCGTCTTCACTCTTTCCTTCCATCTTAGCTGCTCTTAGTTTTCTTTCGATGATGAGGTCCCATTCTTCGCTTAGTTCCTCATCATCAGCCCCCAAATCATTAATCGCTTGAATGATTATGGGTTTTCGTGCCAAACCCTGTGTATCGATCCCCAATTCCTCACACAACAGCAACAAGTCTGACTTCTGCAGCTCCGGTAAGTCCATGATCGTACTGAGTGCTCGCTACTTCCAAAATAACTTTCCGAAACGGCGAAACTGAGTCTTTCGGCAAAGTTAACTACCAGTTCTAAAATTTAACCCTCTTTTAGAACCTGGTTCACTCAAAGGAAAAGCCAAGCACTCACCCATACGTGATCCATGTCTCGAGCCAACTGCTTCTCTTGGGCCGACTGTTGTTGTCACTTGTAGCTTCGAATCCCACCTCCGGTTGACGAAGGAAGAAGCAGGACGTTGGAGGATGCGAAAAACAGAACAGGGTTTATGGCACTATTTACAAGTATTTACAGCATGAGGTTAAGAGTTCGCAAACCACGAACGTGGTGGTTGAACCGCTACACAGTTCAGAGCCATCACAAACTACGAACGTGGTGGTTGAACCTTTACTTGGTCCAGAGCCACGTCCCGCACTCGGCGGCGTCCTTATAAGCCCTGTCGGGCTCCTCCTTCTTGCGGGGAACACCAATCACACACACACAACAGGTGAAAGGTACGAGCAGGCACGGCGCACGTGAACATCCAATTTCGAGTCAAGATCACTGCACTTTAAGGTGGCGCCAGAGAGGCTCTTGCTCCTCGTGTATGTCGCTGGTCGAGGGGTCCCAAGCTTCGGACAGCAGACATCAAACGGTCCGCCAAACGGTCCGCTCAATTAGACGGGCACTTTGTGGCGGCGGTCGCCGTTTCTTCAAAGGAATACGCTCTTTGTTGTCCCCTCCGGAATGGCTTACAGCTTCGTGGCGACAGGACGTCTCATCCGCCGGCTAGCAGGGACAATAGCTGGCGAGCATAGACATTCGGCGAGTCGGCTACTTGTTTGAGGATTAAAAGAGCGCCGCTCCCCCGTCATCTCTGGACGCTGGTTCCGAGAAAACTGGAGTTCCAGGCGTGGGAACGCGGCCCGGCTACGCTTCTCAGCGACAGCATGGCGCCTGCTGACGCCGGTCATAACAACACCAAGACTTGGCTCTGTTTCGATCTCGTGCGAGGGGGTAGCAAACTGGGCCCGTGATGCCCCTACCATCCCCCGAATTTTTCACGCGAGAGCTTCAACGAGTTCGTGTCACAGAAATTTTGCCTTGAAACACACACGTCCCGTAACATGCGTCACAAGAAAACATGAAGTGTTGAGGTAATAATGTGTGGAACAAGCGTACAATTTCGTCGTGCATCAGAACATGCGAATATCAGTTTATAGCCGGCCAGCCACTACAATCAATGTACACACCTCACTGTGCCTATCCCTTTAGGGTGACGTAAAAGGTGCATTGCAAGTTCGAAAAGGCTTCATGCACTAAGCGTTTGAAGTACGCACTCGTAACAGGATATCGTTATTGCTTTAACCCTAGATAAATAGACATATGGAGGTTCACGTCCCAAATCCACCATATGAATATGAGAGACGCCTTAGTGGAGGGCTTTGGAAAGTTCGACCACCTGGGGTTCTTATACGTGCACCCAAATCTGAGCACACGTGCCTACAGCATATTCGCCTCCATCGGAAATGCAGCCGCCGAAGCTGGGATTCAACCGCGCGACCTGCGGGTCAGTAGCCGAGTACCTTAGCCACTAGACTACCCCGGCAGGGCCGCATTCAACCCTTAAAAGCGATGCTTAAGGGTTCTCCGACATTTTTTTCCCCACTCAGTGGTGTTTAGGCCTTTAAATAGCAAAGGTTTGTTGGCAGCCGGCTGCTTTCTCACTTTACCATCTGTGAACGATAGAAACAAGTAATTTACTGGGGGCAGAAAATTCAGACACGATGATAATCATTTAGTAGTGCATAAGAGAGGGAATAAATGATAGTTTTGCAGATTGATCGGCCAATCAATGTTTACGATATGCAAGAAGTAGCTATTGGATGCGGCTTTCATTTTTCCAAGCAACAATACCGGACAGTGACTTTCACGTTCTGTGTTGGATAAGCGCGAGGGCCGCCAAGACCTTGCTTCGTTGTTGTGGCGCTTACCGAAGTGCGAGAAGTGACGCCTTTTAGAGCGCGCCAAACGAGCGCATCGAGGCATCTACTAATGGCTACCTAAGGCTAGAGTTACTGTATATGCTAATTTTAGCTACCTGAACGTAGCATATACAGTAACTCTACCTCAGGCGAGGCCGTCGCGCCATCTCGCTACTGATGACGAAAACGTGCTAGAGGTACGAAGCTCTGAGGACTGTGAAACGGTGTATGGTGTATACAGATAGCTTGCCGATACCCAATCGCGAAAAGTTTTCTTTGTGGCGTAGTGTTTAGCGTCACGCAATAAAATGGGTGAGGTCCCTGGTTTGACGCCCTGCGGCAAAATCATTTATTCTTGCTCTTTTAGCAATTTGCAAATATATATATTTACTACGACTTATCCGCGACGGAAATATGTCAGTGGAGCCGTAGTGGACCCCGACATAAAACATTTGCGGGTTAAAACGCTCTAATAGCTACAGAGACTATTTTGAAAAAAAAAAACAATATTTTTTCATATGTAGATTGAACCCATTTGTTCGTTAACCTTCTATAGGTAGAATTTGGAGCGAAGTATGAGGGCCAGCTATTCTTTACCTATTACATTTTGTTAAGAGCTTCATTTTATTCTACGACACGGTATTCGCTCGTTTTACATTTTTTTTATCCTATACAGTGAACTCTTAATTAAGAGAACTTCAAGGGACCTAAATATTTTGTTCACTGAACAGAAAGTACACCAAACTGAATGTTTATTAGAATACGAAACAGAACTGAACACATCAGATGTGACGTCAGTAGTGTGAAATATTATTCATTTAGACAAGAATTTCATGATAATAATTCGGACTGGCGCCCTCAAAGGTGTCGAGAAGGTTCACTTCTATGCACGACTTCTGGCACAGCTTGCTGCGGCGATACGAAGTCTCCCAGCTTTCTGATATATCCATCAGCCTCGGTTAGATGTAGAATATTTCACCGTACCTCCACCAATTAAAGTTCTTCGTCGCACTCTTATTCCCGTTGAGGACGAACACTGGGCACAATATATATGATAGTTCAGTGCAGGAACTCAAGCGCAGGTGCCTTGTTTTAGTCGACTGTGCGACCGTTTTGACACGGCGGCCCTGCATGCACAAGCACTGTTGCACCGATGCCGATAAACGGGTGATTTGGGGGCAGCTCGCATCAGCTACATCACTGCTCCAGAGCAGGAAACTTTGTCGAATGGAGCGCGAAAATGAGCCGTGTCAACAAATCGAGTTTCTTCAACTGAAATATTCACTACTCGAAAAACCGCCTATTCGAAATATTTTTGCAGAAAATTCACACACAAAAAGAAAACTCCCCAGGGATTTCTTTGTCGAAATAACGAGCCCCTGGTAAGGCCACCTACACTGAACTCTCACTTGAACAAACGCCGGTTTAACAAACATTTTAGAATAACAAATAGTCCAATCGTGCACTCGTTATCTCGATGAAGATATCTCATTTGAGCTCTTTAAATGCCGTGTTTTTTTACGACTGGTAGTCACGTTGATTTTCGAAGTACATTTACCACAACAACCATTATGCGAAGCAATGAGGTAAAAGGGCGAAAATCGACTAAGCGTACGGTCACCAGGACGATCCTCTCAAGACAGAGGGTGGAGGCGTGGGAGCGTTGCACAGCTTAGGAAGTCATTAGATGAGATCTCGTGTAAATGGCTGGCGGTCGATATCAACACCGCTACTACGCTCATTACTGGTTGAAATCAGGAAATATTGCAGGTGTTTTTTTTTGGTGCACTCTGAGCACCACTCACATCCTTATGCTTTTCATCAGCCATTGATCGACAAAGCCCCGCGAGAGGCATCACTAATGCACCGGCTGATAATGACCATATTTACGATAACTTCGTGTCTCATCACGAAGCTTGAACCGACGCGAAATCAGAACAACCTATTTACATCTTCGCAGAGCAACCTTTTTTTCAGAGAAAAATCTCGAAATACTTCATCGTAGACACCACGTGGGCGATATGTTTGCTGCAACGCCAATTTTCCCAGGCAAAGCGGATGAATGAATGAATGAATAAATGAATGAAGGAAGGAAGGAAGGAAGGAAAGAAGGAAGGAAAGAAGGAAGGAAGGAAGGGAAGGAAGGAAGGAAGGAAGGAAGAAGGAAGGAAGGAAGGAAGGAAGGAAGGAAGGAAGGAAGGAAGGAAGGAAGGAAGGAAGGAAGGAAGGAAGGAAGGAAACAGAAAAAGAGAAGGCATGGAGGTTAACTAGAAAGACTGCGCGTGTATAACTCAACCGCAAGTGATAGGCGTTCACAGAAGCCCATCGTCACCAGATGAACAGTATGCATTTGTAGACTCGTATGTTGAAAGTGAAGCTGTCCGTAGTCGATCCTTCCTCATACGTTGATGCCGTAGAGCTACTCAAGTGGCCCTGTGGGTTCGAAAAAGTGGGACTTAGAAGAAAATGGGTGCTGCCTTAACACAGGTTGGGATGAGGCTCGGTGGAAAGCTCGAACGAGTGGCGCGCCCAGATGGGGTATGCAGAGCCCGACAATGCAGGCATCAGCTGCTCAGTTTGCAACAGGACTCGCGAAATGAGGTTGAGAGCATTTTTTATTGAACAAAATGAGATGCCAGCTTTTTTCTCGATTTATTTTCTCTTTTGCAAAAAGCTACTTGTACTGAAAGGGCGAGCTTAGAACTTGTGTCGAAGACAATAAATAAACGTACTTGAAATCTAGGCGTTTATTGAGGTGTGCATGAACATTATTCGCTTTCTCGGGTACCACCGGGGTTACTAACGAACAAAATTTACGAGAACAAGTAATCGTAAGGGAGAACCTGGTGGGCATCAAATGCGCGACAAAGTGACGAAGTGCGACCAGGCACTCATTGTATAGCATTCATATGTCACTTCCTACAACCTGTTTATTTTCAATAAAGATCATTCCAGCCACAAATTATAAAAAAAGGAGTCACATCATCCAAAGGACTGCGCTTGCATCGAAAACTCGAAAGATGAACAAGGAAAAGATTTTGACCATCTGCGCTTCTGTGACGCCAATACTATGGAAAGAGTGCAGCTGGTGGCCTTCCCTTTTAATTTTTTTCTTCCTCACCCTCACATCTATCCTTCTCAATATCACTTTTTCCCTGCCCCTGTGTTGTTCTGTATTACACATGGCTAAGATATGCTGTACCATCGTTTCTCATCACTTACTCAATAAAAGTAAAGTTCTCAGCCCGTTACGTTGTCAATCTATACCCAAAGTATACGAAAAAATTGGAGGACAATCCACAAACTCCAAAGCGTGTTCGGTGATAGCATATGGCTATTCGAGGGACTATGCAAGGTCTGTTTTTTTTTGAGCATGTATAGCCTTAGGTATAACATTAGGTGTGGAAGAATCCAGAATCTTGGGGAACCTCTCCGAACCGCCGGCCGTGGCATCACTTGCCGGAGTGCCTGCCCTTCTCCTGTAAAATATAGTGGCGCTAGCTGGTTTCGGCTACATGCAGGTACTTTTTTGCAGCGAATATAATCAGTGCGCATTAATAATTGAAGGCTTGTTGTTAATCTTCATATTGTTATGTCAGTGAGAGCAGCGATGTCCGAACACAGAATGAAATTTACCACGACGTTCAAGTTTCCGAAACAAAACCAGCGACACAAAAGTGAGTCTGTATCATGACTGGACTCAGACGGGGGGTCGCGTGAATGTGAGCATGGTATATAAAATGCTTTCGTTCTGGTCTTTCCTCAAGTCGATATCCTGACAGCAGTCTGTGAAGGTTACTTCAAGAGCCTTTTCCCATAGTTGAGTACCAACAAAGTAGAGTACTTAGTACTCTAAAACGTTAACCACTTTTTTCAAAACGAACAGGGTCTCATGAAATGTGAGGCCCGCGGGATGGCTTTATGCTCTCCCATAGCAGAGTGCCCGGTACTTTAAATCGCTACCCCTCTTTTACTAAACTAACAATACGCCTAAGTTCTATTCCCAACGCAGATCTTCTCATAAGTTGTAATAATGACCTGCCTACTTGCCTTACGAATACAGGATGCTTGTAGAACAATTATAGGTGCATATAAATGCCTCAGACACAAACTAAGAACGACTTTTAAGCTTGAAGGCATGTCGCTTACATAGGTACGAACCAATCCTACTAATACGACTTTCATTGTTTTCAACTCTCACCCGCATGAGCATAATATTATCCGATATGATATAGTTGAAATTGTAATATACATCAGTTATACATTTTCAATAATGTTTACACTTTGCAATCATAATCATATTACATATTTGCTATTTAAGCAGACTATGTGGCTGTGAAAGGATAATTAAACTGGAAATCCACTTGAAGTTTAAGTTGCCCGTTGCTTCCGAATAGTAATGACTTGTGGAGAAGGTACTTAGATTAAATCTTGTGATTTATTATCCAAACCAGGCAATTTATCCTTCTTCGTGCAAGGTAATGAACGGCCGTGGTGTTGCCCGAACGTTTCTCCCACATCCGTGTTTGCACGCCCGCGATTGTTTTTCAAGAGAACAAAGTAGGCTAAAAACGCACACACAGATGAAATGTATTGCTTTACTTTGCCACAGTTAGAGGCATCGGTAATCTCAAAACTCATGTTTATGCGTCATGAGGTAAATAATATCTTTCACATCGAAGCGAGTTCAATGGCGGCGATCGTAACACAAGCGCTGCTCGAAGGTTCTTAAGGTAATCATGTCAGATTGTACTCGTGTTAGCTATTCTTTGTGTAAAACATAGCACATTGTTCTCCTGTGGATTTTTACCTTTGCCGTAAGTAGACTGTGCCTGCTTTAGAAGGCTTACAATGCGCTACGTGCGACTACTTTACAACTGTGAACGTGGCAGGGTGATAACACAGGCTTTAACACTTCGTGGGCTTCAGGTATTAGTCACCACCAAGGCGATAAAGACTCGGGGGTTTATGCCTTCACCGCCACGTGGATAAGCGTAATCCACGTAAAAAGCGATTTATCATGCGGGATTACCGTCTGGGGCTGTCGCTTCGGCGATGCCTTCGTACTGACAGCAGCTGGCATTCAGTAAAGCTGAGATTATTTTCCAATCGTGCAATGCACGTGAGTCCCTCAGTTCGTGGCGTCAGTTCCACGTGCTCACGCATTGAAGGGTGAATTTTTTTTGTGTGTGTAGAATGACAGAAAATGTGACAAAATTTTCTTGTATATAATGAACACACCTACAGAGCAGCAAAAGGACAAAGTCACGTGTTGCTCTCTCTGAACTTAAAAACTGAAAAAAAACAATAGGTCACGGTGATATAGGTACACGTGGAATAAAATTTGCGCAGCTCTCTCCAAACTAGTTTGGTATAAAAAAACATGATATGTAAACACCCCTCAAAACAAAACAGCAATGTTCTTTAAAAATGACCGTTTGTGGAGTCAATGAATACGATATATTTGTTTTTGAAATATTTTTTGCTAAATAGGAAAAACCTTTGTTGAATGGTATTGTAAGCTACTCTGAAGACTGTGCATTATAGCGTTGATATACTTCAATAAAATTAATTCACAAAGCTCTCTCCTCAGCAGATTGCTTTGTTTTGCTGTACAGTGATTCAACTAATGCAAATGTGCATACTCGCGTCAGTGTGCAGTGCTGAGGTAAAGTTAGAAACTCCATTGAACAAACCAGCCCCTTTGGTTTATTTTTGCGCAGCATCGGTCGTAGTTCACTTATTCTACTGCGAAATATAATGTTGCAAATACCCGAATACTTTAATAAGCGCGCTTTGAAAACGAATGTATTCACATGAGATTTTATGGTAACATTTCTAAATATCACGCACGAGTTTCTTGTTTTTTTTTCATTGAAATATCTTATATATATGAATGCCGTCCCTTTTTATATGCAACAAGACTGTGAAAACTGTTTTGAGGTCTTAAATTACCACACTACGAACTACGAATACGGAAGGCATTGTATAATCTTATTTCCTGCCTTGTGATAACTGGGAATCGATGATATGCGCAGCTCGAATGAGAAAGGTTTGATGTGTCACTTTAAAATCAGAACAATGCTACGAGGTGGAGATAAATGATGCCATACATGATTTCCGTGTAATGATTATCATGTCTTGATGTGTCGTTTACCTTCGTCATCTATTCACATCACGTGATACCAATTTTAGTGCATGTGAAGCTGCGAAATGACCGCAAGCACGCTATGAGCGTGGTATGTTGTCATGTTCATACATGACACGCGTGTCGGGATTATCATGGTTGCACCAGTCATATACGTTCGTCATCGATTGACGTCACCGAATACCTAATTTGTCATATGTGGAGCTAGCAAAATTGCCGCGAGCGCATCATGAAGGGCCCATTACGCTCCAATGTAGCGTTGACGGACGCGCATGCTGGGCGAAGCGACGCTACGCGAGCAAAACGTGACGCCAGGTGCGGCTGGCGCGACCAGCGTCCGTCGGCATGGCCCGGTGGACACCGGAACGAAATGCGACGTGCTGCATTTTGCGCTGACGACGTTACCCATAGAACACTGCATCTCCCTCTTTTCGAGGTGGAGGGACAATGGACGTGTTGAAACGCGCATGCGTCAAAGCAACGCAGCACGGCGCGCGCTTGCGAGTATATGGCAGGATCGGTGCCTGGCGTGGCAGCGCCGGCGTGACGCGACGAACTGAACACCGTTGAGCACGCGCACCGCTTCACGTCGAAACGCATTGGCGCCTTGACTGTGGCATGTAGTCATGTGTTCACATGACACGAATCTCTTTATTATCATGTTTGCACCAGTCACATACTTTCCTCATCCATTGCCGTCACGTAATACCGAATTTAGCATATATAAAACTAGCGAAACGGCCACGAGTGCATCATGAGTGTGGCATGTAGTCATGTTGTTACCTGACACGCATGCCGTGATTATCATGTTTGTATATGTCATTTATCTATGTCGTCCATTCGCGTCACCTAATACCGAGTTTGGTACATGTGAAGCTATAGAAATGGCCACAAGCGCATCATGAGCGTAGCATGTAGTCATGTTGTTACCGACACGCATCTCGTGTTTATGATGTTTGCACCAGTGTCACACCTTCGTCATCCATTCAAGTCCCATAATACCAAATTTGGTATAAGTGAAGCCAGCGAAACGGCAGCCAGAGCATCATGAGCATGGCATGCAGTCATGTTGTTACATGACACGCATCTTATGATTATCATGCTTGCTCCAGTCACATACCTTCATCATCCATTCACGTACCGTAATACAAAATTTGGTATATGCGACACTAGCGAAACACCTGCGAGCACATCATGAGTGTGGCATGTAGTCATGTTGTTGCATAACACATGTCATGATTTTCACGTTATGGCCTGTCGCTTGTGTTCGCCATGCAATCATGTCATACCATACCAGTTCTGAAACATGGAATGCGAATAAAACTACCATAAGAGCCGCAAGACCATGAAATGAAAATCATGACATTCCTGACATCGATGTCAAAATCCATGTCATGATTTTCATGTTATGACTACTTAAATATGTTCTTCATACAGTCATGTAATGCCATACTAAGTTTGGTATCGATACCATTATCGAAATGGCTACGGGAGCTAAAAGTCGCAGGTGGTTGGATAGATAGATAGATAGATAGATAGAGAGATAGATAGATAGATAGATAGATAGATAGATAGATAGATGATAGATTGATTGATACGCTCAATGTCGCCGAAGTTTGCTAACAAATGCTTCGCATTTAACACCCAACATCAGTAGCGTCGACCCGATTAATGCAAACAATAAATGTCAGAGACCCAGGTGAAATCGAACGCAAGCATTTAGCGTGGCAAGGAAGCATTCTACCACAGTGCTACGCCAGGTCTCGGAACTACTTTTCAAATAAACGCTAATCATCGTGAAACATCAGTAGGGGTTCCAGTGCCGCCTTCCCAATTTTATAAACATTACTTATGTACTACTTCGATACAGCCGTCACATCGGGTTAACGTCAATTGTGGTTAGTTGCCATGCCCTGAAGTTGATTTAGGTAGCAGTGTCCAGGGTCAGCATCCATGTCATGATTTTCAGGCCAAGACTAGTCAAATGTGTCTTTTATTCTGTCTTGTTATGTCATACCAAGTTCGGTATCGATACCATTATCGAAATGGCTAGGGGAGCTAAATGTCGTAGGCGGCTAGATAGATAGATAGATAGATAGATAGATAGATAGATAGATAGATAGATAGATAGATAGATAGATAGATAGATAGATAGATAGATAGATAGATAGATAGATAGATAGATAGATAGACAGACAGACTCAAAGTAGCCGAGGTTCGCTAACAAATGCTTCGCCTCTAATACCCAACATCAGTAGCGTCGACCCGATGAATGCAAAGAATAAATGTCAGAGAGCCAGCTGAAATCGAACGCAACATTTTGCGTGGCAAGGAAGCATTCCATGGCAGAGCTACGCCAGGTCTCGGAACTACTTTTCATATAAACGCTAATCATCGTGAAACGTCAGTAGGGGTTGCAGTGCCGCCTACCCAATTTTATAAACATTACATATGTACTACTTCGATACAGCCGTCACATCGCGTTAACGTCAACTGTGGTTAGTTGCCATGCCCTGAGGTTGATTTAGGTAGCAGTGTCCAGGGTCAGCATCCATGACATGATTTTCATGCCATGACTAGTCAACTATGTCCTTCGTTCTGTCTTGTTATGTCATACCAAGTTTGGTATAGATACCATTATCGAAACGGCAGGAGGAAGGAGGAAGCAACAAAAAGGGAGAAGGCAGGGAGGTTAACCAGAAAGACATCCGGTTGGCTACCCTACACTGGGGGATTAAGGAAGGGGACAAGAAAGACGAGAAAGAGGGAAGAGAGGGAAAAAAGGGGGTGGGGGAAAGACTGACAGTAATTTCACTACAGCGTGTAGAACTCTACCGCATGTCAGAGGCGTTCACACAAGCCTGTCTTTCTCAGGAAACACAGCAGGGCTTTCACTGCATTGTGGGCTGTCGAGGCATGTGCACGTTGCTGTAATAGCACCTGCACAGAAAGAGGGCGATCATCCAGTCGCCGCATTGCGTTGGCAAGTACTTGTCTATCTGAGGCAAATCGAGGACAATGACACAGCAGGTGTTGGATATTTTCGTCGGTGCCGCAAACATCGCACGCCGCACTGTCAGTAATTCCGATTAACGTGGTATAAGCTTTTGTGAAAGCAACTCACAGCCAAAGGCGATAGAGAAGCGAAGCTTCACGTCGAATTAGACCGGGTGGAGGCCGGAGTTGTAGTGAAGGGTCGAGCTCGTGTAGTCGTGTACGTCGTATGCTTGGTGTGTTCCACTCAGTCAGTGTGAGACTGCGGGCCAGTTGACGAATCTGCCTCGCCGCATCCGCTCTTGAAAGCGGTATCGGAATGCTGTTCGCTTCTTTATGTGACGTGCGAGCAGCATGATCTGCAGAATTATTGCCGCCTATACCACTATGCCCAGGTGACCACTGACAGACGATGTCATGGCCTTTTGGTATTAACAGTTGGTGAAGTTTCACGATTTGGTAGGTCAACTGGTCGTGGCATCTGCGTCGGAGAACTGATATCAGGCACTGTAACGCTGGTTTTGAGTCAGAAAACACAGCCCGTTTACCTGGTCTTTCTTCTGAATTGATGTGTTCCAGTGCATTGCACAGAGCCTCGAGTTCTGCCGTCGTAGAAGTTGTCACATGTGAAGTCTTAAAACACCGAGTTACCCCTTGTGATGGTGTAACCACTGCTCCATCTGAACTAGACGGCGTAGTAGAGCCTTTTGTGTAAATGTGCACGTGGTTACTGTAGTTTTCTTCCAGTAGGAATAGACTCAGTTGTTTCAGGGCATGTGTCGGTAAGTCCGATTTTCTCCTCATTCCTGGAATCATTAAGTGAACTCGCGGCCGGCTCAAGCTCCAAGGAGGAAGCAGTGGCTTTGATGCAGGTGGGTATGTCTCAGCAAACGAAGAACGATGCTTGGAGACAATAGTGCCGTATGTCGTGCGGGGCCTTTCGGCAGCTAGGCTCGCCAGGTGGTGAGAAGGGGTCCTGGCATAATACCTGAGGTGCATGCGAATTGTCTCGGTAATAATATGCGTATTTATCGAGTGATCTTGAGCGATGGCAATGGTTTCAGCCGTTGAAGCACTGCGGGGTACTGCAAGGCATATCTTAAGTGCTTGGGCTTGAATGCTCTGAATTGCGCGCAGGTTAATCTTGCCGGTGTTAGATATTGCAGGTAAGCTGTACCGTAAGAATCCGATAAACAGCACTCTGTACAGTTGTAGCATGGATGGTATGTGCACTCCCTAATTCCTTCCTGCAAGAAATTTGAACATGTGGCATGTTGCGATCAGCCGCTTCTTCACATAGTTCACGTGTTGAGTCCACGACAGGTTAAAAAACGGCGAGGAGAGCTAAAAGTTATATGTGGATAGATAGTGTTATGCCACAGACATTTTCCTCGTTCGGAAGCACGTCTCACGACATCGAGCGCTGTTCCGACGAACTTTCTCCACCCTCCCAGTGCCGCCTTCCGTGCAGGAGAAACCTGAATTTGCGGGGATGACGTCGCTTCCTCCACCGAACCACATTGCAGTTCCGGGTATGGCTGCGTCTCCTCAGCCGAGCCACTGTGCCGTTACAGGGAACTGGTCTCGCAGAATAGACCAAAACGTTATTTAATTAAGGCCAAGGCCGTGCCGGCCCAATGTTTATGTGATTTGCCCCAGCCGACGTTGTCGTGCTGGCCGGCTCTGTACAAACGACAACCTGCTACAGTAAACGCTCCTTCTTGTTGCTGTTTTCAAAACGGATTGCCTCCTTGCTTCGCCTTCGGGCAAAGGCTTCAG
This sequence comes from Rhipicephalus annulatus, assembly GCA_013436015.1. Lineage (NCBI taxonomy): Eukaryota > Metazoa > Arthropoda > Arachnida > Ixodida > Ixodidae > Rhipicephalus > Rhipicephalus annulatus. The sequence goes on from WOVY01000567.1 coordinate 382,417, forward strand.
CGAAGTCCGCTCGACTGCTCGATGCTCTTCGCCACCACTACCGTCGCGACACAGCGAATTCCTAACAGTGGTTGGCAGCTTCGGGATACGATATCCTACGTTTTGCACGCCGGATCAGACCCCTGGAAGCTCAAGCACGACCGACCTGATATCAGCGTTTGGATACGCTAGTATACGCTACCCTGTTCTCATTGTTCGGCAAGCTGGGACAAGCAACCCCGGATCTCAACATTGGCAAGTTGGTCCGGATCCCTGATGGCCTGACACTGTTCGACGGCAGCCACGAGTTGTACCATTGCTGGCTACTTTGGTTGGGTGAGTGCCCAACGTTTATTGTTCACTTCGCCAGACCTCTATAGCACAGGCAGATGTTAAGAGAGTGTTTTGAGCTTTTTGTTGGCTGTAATTCAATATTCACCTACTTTAAACCAGGAGATTATTTTTAGAGTACGCTGAATATCAGTAGTAGAGCATCACGAGGGACGAGGTCGCGATGAAGCAGTACCTGGTGCAGGACCTCCTTGAAATTTGTGGAGCCATGGGGATTTTCGCCGGGTCCGCTAAAACAAGGGAAGCGATTCTTGAGGTGATGCGGGCAGAGAATGTGACGGCCAAGGAGGCTGGCGACTTTTGGGAGCTCGTTTGTGAGCACAAGCAAAAAGCCGAAAAAAGCCGCGAAGAGCTCGAAGCTCAAAGGCACGAACAGCAGAAGGCTGAAGAGCGAGTGGCTGTAAGTCACGAACAGTGGCAAGCCGAGGAGAGTCGAAAAAGGAGAGAACATTCTCTCAGAATAAAAAAGCTTGATATTAAAATACAAGCGCTTGAATGGGAGTGAGCGAAACACCAGCTCCACAATTTTCAGACAGGCGAGAACATTGCGCATTTTCTTGTTGATTTTGAAGTTGTCTGCTGTAATGTTGGTGTTAGCAGCGACCTTTGGGTGGAGAAGCTCGCCACGCTGTTGCCGAGCGAGATCGCGCATGTTTTGAATTGCTTACCCTTCGAGGAAGCAGGGGACTTCAGTAATGCTAGATATGCCTTGATAAGATATTTTTTCTTTCAAATCCTGCTGACTGGGAAAGTCGGAGCGATAGAGACAGCACTGAAGCGCGTCGAAGGGCACTAAAGGTAGACGCCTGCCGAAAAGAGCGTGAGGATGAGGTACGACGAGAAGCGATGGAGGCTGAGGGCCGCCTCGTGGCGCTTGATGATGTTGCTCACTGGAAAGTGTTAGATGATAAGGACAGAAGCAAAGCGCAAGACGCCGAGGCTCGTTGCTATGCGCAAGCCGCTGAAGTGCGCCAGAGAAACGGGGCGCTGAGGAAAGTCACGAGGTATGTGACGTTGAGGCCCGTCACAAAATGCAGGACGCCGAAGGACGTCGGACAGAGCCATACGCTGAGGTACATCGCGAGAAGTCAGGGGCCGAGGCCCATCGCACAGCTAAGGACGCCGAAACGCATCGTAAAGCGCGCATGATCAAGATGCATCGCGTCAAAAAGAGCTTGACGACGAGTCGCATGGCAAGGTGCTCGAGGTTGACACATGTCGACGAAATATTGAGCAGGATGCGCGAGATAAAGCGCTACAAAATAAAGCTCTTGGAAGAGAGCACGAGGCTGACTTCAAAGGGCAGAGAACAAGGGCTAACCACGGCAGCGATAAAACCCCACCAATCGAAAGCTCTTTAGGCGCGTTAGTTGCATTTAAAGGCATAGGGACTCCCGTTCTGTCCCAAGCAGAGGCAGCTAGCAACGGGCCCAAGGATAAGCTAGATAACCAGTATGGAGTTTCGGGAGTACTTGTCAAAGGCAGCACACTTGGAAGTAAGTGTGTCGAGGCTGCCAGTATTGCGAGAAGTCCCGACAGAAAGAGGCGTCGGCTTAAGCGTAACGTGGTAAAGACGACGGGCGCCAAGCGTGCTAAAGCTGCTGTTAGGTGCCATGACATCATCCGTCGAGACGCCATGTTCACAGCTAGGTGTAGGATCGCGACAGGGCCCTCTGGGAAATGTTTGATGCTCAGACCATCACGAGGATCGAGATTAGGCGGGAAGCTCGTCAAGAAAAACCGACTTTCAAGAAAGTTTGGACGCCGAGATCTTCGCCTGGTCTCATCAATTTTGGTGCTGCGTAGAGGCAATCACGAGGGAAAGCATCGCGTACGCCTGAGTTGTAGCAAAGGCTGTTGTTCCCCACCGTGGAGAAATGGTCACTGGTCAAACGGGCGGCGTAAACGATGCCTTGAAGATGCCACTTTGTTCGAGTTCAGCGGCTGCGGGTCAAAAGTCGCTGCTACTCAGTTCGGCGAACAGGTTGATTCATCTTCCTTTTGTCGAGACCGCGACCCTCGAAACCCATGGAGTGCGCGACTCCCTAGAGTTCGTCTGAGAGGGGCCCCGTCTTGCCATTACTATAAATGGACATTGTAATCAGCTTTGAAAATTGTTTTTCTAGTTTGTCGTAAGCCGTTCAGTAACGAATGTGTTTGAATTTTTGTGTTTTATTTTCCTTCTCATTGGAGAAACAGGCATTGGTATGTTTGTTTAATTATTTTGTTTTGATAAAATTTAAAAGGTAAGAGTGTGTTTTCTTTATAAGTTATTTTTTGTTTAAAGTACCTGTTTAAAGTACCTTCTGTGTTTTCGCATTACGTGTTAGTGTGTACGTAAATGTAGGTCAACTTTTCACTTTGTTTTGTGTAACGCGCACAAGTTTAAATTTTAGTGTTACTTTCTTACCATTTCAAGCGTGTTACCTCTTGTTGTGTTGATCATTGGCTGTGCGCCTTGAAGTGAAAGCTTGTAGGAGGAACTTTGTTATGTTTAGCAGTCTGACGCTGGCGAGCGACGCCAATGTGCATGATTCAGAAGTGCTTGGTGTCTAAATGGTAGTTTCGGGGCCAAATTGAGTTAACCTAGGCATCTTTGATCATCCCCAATCTGCCCGGGTCACAATCGAGAATCGCTCACGAAAACAAAATTCTGTTTGGTTTAGCAGTGTCATGCACTGTAAAGGAGTGTCGGCGTTGTGTATTCTTCCCGAGATTTGTTGCTCATGACGCTATTTGTTAGCCCAGCGTTATCTCGAGGAAACATTTGGTGTCTGCTGGTCTGGCAATTTGATCAGCATTTGGAGGGTGCTTGCTTTGGCCAGAGTGGTTCGGCTTTGTGTTCGACTCCGTCGTTCCAGTGAACCTCTGCAGGCCTATGACAGTCTCAACGGGCGGAGAGAGCAAAACGGCTACCGACGGTCAACCAGCATTCCTCCTTCCGAGCCGCGCTGACGGCTCAAAACTCCGGATGCATGGTCTGGCGGCGGGGGTGTTGTTATGCCACAGACATTTTCCTCGTTCGGAAGCACGTCTCACGAGATCGAGCGCTGTTCCGACGAACTGTCTCCCCCCTCCCAGTGCCGCCTTTCGTGCAGGAGAAACGTGCAGTTCTGGGGATAACATCGCTTCCTCCACTGAACCACCTTGCAGTTCCAGGTATGGCTGCGTCTCCTCAGCCGAGCCACTGTGCTGTTCCAGGGAACTGGTCTTGCAGAACAGACCAGAACGTTATTTAAGGCCGTGCTGGCCCCATGTTTAAAGGATTTGCCCCAGCTGACGTTGTCGTGCTGGCCGGCTCTGTACAAACGACAACCTGCTACAGTAAACGCTCCTTCTTGTTGCTGTTTTCAAAACGGATTGCCTCCTTGCTTCGCCTTCAGGCAAAGGCTTCAGCGAAGTCCGCTCGACTGCTAACTGCTCTTCGCCACCGCTACCGTCGCGACACAGCAAACTCCTAAGAATAGATAGTGCCACAGAGACTGTTTACAATATCCAACATTATGAAGAATCAGCGTCCACAGTCTTGTGCGCACTCTTGCTTGGGGCCGCACTACTCATGCCTCTTGTTCACAACAACGAGCCAGTGTGGGTTGGAGCTGCAAAGAAGAAGAAGGTGCGTGGGGACATGAACAGTTTTTGTTTTAGAACGCTCTAGCGGACTCTTCCATATTTGCACATAATTTTAAGGCCCCAAGTTCGCCATAATAAATAAGTTTTTTTTTACTTTTCCTCTCTTGCACCCGTTACATTCTAGTGGACGGTGCTGAGTCAGATTGGAAGCCCCCTTGGCGCAAGAGAGCGAAGCCCCGATCCTCAACGATTGGAACCTGGCGAATTGACTCCAGTACAGCAGCGTTCAAGCCGCCGCCTCCGAGGAGAGCCGCGTGAATTCGCACCCCTCCCCAGTGCTCCAGCAACACAAGCAGTGTCCACAGACAACGGAACGATGGCTTATCATGTGACATCATCGGAACTTATTCTGTCCCCACCGTGCTTGCCTGAGCCCTTTCACGGCGACACGTTCGAGGATGTGGAGGATTGGTTAGAACGCTTCAAGCGGGTTGCGAAAACCAACGGCTGGGATGAAGCAAGGAAACTGCGTCACGTGTACTTCGCATTGGAGGATGCAGCGAGAACGTGGTAAGAAAACCACGAAGCGTTCATACCGACATGGGAAGAATTCCGACTACAAATAGTAGCTACATATGCCAGCACCGATCGTCGGGAGAAGGCAGGGAACGCTCTACAGTCCAGAAACCAGCGCACGAACGAAAGCGTTGGCATGTATATTTAGAACATGTCCCGCCTTTTCAAACGCGCTAACTCGAACACGAACGAAGAGAAAAAGCTGCGTCACTTGATGCGAAGTGTCAAACAGAAGTTATTTGCCGGTTTGGTACGCAACCCACCTCGTACAGTTGCTGAATTCTGCAACGAAGCCACCTCCATAGAGCGCGCATTGCAGCAGCGCTCCCGTCACTACAATCGTGACACGAGTAGTGTTCCTGCGGATGTCCTATCAGCAAACCTGGGAAGCTGCAGCGAAGCATTGAGGGAAATGGTGCGATTCATTGTGAAGGAAGAGCTCCAGAAGCTGCTTCCCCGACAAGTAGCAACGCCAGTTTAGTCTCTGACTACCATGATCAGAGATGAAGTTCGCCACGGCATTCTTCAAGCCGAACCCGAGGCGCAAACATTTCGACTTAAACAGCAATTGCAGGAACGCCCCGTACCGACTTACGCTGACGCCGTTCGCCAGCCCGCCATGCATACTGCTTCGTTTGCCGCTCCCAGTGGCTACCGACCGGCTTCGCGTGGCTCAAACTATCCAGCTAACTCGAGGCCATGAAAAAGCGACGTGTGGCGCACACCCGACAGGACGCCTCTCTGTTTTCACTGCGGCGAAGCAGGACACCTGTACAGAATGTGCCCATATTGACGAGTTGGTCTCCGTGGGTTTTCTCCAAACAAGCCACGCCCCCGAAATGGTGAAAGACCCGTTGAAATTGAAGATTACTTGTCCGGCCATCTGTTTCCAACTGCCGGTTTCTAGCATCAGCCTAGATCACCAGCGCCTGCTCGCTATTGATCGCCAAGCCCTCGATGGTTTAGTTCACCTTCTTCACCTTCAACCTCAATGCACCGTCGTTCAAGCTGTCCCCATCAGGAAAACTGAAGCCAGCTACCTATGGAGGCAAGGCCGCTGTTGTCCGACCAACTGAAGATCCTCCGTCAAGGTCCCAGTGCAGCAACGACGAGCGGAACACTACAACTAGGTTAGGTAAAGACAAACTTTCTCCAGACTTACGCGTTACCGTAGACGGGTGTGAATTTACCGTTTTAGTTGACGCAGGTGCTGATTACTCGGTTGTCAGTTACACTGCCGCAAAGGATTTAAAGAAAGTCCTGACGCTTTGGAGTGGACGCTAGATACGATCGGCTGGGGGTCATCTAATCACACCTGTGGGAAGATGTACCGCACGAATCGGAATTCAAGGCGCTACTTACGTTGCTGACTTTGTCGTACTTCCGTAAAGCTCTAGAGATTTAATACTCGGAATGTATTTTCTGCTAGCAAACAGAGCTATAATCGACCTTAAGAATTCTAGTGTCTCTTTTTCGACAAAACTTGCCATAGACACAAATGAGCCAGAATACACTGCATTACGTGGTATAGATTGTGATGTTACCGCCGCCAAGATTCAGCGTAATAGTCGGTGTAAGAAATGAAGCATTCGTTGATTCTGAAGGTATAGTGGATGCAAACTTCAAACTACTGCTCAAGAAAGGCATTTGTGTATCTCGAGGCATTATTCAATTACGTGGTGGATGTGCCGATGGTGGTGGTGAATGTTCTCACGAATTTAGGAAACGAAATTCAGCACGTTGCAAAAGGACACTGGTATCGCCTTCCTGCACAGTTTTCAAACAGTGATGGACTACCTACTTCGGAGCCTGCGCCCGATGTCGTGGCAAGAGTTGCGATCAGCCAAAATCGATCCCCAGCCGAGAAGAAAATTATTCAAGACCTCCTAAGAGACTTCAGCGGATGTTTCTCTACCTCGTGAAAAGTACGGCGGACCCAGGTTGTTAAACATCGAATAATAACAGACGAAGCTACAAGGCCGGTACACCAAAATCCGTACAAAGTATCACCGAAGGAACGTGAAATCATAAAGAGCCAACTAAAAGAGATGCTGGAGGATGATGTCATACAGAAAATCCAATAGTCCATGGGCGTCGCCTGTAGTCCTTGTTAGGTAAAAGAACAACACGCTGAGATTCTGCGTTGATTACAGAAAGCTGAACAGCATGACCAAGCGGGATGTCTACCCTTTGCCAAGTATTGATGATACGTTGGATCGGTTGTGGCACGCAAGATAATTCTCTTCATTGGATTTAAAAAGTGGTTATTGGCAAATGAAGTGGACGAAAGGGATCGTGAAAAGGCTGCTTTCGTAACCCCGGATGCTATGGTCAATATGAGTTTAAAGCACTCCCATTCGGCCTGTGTTGTGCGCCTGCAACATTCTAGCGCATGATGGACAGCGTCCTTTCAGGCCTCAAATGGCAGTCGTGCTTAGTCTACCTTTACGATGTTGTGGTGTTTTCAGCAACGTTTGAACAGCATGTAGAGCGACTACGTTTTGTACTTCAGGCTATCCAGTCAGCCGGCTTGATGATTAAACCGGAAAATAGCCAGTTTATATTCGAGAAGCTTCGCTTCCTTGATCATGTAATCAGCGCTTAAGGTGTTGGCCCGAACTCGCAGAAGACTGTGGTCATGGGGCCATTTCCCAAGCCAAAAGACAAGAAGGAGGTACGCCGATTTTTGAGTTTATGTGCTTATTACAGGCGGTTTGTGAGAAATTTCGCGAAAATTGCCGAACCTCTAACAAGACTCACAAAAGAGGACGTGCCATTTATTTGATAAACCGAACAAGACAGTGCGTTTAACGAACTAAAGAAACGTTTGCAAGCCCCACCTATCTTGGCCCACTTTGACGAAACCGGAGATACGGAAGTTCATACAGATGCCAGCAATCTTGGCCTAGGTGCGTTCCTTGTGAAGTGGCGAAATAGAGAAGAGAAAGTGATAGCATATGCTAGCCGCACCCTCTCAAACGCGGAAAGAAACTAATCTGCGACCGAAAAAGAGTGCTTTGCAGTCATATGGGCGATCAGCAAGTACAAGCCATACCTCTACGGCAGGCCGTTCCGTGCCGTCAGCGACCACCACTCACTTTGTTGGCTGGCGAGCTTAAAATACCCATCGGAACGGCTTGCGAGATGGAGTCTGAGGCTCCAAGAGTATGACATTACGGTCGTATATAGGTCTGGCAGAAAGCATGATGATGCTGACTGCTTATCCCGTTCACCAGTCTACTCGACTCTTGCAGAAGAAGAGGACTTCGCACTTCTTTGTGTGATAAAAACCTCAGAAATTGCCGAACATGAACGGGCAGACATGGAACTGCTTCCATTAATAAAGTCTCCCGAAGGGCACGACGAACAAGTTCCTCGCGTATTTAAGAGAGGGTTATCCTCATTCTGCCTGCGAGATAATGCACTTTACAATAGGAATTTCGAACACAACGAAGAGAAGTTTTTACTCGTTGTAACATCAGCCAGGAGGCATGAAGTCTTAGAAACCTGTGATGATGAACCGTCTGCGGGTCACTTGGGCGCGAGTCGAACTTTCGCCAAAATTCATCAGAAATACTACTGGCCCAAGTTGCTAGCGCCCGTGAAGCATTTCACGAGTGTCAAAGGCGAAAAACACCACCCCTCAAGACGGCCGGCCTTCTCAAGCCTATAGAGCCACCTGCGACTCCATTTCAACAGGTTGGAATGGACCTCCTTGAACCGTTTCCAATGTCGGCATCAGGAAAAAGATAGATAATAGTTGCGACTGACTATTTGACACGATACGCTGAAACCGGCTGCCTTGAGCGAGGAACGGCAACGGAAGTCGCGAAGTTTTTCGTTCAGAATATTGTTCTTCGCCACGGAGCCCCACTCGTCGTGATTACCGATCGAAGAGCAGCGTTCACGGCTGATTTGATGCAGTCCTTAATGACAATGATTAACACCAGCCATAGGAAGACCACTGCATACCATCCCCAAACCAACGGGTTGACAGAACGCCTGAACCGCACCATCGCTGACATGCTGTCGATGTACGTTGACATTGAGCATAAATTGTGGGATGAAATCTTGCCATACGCAACTTTCGCCTACAATACGGCAGTGCAGGAGGCCATCCGCGTCACACCATTTCAGCTGGTCTACGGTCGCACTGTCACTACGCCACTCGATGCCATGTTGCCAGTCGACAACGTCAATTACGAACCATCTGAACTTGACAACTTTCTACAAAGGGCTGAAGAAGCACGCCAGTTGGCACGACATCGAATACATCAACAGCAAAACAAGGACGCAAGCCACTACAACCTGCGCCGCAGAAAAGTTCAGTACAACTCAGGCGAGCGAGTGTGGATATGGACACTACTACGACGCCGCAGCCTAGCAGAGAAGCTTCTTTGTCGATACTTTGGCCCCTATAAGGTTCTCCGACGAATTAGTGACCTAAACTGCGAAGTCATCGCCGATGGACACATCTGTTCAAAGCGGCAAAACAGCGCAGAAGTCGTATACGTCGTTCGTATGAAGCGCTATTATGAGAGGGAATGAAGGCGCTTCCTTTTTCTGTTTGCCTCCCTCCATCGCGCATCGGGACGATGCGTATTTCAAAGGGGGACTAATGCCACTGAGCATGTTTGCAATATCCGACATAATGAAGAATCAGCGTCCACAGTCTTGTGCGCACTTTTGCTTGGGGCAGCACTACTCATGCCTCTTGTTCACAGCCACGAGCCAGTGTGGGTTGGAGCTGCGAAGCAGAAGAAAAGGCGTGGGCAAATGAACAGTTTTTAATTTGGAATGCTCTAGCGGACTCTTCCATTTTTTTCGGACATAATCTCAGGGCACAAGTTCGACCATAAAAACTAGTTTTCTACTTTTCCTCTCTTTCACCCGTTACAATAGATAGATAGATAGATAGATAGATAGATAGATAGATAGATAGATAGATAGATAGATAGATAGATAGATAGATAGATAGATAGATAGATAGATAGATAGATAGATAGATAGATAGATAGATAGATAGATAGATAGATAGATAGATGGATAGATGGATAGATGGATAGATAGATAGATAGATAGATAGACAGATAGATTGATAGATAGATAGATAGATAGATAGATAGATAGATAGATAGATAGATAGATAGATAGATAGATAGATAGATAGATAGATAGATAGATAGATAGATAGATAGATAGATAGATAGATCTCAGTGTGCCTGAAATTGAGTGAGTGCTGTTGAAGAAAATTGTGGCGGCTCTGAGCCTGGTTGAGTCCTAAGCGTAAAATATATTTTAGTGGATGAGTTTGAGAGAACTCCGCAATTTTGCCGGCCTATGCTTTCGACTGTCCTTTTTTGTACATTTGTTCGGTGTTAGTGCGAGAGGCAGCTTCATCCTTTAGCCACACTTCCAAAGCGGGCATGTACTTTCATGATGGTTACTGACAAGGCTCTCCTAGAAGCGTATTCCAGTATTCCAGACAATCACATTACACCACACAGGGACAGACGAACACTTTTGGCACTGTACTTCACGTCCCACTTTATCAATCAATGGCTGCCAGCCACCAACAAGAAAGTTAAGGCGCCCAAATAAGGCATTGCCTCTGTTTTTTACGATTTCCAAACTTTTCAAAAAAAAGTGCCATTCTTTCTCGAACGTTTCAACTAAGCCGTTGGGCAACAAACGTTCCCGAAATTTTCAAATGCCAAATAAATATTCACATGGATGAAAAAAAGGCGTTGCCTTCACGGTAATAAGCGTTTCTGCTGTGAAATGATTGCACATTTGCTTCTTTTTTTTGGCTTTCGTCTAATTCAGCGTCCTTTAGGCGACCAGTGCACTTAGCGGATGCGAGGACACATTGGTTCTGCACTTTACTCTCCTCGTTTTTCCCCCTGGGAGAAGTGAGGATGCCACGCGTCAACGCATTATTTCACCGCTTGGCGGCTCCCCTGATGAGCACGTCCTGAAAGCTTTATGAAGACCGTGCCGCGTCTTTTTTCCCTTTGCATGCACGCGTTCTGTTTTCGATGGTTGCAGGCAGAATGATAATGTGAAAAATAAGCAGGCAACGCGAAGGCGTGAAGCAGCTCCACTCAGTCCGCGTGTCTTTCCTCTCGCCGAGACGGCTTGCTTGTTTGTTGGTTGTTTTGCTCATCGCATTTGCAGTGAGAGCCTTCCTTCAAAAAATCGGTTTCCTGTCAATGGCTGCCTCTGTATGAAGCGGCAGTAATCACTTTACTCAACTCGTGTGAAAGGAAGGAGTACGTAGTTTTTTTTTTATGAAATCAGCCATGTTCCGGAGTTCCTTGTTGCTTTTTGTTTTGTCTCAACAGGTGAACATGCGATTTTTCAAAGACGATACTCTTTCCTGGGGACCTTCGACGCCACAATTTTGGTCTGCCTGTCGGTCTGTACGTGTGTGTGTTAAGAAAAATGGCAGCATATCCACGGAGTGAATGATGGAGAGTGGGGCGAAGCATCCGTCCGTTCATTCGTTCTTGCTTTCGTCCGTCCATGTGTGCGCCTGGGTGGCCACCCGTGCGTCCATCCGCCCGTCCGTGAGTGCATCTGTTTGTGCGTCCGCACGTCTATCTGTGCGTCCATCCCTGCGTTCGTCCATGCATCCGCTCCGGCATCCACCCATGCGTCCATCCGTCCATGCAGCCATCCGTGCGTCCGTCCATGCATCTGTCTGTGTGTCCGTTCGTCCACCTATTCAACACTCCAAGTACCACCATGTTTCATCTTTTCATCATATAGTCCTCATATAGAAGCACCGCCATACAGTGGCCATTCCAAGGACTTAACGAGAGGAGGCACACGCACACTTTTTTAAGGCTTGCGCTTCGTGTCTGCTTCCCACATTTAACCACCTCGAGTTCATGGTGTGTACTAGTTCACTGTATTCATGGCACTGCGGCCCAACGCTCGCTAAACCTTTCCAAAACCAAGAAGGTTCCGCCCTACGAGTATATCGTAGAAACCCTTGCTGGTCAGATAGTGCTCAATGTACATAAGGAAGGCTAATAAGGGGGAATGAGAGACAGGATATTTCAGCCTATAGTTAACGCGCACGCTGCGAATTTTTTATTGTTCAACAACGCACAAAAGAAATCTCTCACCGGCACCACCTTGGAGGTCAAAATGTAAGAATGGTTACACACTACTACTGCTACAACTATGACTACGAGGGAGGAACGGGTGCCGCTAGGAGGAGCTTTGCCCCTACAAGTTGTTAACGATTTAGAGTACTCAGTAATCTGCTATGGGAGAGCAAAAAGCGGTCCCGTGGGCCCCACCCAGCCACCCACCGGTCCATCAACATTTTTCGACCAACTGTCTGCACGCCTTTCGCAATGAAAAACCTGTGTCAATAAAAAAAATAAGAGAACTTTCTTTGTTAACCCACCCCTTATGTAATACCCCCTCGGGGGTCTTTAAGGGAATAAAGTGAAGTGAAGTGAAGAACGTACCTTTCGCACACCGAACGAGTTTTTGTTTAGACAAATTTATACTCACAGACAGTGAACATCAATTACAATCCAACAGAACATTGCGACAGAACACAACATCCACAGACACACCAAAAGTTGTTACAAAAAGATATGTTTACATACGTAAACAGAACACAACATACACAACTTCACAGGAATTATTACAAAACAATGTCTACATATGCACAATACATGGTGTTTAGAAAGATGGTTAACGATTTAGAATAAACAGTTTGTCTGTTTGACAGCGGTAACGACCCCCTAAAGGTACCACACGATACCTCAAATGGTCAACTCCATCCACAGCGCCCACCAATAGTTCTCAACTTTGAGCGTTCATACTTGTGTGACTGTCAATTAAAAATCAATTATTGCGCATATCTGAGGCACCACAACAGCACCTAGATGTTTTGCGTGTGCGCCTTTTTACTAGAAACGGCACACGCAAGTAATTCCAAGGACCATCAATTTGCACTGACAGTGCAACGCGATGCTCCCAAAGGCAAATGTTTCCAACGCTTTGCTAAAACTAAACGGATGTGGCACCTGCCCATTGCTTTGCGTTCTACACCTTATCGCCTCCGAGACCGGCGCACACATTTCTCCGCCGGTGTGCACGTGTTCCTTCGTTTTCGAAGATAACTGCCAGATGGCGCTTGTGTCTACCTTCTCTCGATGTGCTCGTTCGCCTTCCCTGAGCGGATCGATACTCCCTAGCGCTGCGCTTCCAGAATACAATTCACCCATTTGCTCGCACAGAACATCAAACAAACGTTTTGTTCACTCTCTCCACACGCAAGACTATCTTCTTTCGTCGACATTTGCAGTGAGACATGCAGATACGGGGTCATTTTTTCGTTGTCTTTTCTATTTCCAATATTTTATATGAATAGTTCACATTAGTCGCATCAAGCGACAAGATGTCGTATGATGAACAGCTCGACTTCTGCGAAGTGAAGTACTCAAGGAATAACTCAAGACATCTGTTCTTTGGCACAACCACTGCTGTAAAGAACACCAGAATTATTAGGATCATTACGTTTAAAGTATGAGCGCTAAAGTTATCATTACTTTCTCTATAAGTGTTGAATCAAAAATTGCACCTATATGACAGAAACTCTAGACACAGGAAAAAACAAAACTACCTGCGGTAAATAAATCTAAAATATAACATTTCAATCCATGACTCCTTTATATGTCATCGTTGGTTCTTTCAGACCTGAATTTTTTGTGTAGTAGTACAATACTAAACGTGAAAGGGGGAGGGGAGGATAATCTGAAAGCATTTCCTCTTTTGCGGACTGCAATTCTACGTTAAGCCAAATAGAAGTGCCACCGTGTAACACGTTATCGTGTCTAGACTTGCTTAATTAAGTGGGTTCGCAACGAAGAATACAATGCGAGGCTCTTGAATTTCAGCTTATCTCAGGTACATTTCTTATTAGCCTGATATCATTAAACAGCTCGAATTAGGTTAGCTGTTCGGAAGGTGGTGCGTGCGAGGTCTGATTGCGCTGTCGTGGCGCACTCTTCAAGGCAAAGCTGAAGTATCGTTCAGCTTTTTTTTTGTTAGCTCTGTTCTGTTCCAAGTTTTATTTGTTTATTCGAATTTCTTTCGTGAGGCGGTGCTGTTACTCAATTCAGGCATGCTCTTTCTGTACTTCATCTTTATTTCATGATTTTCAATGCGTTTTTACAACATATACCACTGCGTGGAAGAGTTAGTTCAGGCAGGTACGAAGGGGAGACTTGTCATAAGCTACAAGAAGAACACAACTAAGCAAAGAGACGAAAATTAAAGACATAATAATAATAAATTGTGGCATTCTGGTTTACGATGCAGTCTTTAGAAACCGCATGAACAGCGTAGTGCGAAAATACCTTCGTCAATTACGAATAACGTTTTAGTTGAGTGACGTAGACGCAATAAATTTGGACTACCTTTATTGGCGATGTTTTTCATTCTGATATTGTTTTTGTGGAGACAGATAACTTTATTTATTAAAAAGGGATGATTGATGGTTGAACTCGCAGCTTGAATGGTCGTGGCACTTTTCACTGCACTTTTACGCTGGCCTTGTATAGATCCTGTTTCATGCACTTCTATCTGTTCTACGCTGAAAAGTAAACATCCTTTGCTAACATGAAATTGAAGGCGAGACCCACCTGGTTTAATGCAGTACTCTGCGCAAGCGACGGGAGATTTTTTTTTTAGTTTTAGCTTTTTCCCTTGTGTGCTTTCTAGTCACTCTCATTGAGCTACCGTTAAAAAAGCACACCATCAGAAACTCAACATTGCAAGAAACTCATCATCATGACAAAGTGAATTCCTCTTTCTATTACAGATTGGCACGCAAATAATTGGACTATATGACCAGGAACGAACCTGCTCTAGCCGTCCCTTTACTGTATTTGTTTTAGCGTGGCAGCCATGGAGAATCCCAGTGTATTGAAAGTTTTTCAAATAATGAATACGTCGAACTTCCGAGAGCGTAACCGCTGACCAAAAAGTGATACGAACACGACTAAGGCTTTAAATGGTGAGCAGATCAATACTGTTGCTCGGCCCGGGGAGCATAACTCTCCCCATTGGACTCACCACTGCTCCGTTATTGATGAGGTTAGGGCCGAGATATTGGCGAGCCAGCTATTTTCCGTTACCCGACACGACTCCGATTCTGATGCTGCCTCAATGTAGATTACTAGTGTGTTCCCTTAAAGCGCGTAACCACGTATCCACTTTCACAGAGATTCCACGCCACATTTATTGAATACCTATGATTCCAGTTTTGAGATCCCTGTAATGGTTTATTGGGCTTGTATAACTGTAAAGGACATTGTAACTACTCATGACATTCAGGCTGTCATCGCAAATCTGTACAGGTGCATCTCTATTGCAAGTTATAACTGGCAGGCAGGGTGCATTGAGGTTACAAAAGGTACGGCGTAATAATGTTTCTTACTTGTAGGCTTTTATTATACAATGTACAACGCTTCGGGGCATATTTTTGTGTTCACATCAGTCCAGTTGTATATCTAGCGGGAAGCTTGATTCCTCTGTTTGGTTGAATAAGCAAATGACTGCATCAAAAATGAACTTGTGAAATAAAGGGTTGTGCATTTTTGTTCTTTTCATCGTAGCCCAGAATCGTGGTTGCATTTTCGTTTGATATCAAGAACAAATCGCAATTCAAAGCGTATGCTAACAATATTTGTTTGCATTTGCAAGAATCGACATGGTGTCGCTCATGTGATATCCACCACTAGTGTGGTTCGAAGACATTTATGAATGCGGGAGATGTGAACTCGAAAGATAATGACGGCCTGAATTTTCAATCTCACAAGATGTTTGACACTACCGCAATATATTTCCTGAATCCCAACATATGGTCGCACAAGTATCAACCAAGGCACTCCAATACAACGCTGGCCAGCAAGGGCAACTACCCATCTGGACGAGGCACTCACGCTGCTGATGGGTGTGCACCAACGGGCAACCGTCAAGAAATACAGCCTTCCAAAAAGGCGTTACCGTCCGTAGTGAAGTACCTTTGGACTTCCAAACTTTCCCTTTCACAGTTCAGGATCTCGGGTAAACATCTCGGGTAGCTTTGGACACAAAGAGGTGACTCTGAAGCACCAGCCACAAATTATAATTCAATACATAGTATAAATGTAACGCACAATACTCAGCTTCAATATACAAATAAAGACTATTTATATAGCAAAGTTGTCAGGTTATGCGTGTTGGTTCCATAATCGAGGTAAGGGTACTGTTCCATGCGGCTGCACTGGTGGCTCCAGGTGGCTAAAAATTTCCGGAGACCTCCACTGCAGTGTCTGATAACGTGAGTCGCTTCGGGACGTTAGGTCACGCAAGTTCGCCAACCAGTCAAATAATATGTCTTATTTACGAAAAAAAAGACATTCGTGTTTCACGATTTTTTTTTGCTTGCTACACGAATGAGTTTTGAGCAGTCTTAGTATTGACGCGCGAAATAAGTGCTATTCACTATTTCTAAATGCGCGTATATCACAAAGGCAACTACATGTCTTTTATGGGGGCCACTCGACGACGTATCGACGCTCTAAAGATTTGCCAGATATTTGTCGAGAAATATACACGAAAAACTAAATCTGTATTGACAGTGATAAATAAATTGAACCTGATACTGGTGGCACTTCCAGTCATTAGTGAAAATACCTAATGACTTTATTCTTGGTAAGTCTTCCTCATCCATTTCCAGCTATCGTTAAAAGCTCACGCGTACGGTCGGCCATTAGAGGACAATCCTTTTTTTTCACGTTGTAAAAAGCTCCATGGTAGATTATTTCTTCGACGCTGATTACGCATAATTAGAACTTCGTCATTGTTTCAGAGAGGAATTCAGGGTTTGAAAACTCTTTTTGCTTTCGGACCGCTAACGTAAGCCAGAAAGATGTGGCGTGGAAGGCTTGAGTTCAGAAAAATTGGCACGAGAGAGCGATTACAAAATGAGATTGTTGGAAGAAAGCTTCGGGTTGTTTGGAGTGGAACAGTCACACGCAACTGAGGAACAAACGCAAGAAAGGGCAGGTGGGAGTGGTCATCGCTTCTAAATCTCATTCGGACGAGCTGCCACAGGAAAACGAAATCACAGGCTTTTCATACCTTTGTTTCCACCCATCGTCGTTAGGGATACTACCTAGTTCTCTTCGAGCACAAGGATTTTCTGTTTTATATTCCAGTAATGCGCTTCAAACGAAAAAGTAATAATAATGAGCGAGATTAGTACCATTGATACCAAGCATCAAAGAGTCGGCACAGTGGAGGGGTATTCCTTTGTCTCATTTTTCTGCATGTATTTATTTCTTTCGCTCTTTCTATCGCTTTCTCGCTTCTCTGATCGTTTTTTTTTTGTCTATATCAGTTTTACTTTCTTTCTCTTTTTATTCATTTCTTTTTTTTCTGATTCTTTCTTTCTGTTTGTTTTCCTCTGTATACTTCCCGCTTTTTTTTTCATTTGTCTTACCTTCTATATATTTCTCTCTTTCATTCTCTGCCCGTTGTCGCTGTCTTTCCTTTTTTCTCTCTTAACTTTCTCTCTTTCTTTATAATTATATGTCTCGTTTAAATACTGATCTTCCCCTCTTCCAAGCTTCTCTCCCCCTACTCACCCTCACTTCTCTTCCCACCTTGGTGCCATACTATTCCACGCAATTGTTTATCGCACATGAACGGTTGTCATGTGGTGTGGGGTATGAGAACTTTAACAAACATTCATAAATCATACGTGATCCAAAAAGGGGCAGTTCATGGTATTGCAAATGTTCCTGAGCTTCCGCGGTGGTACACGTATTAGTACACGTATTTTCACACGTATTGTCTTCCTAACAGGCTCACTAAATATCGCAAGCAAATGCTGCGCTTCCTCCTGCCGCTTTTTTTATTATTCAACAAAGAGTACGAAATATTGCTTAGGAATACTTTCTTTCGCTACATATCGCGTAAAGTTTTATAGATGTTTTGTGTTTTCATAAATTAATTGAATTCGATGTGATTATCGAAACAACAACATAGCTTGTTTGCCAGTTCATTTCACTTTATTTCGCTTGTATTGCTCTTTATGTGTTGTGTGTACATATGTGCACTTTCGTATACATAGATATAGATACAGAACATGTTGCCTATAACAACCTTGATGGGTGAGAGAACGAGTAAGAAAGAGAGAAAAAAACGGAAAGACACAGAAAAAGAAAACATTCCGCGGTTCTCCTGTACCTTAAGAATCGATGTTATGCGAAGCATGTGGATGGAAGGTGAACGTGTTTAATTTTTTTTATTGAGCGAGACATTATGAAGTGGCGCTAAGTATAGGCATTATTACACGCACACAAATACGTTAAATAGCCGCGTGTGTTTTATATTAGCAGTTGTTTGCAGCTGCGTAACGAGGCCGATGGCAACATGGATATTATAGCAGCATCAGAACCGGTAGGCTGATATAAAGCGCTGGTATTTGCACTACATATGCACATGAGGTTGGAGCCCTCAACGCTGCTGGAAAAATTAACTTAAGCAGATGGCACCCAACTACAATTTATAATTATCACGGCTGTATCATAGGAGTATATTAGTAATGTTTATAAAATCAAATAGCCAGTACCGCAACCACAATTGACGTTATACGAACATTAAAGTCTAATTCTAAAGTATATCCGAGGTTTGGCGTTGCTCTGCGGTAGAATGAAGACTTCACTGCCACGCAGAATGCTAGGCTTTTATTTCTGCTGAGACACCGGCATTTATTGTTTGCATTTGTCCGGTCAACGATGCCTACGGCAGCTTTTTCTTAACGCTCAAGCGTTAAAGTTATTCAGGTGTGTTCTCACTGTCTCTGGGTAGATATAAAATGTCTATCACCTGTAGCACATATCTCCGAGCCAGTGGCGTATAGCCGTGCCCGAGAGAGAGAGAGAGAGAAAAAGAGAGATATGCAGCTTTATATAAAGAAAGGCCGAGAGGTTGGCTTGAGTGATAGCATGCTCTAGCCTGCTATACTTTACACCGGGGAAGGGGAAAGGAGAGGAATAATAATAATAGATGACAATTGTGAGATAGAGAGGTGAATATATATAATTCTTAGCAGCTGAGAAAAATGTCATAGCCACGCATATATAGTCCAATTGCTTTGAAAAAGGCTATAATCACTCTTAAAACCACAGTTGCGCTGTTGGTGTCAGGCCAAGCATTCAACACAGTATTATCAGTGACCTACTGCGAAATTATTCAGCAGAAGAAATCAGTGTTTGTCGTTCCCGTGCGTATACTGGGCAACCACAAACTATGTGCTCGAGTGTTTCGACACATCACAATGTTCACAAGTGGGACCGGTGTCAATATGGCCGATGATATGTGCGAAAGGTCTTCTGCTCGCCACACCAATATGAATGCGGTTTATTGTACTTGCGATGTGTCACTTTAATTTCGCGGCATGCTGAAGCTCATTTCCGGGTTCCATTCGTGAAGTCGCCGATATCTTTTTTCCGATTTTGTCCGGTGTTCAAGTGTGTAGCTGCGCATCAAGCCACGAAGCAGGGCGTTTGCGATGGTTCGTGAAAACGCAATGCGTACTTTAGAGGCACTGTATAGGGCTTTTTTTTAGTTTCAGCGTCTTTATTTTCCTATCACATCACGGCGCTGAGCGCGGAAGCCACTAGAAAGTTATAAGACGGCAAATTTCTGAAGAAACTTGAAGAATTCCTGTGACTTTTATAGTCAAGACGTAATACGGGTCTTGCCTTATGTCGCAGTTAATGATTTGCAGAGCGAGTTTGGCATCACAGAAAATCATACAGGCTCAAGGTTGCTCTCCAGAAATGAATCTTATTGCCTCCCCGATAGTGGCAATATCTGCGGAAGTGGATGTGGTTTTATGGTCTGCCTTGTATCATTGAGCGATATCCATGTCTGGAATGACAAAAGCTGCGGCGGCGGTGTGTGTTGTAGTAGATCCGTTGGTGTACATGTGCAGAGAATCACTTAGTTGTATAAATAGGATGTAATGTCAGTTGTCTGAGGCCTACAGAAGAGACGAAACACGTTTCGGTTATCCCAGGAATAGTAAGACTAACAGGTGGTTTGGGTAGGACGTATAGAGGCCCTCTAGGAGCACTCACCGGGAAAACCTTGATGGTAGAATATTCTCATGCTGTGATATCGCTCTTGAAAAACTGCAGCCTGGGTTGGTGGTGGGGTGTGCCGATAGTGGGTGCTGCCTCTGTTGGCGCAACAATAGAAGGTGTACTCCAAGTGGCTCGCAGAGCATGTATACATCGAAGGGACAAGCCCGAGCCTCACGATGACTTAGTTTGTTGATGTACAGCACGGTAAACCCAAGCATCTTCGCAAGCCTTGAGCTTGAACGCT
This sequence comes from Rhipicephalus annulatus, assembly GCA_013436015.1. Classification (NCBI taxonomy): domain Eukaryota; kingdom Metazoa; phylum Arthropoda; class Arachnida; order Ixodida; family Ixodidae; genus Rhipicephalus; species Rhipicephalus annulatus. Next base: position 402,310 of record WOVY01000567.1, read on the forward strand.
CTCTAGCGTCTTCAGAAAACTAGGTCTCATATTAGAGAGCACTGGTATGAGAGTACTGGCACTGGCATGCTCTATAGTAGGCAACCCACAAATAGAGGATTGTGCAATTGAAGTAGCGATGATTCTGATGGGCTCCATTTTGCTCCTGCCACGTAGCAAAGAACCAGAACAAAACTCTTCAATTTTGATTGGAGCACTGCGACGTGTCTCGACCATGATATATCTCTGTCTATGACAACACCAAGAAACTTGTGGTGCGTTACAGAGGGTATCGGGGTTCCATTAAAAAACTATCGGGTATTGCGGCAGATGCTCACGCATGAACGCAAGCCTCGTGCATTTTTTGATGGAAACAGTGAGCCCCTGACATCGAAGATATTTGGCTGTCAACGTCACTGCACGCTGTAGTCGAACATGCGATTGCGGACGAGTAGCTCCGGATGTCCATATGCCTATTTCCTCAGCGTATGCACTGATCTTCACCGTGCTGGGACGTTCTGCTGCTAGGTCGATCGTTGCGACATTGAATAGAATCGAGCTGAGAACTCTCCCTTGGGCACACGGCGATGAACCTTTATATCGATTGGTGTCTCCGTCACTTGTCACGTAAGTGATGTGATCACTAAGGTAATGTACTACCCAAGCATGCAGTCAAGGATCGCATAATACGGTATAATAACATAGGCGCCCTTAACATTTAGGAACACAGCCACCACTAGTATGCGTTCTCTTCTTCCCTCTACAACGCTGGCGATCAAGACGACCGCATCGTCAATGGCAGATCGGTCTCTTCTGAAGCCGTTAATAAATGCGGGAAAATAGTTGTTGCTCTCTAGAAGCCACTCCAACCTTGACAGTACCGTTTTTCTATTTTTTCCGTGACGCATCTGACTAAGGCGATTGGTCGGTAGGAAGAAAGTGCATCAACCCGACTGGACACTGTTCAAGGCATCTGTCAAGACTGCCTATGAGCACACGACTGATCCATCCAAGGTAGAGGGCCTCATTGCATATTCGCTGCGTGACACAACGAGACAGGTTAACCTACCGATGCAGAGATCAGCAATTGACTGCCAATACGGTGCCCTTCGTGCATTCCTTCGCTGCAAAGAAGGACGTCACAGAAGAACGAAGTGCCTTCAGACCTTTCCGCCTGTCATCGAGCTCAACGAAATGTTGATTGATATGCGGGGTTTAACGTCCCAAAACCACCATATGATTATGAGAGACGCCGTAGTGGAGGGCTCCGGAAATTTAGACCACCCGGGGTTCTTTAACGTGCACCCAAATCTGAGCACACGGGCCTACAACATTTCCGCCTAGCTCAACGAAATGTTCCGCGGCATCTTGGGAAGCTGTAAAGTTAGCGCTAGAAAAAGCTTGGCGGACCTCTGGACCCTATATAGTCAACCTCTATCTAAGATCTGGCAGCTGGTAGGAAGTCTGAAAAACAAGGATTCAGCCTAAATTGAGGGCGACGCAGTGAGCGATGGAAAGGAAAGAGATCAGAATGAATCAGGGAACAAACCGGGGTTAAGGATATCATAGCTGAAATCAAGAAGATGAAATGGACATGGGCCGGGCATGTAGTGCGTAGGCAGGATAACCACTGGTCAACAAAGGTAACAGACTGAATTCCAAGAGAAGGCAAGTGGGTTAGGGGGAGAGAAAAAGTTAGGTAGGCAAATGAGATTGAGATGTTTTCGCGTACAAATTGGCAGCAGCAAGCACTGGACCGGGTTGACTTGCGGAACATGGGCCAGGCCTTTGCGCTTCAGCGGACGTAGTCAAGCTACTGCTGCTGCTGCTGCTGCTGCTGCTGCTGCTGCTGATGATGATGATGTTGATGACGATGACGATGACGACGACGACGACAACCACGACGACGATGAAGTCTGCAGACAATTGCCCAACAATGTCCACCATTTCTATCTGTTGCTCTACACCAAGGTTGGACAGAAGTTTATGTAGCAAGTGACTACTGTAGCCTTATCGCGACCACCACTGATGATCTTACTATCAATGAGCGTTTTATTATTTAGTGCCTCCATGATATGATGAGCGCCTTGATGTGCATTTCAATATGCATGAGCTTGACGCTGTGATTTCTGCCTCCCGATGCTCATCGGTACCTTGATCTGACGGAATCACGTATGCTGCACTCATCCATCGTAGTTTAGAAGCACGGCATAAAGTGTGACGTCAATCTAACCCCTCGTGGGAGTCAGGAAAAATCCCACCCAACTGGAAACGCCGGAGAAGTATCTGGCGTTTCCTGAGCACGCGCGCATCAATTTTTTTCGGAAACTCCCCACATGAGTATGCAATGGACATTTCTAGAAGAACGCTGACAATGGACACGCAACAGAGCTCACATTCACCGGGCTGATGGTGCAGTCCTGGCGAAAAAAGAAAAATCACAGCATATTGTCACGGGGTCATGACGTGGCTGAAGGCAGGAGACTGAATTACCAGATCAAACTGTTTATTTGGGCAAACGTGTGACCGGTAAACGGAAAGTAGGGTTACAGTAGCAGACTTGCGCTGATAGTGGCAAAAGTAGCGTCGGCCGCTGATCAACTGACAAGCAGTGAAGCGTGTTGGATTTTATACTCTTGTTATGAATATTGTAGCGTTTTCGCCAGTGGCGAAGTAGGTTTCAGAATAATCTGTATTGCTCACGAAGTGGGCGTAATCTCAACAAAATGATCTACCGCAGTCTCGAAATTTCTCGAAAAGTGGATGTGCGGTTTGCGCTGCCAATTACGTACAGCGCAACATGGGTGATGACAAAACTCGTGGTAGAGTCATGGAAATATCCACGGAGTGAACGATGAGGGGGGGGGGGGGCAAAGCTTCGGACGGTTTTGTTGGTAAACCATGAATCGTCCATCCATTCATCCGTCCGTCCATCCGTCCGTCCGTCCGTCCGTCCGTCCGTCCGTCTGTCTGTCTGTCTGTCTGTCTGTCTGTCTGTCTGTCTGTCTGTCTGTCTGTCTGTCTGTCTGTCTGTCTGTCTGTCTGTCTGTCTGTCTGTCTGTCTGTCTGTTCATTCGTCCATCTAGTGAACATCTAGCGAACCCCCATCTTGACCCGCCGCAGTGGTCTAGTGGCTATGGTACTCGGCTGCTGACCCGCAGGTCACTGGACCGAATCCCTGCTGCGGCGGCTGAATTTTCGATGGGGGCGAAAATGCTGTAGGCCCGTTTGCTCATACTTGGGCGCCCGTTAAGGAACCCCAGGTGGTAAAAATTTCCGGAGTGCTCTACAATGGCATCTCTCATAATCATATGGTGGGTTTGGAATGTTAAACCCTACATACCCACCAAGTACCGCAACCCCGCTTCTTTTCATCACACATTTGTCCTATACAAGTCCCATCAGCTAGTGGACATTCCAAGAACTAAACGAAAGGCGGCTACCAGAACTACAAACATCGAGGACGCATGAACCACGGGTTAAAGAGCTTCGCCCCTAAAACAAGTTCGGGAGTCCGAATGCCGGCAGCAACTGCGTACCGATGACCCGGCAGCCTTGCAAGCTGCGCTATATCACAAATAAGAATGCAAGCACCGGTGGCGGGCGAATCACGCAAACCACGCCGCTGAGTTAGCTCGCGATGTCAAACACCTGCAACAACGCCGCGTCGAGCAACGAAAGCGTTGTTCTTGAAGAAGAGAAAAAATCACAGCATACACACGGCGTGAATTACGATGAGTGGGGCGAAGCGTTCATCAATCCGTCCGAGCTTCCTTTCGTCCATTCGTTCTTGCTTCCGTCCGTCCTTGCGTGGATTCGTTCGTTCTTGCTTTCGTCCGTCCATCCGTCCTTCCTTGCGTACGTTCATGCGTACGTCCATCCATGCATATGTCTGTGTGCCCGTCCATGCGTCGGTCCATCTGCCGTCTATGTAGTGAACAATCCAAGTACCACCATCTCGAATCTTTCCATCATATATTCATCATATAGAAGCACTGCCATCCAGCGGGCATTCCAAGGACTAAACAATAGGTAGCACGGCCGGACTAGAGGAGCGGCACGCGTTCACTCTCTGACAGCACTCGTGTCTAGTTCCCACCTTTCACCACCACTAGTTCGTGGCACTGCAACCCAACCCTTGCTAGAGTTTACTGTACATGCTACCTTTAGGTAGCATAAAGGTAGCACATACAGTAACTCAACCCTTCCTAAAACTTGCTAAAACTAAGAATGTTACACCCAGCGAGTTAAACGTGGCAAACTTTGCTGGTCAGATAGTGCTCAAAGTACGTCCTATTGTTACTAGTTTTTTTTAGTAGGAATCAAATTTGAAGAGAATTCAATTCGAGATTAAATCACCGATACTCGTCTCTCTAGGTTAGTTAGTCAGAAACAACCATCTTTTTATTTATGATTAACGTTCGCGGGTTTCCTCCTTAATTCAAAAGAGTGCGCGCGTGCCGCTCCTCTAATCCGGCCGTGGAGGTGGCTGCCTACTACTACTACTACTACTACTACTACTACTACTACTACTACTACTACTACTACATACATCGCGGACGCACAACCCCCGGGTTAAGGTGTTTCGCCCCTAAAACGCACCTAATTTCTTTCTGCCTGTAGACATGGCGCAGCGCCTACGCTGAAGAGGTGGCGCAGCAGCGTCAATGTGATGATTGCGGGAGCGCCTTCGTTGGGTCGAACGTGTGATTTTGACGGGAGTTTTTCCAACGGCACTTTGGCTTTAGCTGCAAGGTCTGCAACTACTTGTGGTTCGAGAACAACCACTCTGATAAATGCATTGCGATACCATTTACCGCTCAACACACTCCTCCATGACCGTGATCATGCGAGGCACAATGTGCGTCATGTGAAATAAACAGTGTGGTAAACCCAAGCCAGAGGTATGTCTAACCTAGTTTGTAAGAAGCACGGACATGTAAGCAATAATTGTCAAAGGCTTCAGTGCCACGTCGGGTTGAACTCCTTGTAAACACCGGGGCCGCACGTTTCAGCTTTCTCTGGCTTCAGCTTACTCTGGACGGAGTCCTTGGATGCCTATTTTTTCTTGTTTCCGCGAGCCTCTTACAAAACAAGCAAAGATAGAAAAAAATTTCAGGGCACTTACGCCCTCAAGTTCTGTACTATCAGCGTCAAATGAAACCCAAACAGCGGCGAGCCTTTGCGAGGGTATAGTGCACCCCGTCCACTTATCACTACGAACAGTCACGCATATGTGCACAAAGCTGCTGAACAGAATGCACGCGCCTGTCAATGGTGATGACTGGACGGCACGCACTACATCATCGCACAGGCTTGCCGCTGTTCACGTTTCATTTGACGCTAATAGGACATTTGGTACATGTGCGTGCTCAAATTGCATCATCGGCAACTGCATTATGCGTTATAGAAAACTAACTAAACTCAATGACATGGCACCCCGCTACGACAGAGAGAGGAAGAGAGAAATATAGGGTAAAGGCATGGAGGCTAACAAAGCTTGGCTCGGTTGGCTACCCTATAGCTGACGTACGGAAAGGTGAAATTCTATAAAAAGATAGAGTTATAATATATATGTGTTGTTATGGTGCCCCATATTTGCGGAATAATTGCTTATTGATTGAAAATTGCACAAGTATAAACGCTAAATCTTGAGCAACATTGGTGGGCGCTGCGGTTGGTGTCGACCGTTTCAAGTACCCGGTACCGTTAAGACAGGACAAACAGACAAATCTACAGACAGACAGACAGACCAAATGTTTTGCGTCGAAGGTCCCCAAGAAAGCGTCTTTAAAATTCGGCAGATCCCACGTACCTCGGAATTGACGTTATGCGAAGCATGCTGAGGAAAGATGACCATGTTGCAACTTTTTTTTATTGAGCGACACGTCATGAAATGACGCTAAATATATGTAAAAAGTTTGCACGCACCAACATATCTTGAAGAGTTGCAGATGTTTATATAACCAGTTGCTTGCACTTGCGCATCAAAGTCAACTGAAACCAGTGTATTAGCAACACAGCCAGCTGGTATGAAGCGCCTATACTAGTGAAGATGCTGGCCCTGGGCGCTGGTACACATAAATAAACTTCAGCGCATGGCACCTAACCACAATTTACGTTAACCCGACGTGACGGCTGTATCAAAGGAGTACATTAGTAATGTTTATAAAATTGCGTAGGCAGCACTGCAACCATGCACTACTGACGTTTCACGATGATTAGCGCTTGTTTGAAAAGTAGTTCTGAGACCTGTCGTAGCTCTGAGGTAATACGCACCGTTGCCACGCAGAATGCTTGGGTTCGATTCTAGCTGGGACCCTGCCATTTATGCTTTGTTTTTAGTACTATACTGTATTAGTATTGTACTGAAGCCTGGCAAGTCACCATTGGGGCTCACATCATACCACCCGATTGCACTGGCTAGTTGCTTGAGCAAAGTGATAGAGAGGATGGTACTTGGACGGCTAGAATGGTTCCTGGAGCATCACATCTACCCGGACGCTATGACAGGATTTCGCCGTGGCCGGTCATCAATTGATAGCGTCATAGACCTGGTCAGCTACGTGCAACATGAAAAAGGCCGTAAGCGTCTCTGCGCTTCTTTATTTCTTGATGTTAAAGGGGCGTACGATAACGTCACACATGGAGCTGTCCCCACCGCTCTCAAGGAGGTAGGAGTGGGTGGTCAGATGTTTGAGTGGCTACGCAGCTATCTCTCTGAGCAATCCTTTTTCGTGAGAACCTGGGATGGTGACACTTCGCTACATTACAGCCACCGTACTATTCAACCTGATGCTAATGGCTCTCAATGAGCATCTGCCAAGTACTGTCAGATTGTCAATGTACGCGGACGACATCTGAGTTTGAACGTCTGTGTAAACACGTCTACAGCTGCGAGCACGAATTCAGAGAGCTGCCACTCAAGTTGCTATTTACCTCCGTCAACGAGGTCTGGAAATTTCCTCTGAGAAATGTGCACTTGTGGCATTTACGTGCAAACCAATGCAGAACTACAGCGTTCTGATAAACATTGATTGATTGATTGATATGTGAGGTTTAACGTCCCAAACCACCATTTGATTATGAGAGACGCCGTAGTGGAGAGCTCCAGAAATTTCGACCACCTGGGGTTTTTTAACGTGCACCCAAATCTGAGCACACGGCCTTACATTTCCGCCTCCATCGGAAATGCAGCCGCCGCAGCCGGGATTCGAACCCGCGACCTGCGGGTCAGCAGCCGAGTACCTTAGCCACTAGAACACCGCGGCGGGGCGTTCCGATAAACAGCGAAAGGATACGTCACCTCCGATCATACAAGTTCCTAGGAGTTATAATTGACAGAGACCTCTCATGGAGATCACATGTGTCATACATGAAAAAGCCGATTGACAGGCATCTGTCATTTGTTCAAGTTCTTCACTGGAAAGAACTGGTTAATGTCCACAACTGCTAGGTTGCGACTATACAGGATTCTTTTCCTTGGACTCCTTCGGTACAGCCTACCTGTGTTAACCAACGCAAGTAAAACAAGCATGCGAATGCTTCAAATGTCCAGGCTCAAGCACTCCGGATATGTTTAGGCTTGCCCCAAAGTGCGTCAACAGCGGCAACTATCGCCATCACAAGGGACAACCTCATCAAGACCCACATTAATGTGGAAGTGCTGAGGACACATATACGACACCTTGCTCGAACTCCTCGACATCACCTAGCCTCTCTACCAGTGGTCCGACCGTGCACATCTTACTGCAAAATAGTGACCGCACATGGTGAGTCGATCCCAACTCCGTTCTCTCCTGCCGCTAAACCCGTGACTCCGCCATGGTGCTTCGCTCAACCAATAATTAATAATTAACATACCTGGCGTCCAGAAAAAGGCCAATTTGTCGTCACCGGCTCTTAAACAGCTCACACTACTTCTCTTGTAGGAGAAATACCCAGACTCACACATATATACACTGACGGATCGGTTCAGCCGGACAGCCCTACAGGAGCAGTAGTGATACCAAGGTTGGTCACGACAATTAAATTGAAGACATCTCACGCAACAACATCAATGGCAGCAGAATTGGCAGCACTTCGTGCCGCGTTGCAATTTGTAGTTGATCAACCTACACGCAAGTGAACTATTTTCTGCGACTCGAAGGCGGCACTGCAGTCTCTACTACCAGCCTTACGCCGTGCACCACACGAGCAGCTGGTACTAGAGATAGCAGAGGTTATACACCACCTGACTGAGAAAGGGCACCAAATTACATTTCAGTGGTTGCCCAGTCACTGCGGAATCATCGGCAATGAACGGGCCGATCAAGCTGCCCGCTCAGCCCACACAGAAGATCATAAACTACGACTACCACTTTCTAGGACAGATGCTGCACGAAAGCTCCGCAGGCTTGCTCACCAGCAAACCACATCACAATGGAATCAGCCACACTTCAAGCATGCCCGACTGTACTCGCTTGACCCTACGCTAAGTCTTCAACTCCCGTCGAGGCTTTGCCGAGCAGACCAGACCCTCTTATGCAGGCTGTGGTTGGGCGTTGCGTTTCTCAACGCCTACGCTTTCCGTATTGGGATGGCCGACACCACCGCCTGTGGCTACTGTGGCAAAGAAGAAACGATCCAACATATTCTTTGTGACTGCTATCGTAAACAACGACTACGCCTTCGCAAGGAACTCAGCAAATTAGATAATCAACCTCTGTCAGGAGCAAGGAATTCTACAATATCGACAAGATGCAACTTCACAGAAGAATGCCCTGAAAGCGCTGCTACACTTTTACCGATCGACCGCCTTACTGAACGGTTGTAGCTAGAACGCCCTTTCTGTGTGTGTTTTCGTTTTCACATGAGTGCGTGTGCGTTCTTTTTTTTCTCTATCTACCCCCTCTTTCTTGCCCTTCTTCCCCGCCCCCAGCGCTGGGTAGCAAACCAGATGCCAATATCTGGTTAACCTCTTGGCCTTTGCTTTCTCACTCTCTCTCTCTCTTGTATTAGTCGGGTCGACGCTACCGATGTTGGATATCTTCTGAACGCTCGCGCGTTGACATTGCCCATGTGTGTGGCACAGGTGATTGATACTGAGTATCAATCACCTGTGCCACATAACCGCACACCAGCGGCACATACCTACCCGTGGACATGTGCCACTGTCTGGCGGGAAGTGTTGGACGACGTACGTGGTGGGATTGTGACATTATTCATGTCTTGAGCAGCGCGTCATATTCGTCCAACCGTCTTACCGTCCCATGCTAACTTTGGTACACGCCAAGTTAAGGGGTTGATCACGAGAGCACTCAAACGTAAGCGGCTAGATAGATAGATAGATAGATAGATAGATAGATAGATAGATAGATAGATAGATAGATAGATAGATAGATAGATAGATAGATAGATAGATAGATAGATAGATAGATAGATAGATACGCTCAACGTCGCCGAAGTTCGCTAAGAAATTCTTCGCATTTAAAAGAAAAGTAACAAAGAGATGAATAAATAGTCAGCTCGAGACTACATAGCCCCAAGAATGCCTACGCCGCATAAAGATCTTAATTTAGGAACGTCGAACTTTTTGGAACGACAAAAGTTCAAGTCTCGTGGAATCGGGTGGTGCAGTAATCAGCTAGCTCTCCTGTCTGCACGTACCATTGGCAATAAACAACAGTAGATAATCACAAGCAAAGTGGCAACAAGCGAATTCACTTTACTCTAGCGTCCAGGTACGTTATTTTATTTTTCAAATCCAACAGAAAGGCAGTTTCGCGGGAACAATGACGTAAAAGAATAGGAGTCAGTGTTTTTCAAACTTGCACCAAAGTGAAAGAGACCACCCATTCACGAGGCTGAGTGGTTAGAGTGGGGACGAGTGTCACCGTTACAAATTGAACAATGACACTTAGCTCCTGCGCAATGGCGGGCTGGGTTTTTCCACTTACACTGGCTTTTAAAGCAGTATGGAAGTCATGTAGTTCTCTCCAAATTTATCGTAAAAGCCAGACAGACACTGAGCACACCTGAAAGCTTTCTTCGTTGACATGGTAAGCACGCTCGGATGGAACTTGTTCCGACTTTGTCTCCATCTGCACGAAGTCAGACTGAACTCAGTTGGAGAAAGGAAGGAGGAAGGACAGGGAGGTTACAGACTAAACTTAGTGGGCTACTGTGCTCGGCACATGCTTCTAATCTTTCGACTAGAGAACAATACTGATATTTTTTTAACTTCTGCTAGAGTGTGTGTTGTGAATTAGAAACATGATAATGACCAAACAATCATAGGTGAAATCAGACACTTTTATAGCACTTTCATGACTGTGGGAACGAATGATTTTATGATCCCGCCTCTGACACTTGGGGAGGGCCGTCATAAGGGATTCTGACTGAAGGAAGTTTATTGACTGGCTCTATATGTACGCGGCGTTTCCGACTTGTTTTAAAATTCTGGTGATGGTTATGCCAATATTTTTAACATAGGGGAGACATACTCATTTTCTGAGGAAGTGGGGGAGTCGAGGGTCATGTTAAGGAGTTTGTTTTAGGTTTTGCAAAACAGGATTGCTTTTCGATTGTTGCGGTTTAGGTAGTCGTCTGTTGTTGTTGAAGTTTTGTGAAAACTCCTTTCCAATGTGAAACACACTTCGGTTCTCCTGATCAATGCATTGCAGACTAACGCATTGCGGAGAGTGGTCTGTATGCGTTAGTTCAGAACACCCAAAACAAGTTTGACCATGGTGAACAAAACCTACTTCCGAAATTCAGTCGATATCTATGCACAGCAGGTAAAAGGAAGGGTGAAGTATTCCGGGAGGAATTGAGGCTTCTCCGACAGCCTCCCGCCCATAATTTATTGACTACCAATAATTAGCCAATACAGCCAACAGCCTAACCTTATATGGTAGTTGCGCGTATGTAAATAGCTGTAAATATTTAAATATAACAAATCGAGAGCTTGAACCACCTCAACAATACCCGCATTCTCACGCCCGTCAAATCTATCCACATTTTCATTAAAGCTACTTCAAGGTCTAATATCGGACTTTTACATCACAATAGGTGAATTTCATGGCGGTATATAAATATGAACCATTCAATAGCTTCCCGTATTTTTCCGATGGCGTCATTGTGTGTTAAGGTCGAATGGTTGTATGCAACGAAAACGAGCCCTCTCCTCGATCGATGCTCCTTGTCGTTAACGACAACAGCACGTATGAACACCTTAGTGATGTGAATTTCATCTAAGAGGGGTTATTATGCAAATCAAATATTACAGGTACACGTACCGAATTCACACCCAGCACTAAAGGAGACGCGCTTTCATTGAATTACCACGTGTTTTCCCCCACCTTTAAAAGACTTACTGATTGCAGTGCCATGCTCTGTCAGTTCGTAAGATTAAGATATTTCAAAACCAACTTCCCACAGCGACCCACCGTAATGAAAGACAACCTCGTCTTTTTCTTTCTTTCTATCGCTTTTATTTCTTCCCTCAGTGACTTCATTAAAAACTTTCGCTCTTTATCACTAGGTGCACACTTGAACAACGAAGGTATTCTAATTACCTCGGGCTTGTTGCTATCTCGGACTGGGGCTTCATGTGTGCCCTAATTACCATATTACACTGGGAGTGCACACACCATTACGTTCTTTTTTTTGTTTCTGTACACGCGACAATTCTTTCAGAAAGCAGCAGAAGCCCGCACTGTCTATCTGAGGACAAGCAATGTACAACGGCCCAACTAGCTGCATTCAAGTGTTCAGTGCAATTTTTTTAATTTTTTATCATCATAGATTCGCTAGCTTACTGACACTTCTGCAGGTCTCACTTTTCTCATTGCCTCGTTAATTAGGTTAAGACGACCTGGTGGCGTTTGCTTTCACAGAGACGCAAGAGCACGTTTGCGGAAAGGAAAATGTGCATTGAGGCATAGTAGAGCCCCCTGTTTCTTGATTGTCGAACTTAATTTTTCCGTGAGCTTCTTTTATTTCGCTAGTATCTCTTGTCTTACCTTTGTGTTACCTGTCTAGTGCTAATCGGCATACTGGGCTGGGCATTTTTAAAAATAAAATATCTTATGGAAAGCTCACTCTATGTGTGGCTAGTCCCCTTATATTACATGAGGTTGCCTCACATATTTAGTGTTTTCTTTTGATGTGTTTGATCGAGTCACCCTCAAACAAACTTAAAATCTCGGCGCAAGCCACACCGCAATGCTTGAAATGGTTGCGGGATCAAATCCCGGCTGTGGCGGCTGCATTTCCGATGGAGGCGGAAATGTTGTAGGCCCGTGTACTCAAATTTGGGTGCACGTTAAAGAACCCCAGGTGGTCAAAATTTCCGGAGCCCTCCACTACGGCATCTCTCATAATGAAATAGTGGTTTTGGGATGTTAAACCCCACAAATCAATCAATCAATGCTTGATAAGGTTCACGGTTGACTGCGCTCATTTGTGAAGATTACGCGTAGGCAGTGAGTGATGACGTCTTTTTAAAGAGCTTCTGTCTGCGCCACTGAGAACGCTACAACGTTTGATGCCGTAGACGTAAATACTGACGTTGTTAAGCGCAGATCACCTTATTGACGGCCGACGCTCTGTCCACCGCTATCCGTGTTCAGTGTGTATTGGTGTAGTTCTAATTTTTGTTTCCAGAGAGGGTCGCCCAAATAAGGAGTTTCGCTTTGAATGCGGTAACTTCAGTCTTGTCATTATTACGACTATGTGACAATAACTTTCCGATGGTAAAAATAAGACAAGCAGGTAAAATCTCCAAACGATTTCGTGTTCAACTTTCAGACAATATAGAATTAACGAGCTCGTTTCGCAAAAAAAAGTGAGGGCTTTCGGGACGCTTTAAAAAACAAGACAAAGATTGGGGACCATTAGGCATCGCCTTTACAAGTTGAACGCGATAGCGAAATCCGGCCCCTAGTGCACCCTTCAACCATTAAGTGCATACTTATTCATATGTTTTGTTAGGTAGCCTACCAGGCTCAGCCATGGTTAAGATCCCTGCCTTTCTTTCCTCCTTATTTTCTCTCTTTCTCTCTTTGTTGCATACACACACACGCACAGAAACACGCACACAGTAGATTGAGCCAGTGCGCGCTATTATTTCGTCGTGACGCCGTTTCCGTCGTGACGCCTTTCAAAGAAAATGCTTTAAACACTTTTTTTTCAAGTAACCATCGAATGAATTCTCTAGAAGAGCTCAAACTGCTGACCCGCAGGTCGCGGGTTCGATTCCCGGCTGCGGCGGCTGCATTTCCGATGGAGGCGGAAATGTTGTAGGCCCGTGTGCTCAGATTTGGGTGCACACTAAAGAACCCCAGGTGGTCGAAATTTCCGCAGCCCGCCACTAAGGCGTCTCTCATAATCATATGGTGGTTTTGGGACGTTAAACTCCACAAATCAATCAAATCAATCAGAAGAGCTCAAACGCCACAAAAATTTTACCAATCCATCCAGTGCGAGTGGAGTTACAAAGATCTGTCGCATGCTGCAATTGCATTATCTCTTCCATCGTCCCGACGAAGGAGCTGGAAGCTAAGCTGGGAGGGGTGGCAGGGCAAAGAAACTACCGCGCCTCACGATCTTGAGCACTTTTTTTTCTTCAAATGCGCGGCTTTCTCAGTGTGATCGCGCGTGCACGCGTGGACAAGTAGCGGCGTCTAGTGGCTATATTGGTAACTTGATTTTTAGGTCACAGACGCACAGACGATTTTTCGCTCACAACCAACGGGGCCCACGCCGGCGGCGGGTTTTGTGCGACACGAGCTCTTTAACGCTATCGCGTTAAAACAAGAGTCATCTGCTGGAAAAACTGTCCCTTCAAAACATTAAGCAATGGACTTGGCTATGAGGACCACGTGGGCGGCCCATCTGTGCCCCACGTGACTCCAACAGTAGTGTCGATTATGTGATCTGAAGAAACGTCTTTGCATTCGTCTGTCTTACCAATAAGCTTCAGTCATTACAAAGATAACCAGGGAAATAGGAGGTAAGCATGCAGAGGAAAAAAGGAATGTTAAAGAATAAGCAGATGCGCGGCGTATATTACCATCTTGGTAGGACGCAACAGTACCACCCTACTCCCTCGAAGTGCCACAGTTTTGGAAACATGGACATGTTTGTAGGGCGGCTGCATTTCTTTCTTGTTTCAATTAACCACTCAATATTGGCTGTATACAGATGCAGCCTGGGTGGGGTTCCGCTCCTATACGAGCAGCTGAGTACGCTGAGAATCTACTTTCTAAGTTGTTGCTGTCACTTTTATTTATTGAACTATTGATTTCTTTCTTGTAATTCTCACCATATCTGGGCTATAAAATGTATTGGCCATAGACCGATGAGCCTTTTCGGGCTTGGGTAAGGTTATAAACTTTACACACAGTGGTCTTGAATGCTTGTTTCGCTGGAAGCGTCTGCCCCTGCCTGTCCTGTCTACGATTGCACTTTATCTCGAAGAGCGAAAGCAATGGTGCTTGCCTGTCTAAAACTTGACTTAATCTTACAGAGGCACCCCTGCTTCTTAACAATAACCTTTCGTTGCCGTTCTTACGTTCTTTTCAGCGTCGTGTTTTATTTCACACACGAGACGCAGAAAGGCCAGTATTAAGCATGCCAGGCCTTGCTCCTACCGCACTGCACTTCTTCAAAATTACGTCAGGCAACGATTGCGATTGCTGGTGACAATTTGATAGAAACTACCATTGTTGTAGAAGTCCTGAGAACGCACATCAGACACTTCGCACGTGCTCCATGCCATTACCTTGCACTGTTGCCTTAAGAGAGGCTCCAAGCATCGTTCGCCAAAATGATTGTGAAGTACAACGGGAAACTTCCCTCGGGCTTCACTCCTGCATTTAAACCATCGATACCCCCTTGGTATCTTATTAGACCCATAGTGCATCTTAGTGTACCAGGGATCCGGAGGAAATATGATGATGATGATGATAATGATGATGATGATGAACCTTCGGCTTTGCTGGCACTCGCCCACAAAGGGGATCGGCCAAGAAATCTGAGCTTTCATCGCCCGTGCTGAAACAACTGCCTCTCTTCTTTTGCACGAGAAATATTCAGACAGTGTACATATATATACCGATGGCTCCACAAACCGATAGTGTTCGTCAGGTACAGTAGTTGTCCCAACAAGAGGTGTTACCATCAGCTTTAGGACTGACCACTCCACGGCATGTACAGCAGCGGAACTAGCTGCTTTGCGCGCTGCACTTTGTGTGGTCAATCAGGAACCACCGCAACAATGGTCAATTTTCCGTGACTCAAGGGCTGCCCTACAATCTGTGCTCTCAGCGCAGCGTCGCGGGCCGTATGAACAGCTTGTTTTAGAAATTCGATGCCTTCTCCACACTTCACACGAGAAAGCGCATCATGTGACGATTCAGTGGCTGCCAAGTCACTGCGGCGTCATAGGGAATGAACATGCCTGTACTGCCGTGCGGGCAGCTCTTGGAGGAACACGAGAAGAAGCCATACCACTTTCGCGGACTGATGCCGCCAGTAATCTTCGACGACTTGCGCGTGAAATCACGTTTTCACTATGGTACCCACTAAGCAAACAGGCGAATCGTCAACACCACCATGTCCTCTTTGATGGTTCTCCGCATACCCACTGGGTTCGACCGAAGAGAAGCCACACTTCTTCATCTCCTATATATTTCGCTAGGAGTGGCATTTACGAAATCTTATTCCTTTGTCATAGGAATAAGATTGTCATTGCGAAGAGATGCTACACCACATCCTGTGCGACTGTCCGTTGTATGACATCCAGAGACAGTCACTGGCGTCCGTTCTTGCGCACATCGACAACAGCCAAATGCCCGATGGACACTATTCTGTCAAGTGCTTGAGAAAACACATTGCAACAGAAGGCGACAAAAGCTCTGTTGAAATTCCTACGCGACACGGACTTGAACAAGCGGCTGTACAGCAATGTCGCAAACCGCGAAAGACAAGACTGGAATATGACTGAGTGCGCGCGCGTGTGCTGCCGAATAAGCTGTGTTTATCGCTCTTCCCTCTGTGCTCTCTAACAATATTCTCCCTCAACCCCCTCCCATGCGCAGGGTAGCAAACCGGCTGCCTATAGGCTGGTTTACCTCCCTGCCGTTCTTTTCCTCCTATTTTCCTTCCTTTCTTCAGCTTTTCCGCCCTTAACCAGGCAACCACACTCAAGTTCATCGTAAATTTTCTGCCTGTATGGCAAACAAACCAGAAGATAATTACGATGAGAGTTAAATTTTGAGAGAGTTTGAAAAGGTGGAGTCGCTACAATCGCGGAGTGAAACCTAGTGACATCGAAAAACAACAGCACAAGACGAGAGCTTGCAAGCTTTACCTAACGAATTTATTACAAGTGTTAAGATGTTTTGTGCTAATTCCACTTTGTAAACTGGTTTTCAAGATGTTCGTGCAAACTTGAGTAAGTCCTATTTTTTGTGCTAATCACGCACTGTATTCATACTGTCGTCTGTACTACAATTTAGTAAATTGTAATCTGTATTCACTCGAAGGCTTTGTCTAAATTGTATTTGCAGTTAATTCAGAATAAAATAACGACGGCCTAAACCACAAAACAGAAAAAAGCATGTTGACACAGTGAGCAAACTATAGTGATGTTTCCTCGCCGCGATGGTCTAAAGGCTAAGGCACTCGGCGGCTGACCCGCACGTTGCGAGATCGAATCGCGGCTGCGGCGGCTGCATTTGTTACGGAGGCGAAAATCCTTTAGGCACGCGTGTTCAGATTTGGGTGCGCGTTAATCACCCTATAGGGGGTCGAAATTTGCGGAGCCCTTCACTATGGCGTCTCTCATAATCATATGGTGGTTTTGGAACGTTAAACCCCTCATATCAATTAATCAATCAATAGTGGTGTTAGTAATGTAATTTTAGGCAATAAAATGCAGAATACTTCATTGCAACTGCTTCAAGGTGAAGCCAGACAAACTCAATAAAATGTTAAAAATTAATTGGCTGTCATATCTGGTAAAAAAGATCTAATAAATAACCAAAGAATCCAATAACGCTTCGATCAATCTCTCAGTTGCATGCGGTTAGTAGAACCACGCGTTTTTGTACAGTAGCACATGAAAGTGCGAGTATACAGTTGCCTTCACGCTGCCCAACGTTGGTGCATTAGGTATATTTTATTAAACATTTAAGGCACCTTTAAGCCGTACGCATTGTTTCGTTCTTGTAATTCTTACTTTAAGATTTCTACCCTCTCCAATTTTCTGCAGCACACGCAAGAAAGACCCCCCGCTAGTGTGTTATGACAATCGATAAATTTTTATTTCTGCATGTCACACCAGAAGACGAACAGGTCACGTCATCAAGACACCCTGCCGTCGCAAGTATCAGCGCTAACAATCGCCTGCAGGATCAATGGTTGCCAAACTTCTAGATGTCGCAAAATCTTTTCCTTGTGCGTAGTTGTGAGACGCGAGTGACATTCAGTTTCTTCTTTTTCGCTTTTTCTTCTTCGTCTTTGTTTTTTCACCGCTGTAATTTTCCTCCATTTGTTTTCTTACTGGACTTGCATTCATTAAACTAGCTTTTTTTAACGCAGAGGCAGTGAGAGAGAGAGAACGAACTTTAATCACGGCACAACGACTTTATCGCCGCTAGCGGGCCGGTCTACATGCGGAGAGGGGTTCTCGCGAAAACTCTTCTTTCCCTTTTCGCAAGCAAGCTGAATCTGTTCGTGCTCTCTTGAACGTCTTCTCCATGGCCGCTTCAGCAACGCTGCCATTCTTTAAATTTAAACATTTTTAAATGTTGTTCGCGTGTTGTGAAGTGGAAGAATAAAAGCTGACTGATTTGTTAATAAGGCGAAACTCGGTCAAAAGAAGTAAAACTAAATTTTTTTTTAATCACACGTGTAGCACTAAGACAGACATGCACGAACGTGAACAATCAATCTGCAAAAAGCGCGTTTTTTCACAACAAAAGTATGCACATAATGAGAAAAGAATTATTCAAGAATATCATAACCCATTCGATAATTGCTACTATAGACGAGGATGTCGTGTCGTACTTGACTGAATCATGTATTTTATGTCAGCCAATATAATTTCTTTCACATCTGGAGTACCAAACATGACCGAAGTTCAGGGGAAGATAGAGACATGAAGCCACGCGAAGCAGTTAAGCTGCGCTTGCCGCCGGAGAAATTGTGTTTCTGATATTTGACTTTTTTGAGGCGGGCGACATTATTCAAGGCGGAACATTTTTTTCTTAAGAGAGAAATGCCCACATTTCAAAACGTTGGCTCCAGCGCATTCCCTGTTCAACTATTATTTAAAGCACCAGTGAGTCAATTACGTTTACTTTATTCACGCTAATAGAAGAAGAGGCCCACAGTGTTTCAAGCTGGCTGTAGGCCTTTCCATGAACAACAAGAATGCTACACTTGCTTCACCACGCTTGAACTATAGGCCAAAAGTAAAGTATGAACAAACTCTGTAGCCGATTGAATACGCATTCAAACATTTCTTGAAACATTTACTTTGTGAGCCGCAAGTAGGCTCTCGTCATCACAATATTGGTCTACTGTGTGATTTTGTCAGTCCAGTCAGGCATGCAGAAAACTGGGTTTACTGATGCACTCATGCAAAATAAATACCAAACGAATTCAAGAACTTGTGCTCACCGATTGTTAGTAGGAATCCTCGAAGGCCTTGGCAGAACTTGAAATCTTTGCTTGAACAGACCACAGAGCCGCGCAATACGTGTAATGCCACGACTTTGCCATCTTCGTCAAATGCATGCTTTGCCTGATTCACCAAGCCTACTGCGGCTTCCGTTCGCTGCACGCTGCTTCACTTGTCTTATCTTTGCCGTATTCATGCTTGGCACGCCAACCGAGCGTGGCAGCCGAGCGCGATTCAACCCAAAGTATATGTAAACTGGTAGCGTAACTTCCAGAGAAGCCCATGTATCTAGTAGTTGCCAGCTCACCACCGTCGCCATCTACATATTGAAGGGACAACTAACGATAAAAAAATTGAAATATGACGTCAAAACCAGAAGCGGTAGAAATGTCGTGCCTTTTCCCTGCATGGCACGGAATTGAGAGCTTTCTTAATTGCTGACCTTTTACAAACCTTTATAATTACATGATTTTATTATGCCTCATGGTTCGCTAATTGCCTGTACGAAAAAAAGGAAGGCCAACGGGAAAGATTGAGGAAACAAAGTTGCTTTATTAACCAAATAGTGTACTTGCAATATACACGAAAACTTCACGAAAGGAATTCTTACAGAACGTTTCACGAGCCCACTAGCATAATAGTTCGAAAATTTATTTCGCCCAAATGTGGAAAACCACTGCAACGAGACAGCAGCCTTCAGAATAATGCTTTGGCAACCGTTGAGTGCATGCAGTTTCTTGGTGTTACCAGTGTGTAATTCACCGTCACCAAGGGCGAGGGCACGCCGGGCGTGAACCAGTGGAGGGAATAGGTTTAGTCAGAGGAGCGGCGATCTACACATTCTGTGACCAACTTGAGCTCCGGAATGTCACGCCGGAGAGCAGCATATCGGGAAGTAAATGAAGTACGGAAGGTACGCAGAAAAGCACCACGCAATAGTGAATGTTGCCTCGTTGACCCGGCACTGCGCAGAACAAGTCCGGATAACAGATTGCCTGTATGCAGCCTCATATACACCCCACTTAGGGCACTCCACCGAAAAATCAGGCAATCCACCATTCCAAGTGCCAGCTAAAGCCTAAACAAAATGTGTAGTTTATTTTGACGCATATAAATTTACGACCGCAGGAAAAAAGTATTTATTGTGTTTTTTGTTCCGGTCATCTTCTCCTTCTCAACTAGTCTCGTTTTAATTGTCGATAGGCGTTGACCCGTGGCGATAGGTTCTCGACCTTTTTTGTACCAAGTTTCGTGACCTATATAATTTTACCAAGATCGAACGCGTGATATCGCTCAGCAAGTGACAAGGGGAAGCGGAAGCAAGCGCTAAACACTAATGTTCCCGTGCTTCACCGAATAGAAATTTCCAAACTGAGGAATAAAAAAAGACAAATCAGCAAAAGATGACTTCTTAACAGTTTAATTCAAATTTCTTTATTTGTAAAAACTGGTTGAAGGAAATAAATTTCAACACCCATATAACCTAACTTCGTTCAAGGATGCCCGGCAACCGCTGAGAGTGCGCATGTTGCCTGAAACTGAAACTAGCGCTGAGTTTCCAAGGCCTGGTCCATAGCGAGTTCCCTCCAAGCTCTTTCATATATATCGAGTGCCACTTGATCCCTGAAAAGCGTCCCCGAGAGTTCACTGAAAATTAACTTAGACTCTTTACAGCGAAAGCTGTTATAAGGTCACGGTCGCGTGCGGCGGCGTAGCTGCCTACCCCCGCTGCCAGTTCCCGTAACCACTATTGCATGAATGAAGAAAATAATATTTAGTGAATAGAATTATAAAAGACACAGCAGAATTCAAACCTGCGTATTCTGCGTGCCAGGTCACTATGCTACCGCAGAGCTCGCCAGTACCAAAAACTTCATTGCAAACATGCCTCATTCAGGCTTAATTTCTGGAAGAAAAACACGTTAGTACGAGTGATAAGCCGCTCTAGAACAGCTAAGGAACAACCAGACGTCAAAATATGTGAATCCCGCAACGGGTGTGTCGTCCAACGTTCCAACTCGTTAGAAAACTTCTTCTTGATTACCGATTAACTGTGGCGCATAGCCACTTCAGACATAATTCTTCATCGCCATAAGCCACCTGCTTGTACAACAGTACAACTTTGCGTGTTTCGCCCCGCCGCGGTGGTCCAGTGATAAAGTACTTGGCTGCTGAGCCGAAGGTCGCGGGATCAAATCCTGGCTGTGGCGGCTGCATTTACAATGGAGGCGGAAACATTGTCGGCCCGTGTGGTCAGATTCGGGTGCACGTTAAAAAACCCCAAGTGGCCGAAATTTCCCGAACCCTCCTTTACGGTGTCTCTCGTAATCATATGGTGGTTTTGGGACGTTAAACCTCACAAATCAATTACAACTCATTTGCTACACCACCGGACAATTGCAACTCTCGAACGGATATACCGAGGATTAGGATGCGAGATCACCGAGAGTGTCGCACAATGCGACGATCGTAAGTGAACTTACACTTCAATGCACTCCGGCGGACTGGAGTAAGCCGTCCTACGCTACCGCGTGCTTTGGGAAGTGCCGAATTGGGCAGCCACACTTTGCATCTTCTTGTTAGTGTCTTTACGCCTGTATGTGAAGTCCAATGACTGCGTCAGCGTGGTTCAGGAGTATCGCAAGAATTGGCACTGGAAAGTCAGCCTGCGTGTGTACCGTCACCAAACTCCGTTGATAGTGCACTGGATGTGGATCAATACCATGCCTGTGCGACGATGGCTGGAGGGAGGTGAGGAATTGTCTGTTGTTTTCGTGCATCTGGAGTCGTCTGGAGGTGTGTCCAATATGAAGAGGCTTTCGCATCATCCCAACCACAACGGAAAGCCTGTTTTCAATCGGACACAGTCTACAAAGTTTGTCGTTGTAAAACAACCAACGCTTCGGACATGATGCGGGCGTCTACAGGGTCGCTCAGCCCCACAAGTGCTTTCTTATATTCATGGACACGCTCTTACTTGTACCGTTCCGTGAGACTAATAACAACTGCCAGATTGAGTGCAGCGCAAGTCGAAGGCCACCACCCACAGCAGCGTCGATCATCAACCCACTTCCAACGACGGCAACACCCGCTGCAAAGGCATCAAAAGCGGCGTGACAGCGGAGTCGGTGTCTCCAATGTACAAACGTGCATTGACTACGGCGTGAGACGGAAGTGGTGTTGGACCGCGTACGAGGCGGCGTTGTGTGCCTGTGTTGTGGCCGTGCTGTGTTACGTGAACTTGCTGGATGGTGATTTCGTATACACGACGATACGGTCGTAGTCGTGGGCGACCCCGAGGTCTCGGGCTAGAGTAGACGCCACGGGCCATTGTCATCATCGTCGCTTTTGGATAAACGATTTCTGGAGGCGACCAATGGCGGACCTTCGAAGCCATAAGTGGTACCAACAATAACAGTGCTCACTCTCAGGTGAGAATATGTATTGTAAATAGTAGAAAGTAACATTTCTTGTAGTATAAGCTAGAGGGCACTCCATCCAACGCGAGCACATACAGGCATTCCTGCAATCTCCGATCACCCATCTGACACCCCCAGGGCGATTCTTTTACACACACACCAAAATTATTAGAAGCCAACTCACTCCCTTGTTCACCGTACTGGACAGAATTTACGGTGATCAGCTGCTGCCCCGAAGGTCACACATAAAATATCGATCGCGGCAGTTGGACTTCGATGTTAACGGAATTCTAAAGGTCGGTTTACGCGTAACATTTTGGTGCAGATAATGAACGCTTGATGCTAGATACTTTCTCACCCCCTCCACCTAGGCGTGCCTAATAATGATATCGGGGTTGTTGATCTTGAAATATGTGATTGTAATATTCTACGAACTTAAATTTTGATACGCAAGCTAGAAGACCAATGCTACGAGAAGACATGACAATTCGTTGTTTGGAAATCACTGCAGTTAAACTGCGAGAAGAATCTTGGCCTGAAGTTTTCTCCAGATAGTGCCGTGCATATATACGCGAAGTAACGCTGAAAGTCACGAAGATATCACAAATTAAAGTTTGGTAAGTGAGTTGGTGAAATAAGGCTAGCATTAAAACTCCCAACGAGCTAGGATAGCACGAGTAATTGAATATACGATTGATGATCTTCGCTGCTAACCTGGTTTGTTTCACCGTGAAAATAAAAAGCAAAAAAAAATCTGACGGAACACAGCCCATAATATTTTTATTGATATCTTACTGTTAATCACAGCCGACACCGATACAGCTGCAGCAAGAACTGAGCAAGAGCAACTTATTCGAATGAGAGCTACAGCATGTTATCTTTGTCAAATAAATGTTCCGGAGTGTCAAATGATAATCGTGGAACGGGTTGGTATAGTGATGGTACGCTATTGTTGGTTAAATCTCTCATACGATGTTGGATGAAACGGCGAGCACAGAATAACGTTCAATGGTGAAATAAAGTTGATATTATGTACGCAAGAACAATAATAATAATAATAATAATAATAATAATAATAATAATAATAATAATAATAATAATAATAATATCAATATAAAATATAAATAATATTTTATTGTACACATCCATACGAGGTACAGAGAAACGGGCCCGTCAAAGTCCCAATGAATTGTGCGACTAGTCCCGGCAAAGCCGGTTACAGCGATGTGAATACAAGGAAACAAAAACCATTGTTGCTTCTTCGCCAACAAACAGACTAGTGATTGACTTTATTCCTTTCGGAATGAAGGCAGTAAACCAAAAGAAGAGCAAAGGAGGGACTCAGAGCATACGTGACATACAAGTAGACCATGTGATTTTACAGCTCAGCAAGTTTTTCTTTATGTGTTTTTTAAAACACGCTGAAACAAACTCTTCAGGTAGTGTATTGAACATTTTTGGAATATATACACTTTTACACACACACACACACACACACACACACACACACACACACACACACACACACATATATATATATATATATATATATATATATATATATATATGCACTTGTACGTAGTATATTATTATTATTATTATTATCAATATTATTATTAGCCTAAGTGCTCAAACACACAAACACACAGGCACGCAAGGCTGAGAATATGCCTCACTGTACAGCTGATAATATACGCTCGGCCAGCGCTCCACTGAGCTGACGTTTAACGAGCAAAATTTAGCAATACATCCGGCGCTTTTCGGTTTAATTATTCCTATTCTCAGCAGTATAAAGCCACACTCGGCTTTTTTTAATTAAAGTAATGCTTTTAGATTTATTAATTTATTGCCTCACTCTTTATGGCCTTCCACCCGCCCGGAAGTTTAGCCTCACTGATGCAAGACGGGGCCCCTAAAGAACTCGGGGGGCTTCGTCGGCGTATACGAATTGCAAATAAGAGTTATCTTTTCTTCAGGCCTGCGCATTCGTGTCGGCCGGCGTTCGATAAGGTGCTTAACCGACCACCTTTGTTTCGTATACGCCAGTTTGATTTTTAAGTGGAGACCGAGAAGCAAGTGTTAAAAGAAAAGGCGCCGAGGAGGAAATGCTCTGAAACGCCCTGTGCGCGCGTAATGACCCGTGGCAGCTGGCCAGTCCCGCCAGTTGGGCGGCATAGTTAAACAGCTGTTCTTTTTATTTTTTTTCTGGAAAAAGCTCTGGGAAAAGCCTGGAACAATGTAGGAAGAAGATCTTATTATAACCACATCAGCTCTGTATAAGTTCCCTTCCAATGACGGAAAACGTGGGAAGAGAGTGAAAATTTGGGGAACGCAGTGCCCCAATCCTGGAGCGTTATCACTGCAGTTGTCCTTGTATCAAATACTTGCTGAGCTGTCCAGTTCGCACAGCAAGCTGAGAGGTGAAGGGGGGGGGGGATCATCAAAACTAAATAGAATAATGTGAGCATTGTTTTAGCGATTCTATATATCTGCATATGTGTTACCGTATGCACTAATTTGTAAACATATATATGTGCATGTATAAAACGTACCATATCGTGCGTTGCTCACCTTTCGTGTCTTTTTTCTATGTTACACACCAGCCACTAGTCACGTGTGGGCTATTGGTTAAAGTATTTTTTACGCATTGTAGGCGATTACCACTTACGAGAACACATTTTGATTTTATCTGAATGACAGCCATTACAGCAAAGCAATACACAACGACCAACGCGAAACAACTCAGTTGCAGGTAGCAAATTTACTGATTGGCTTGGCATACCTTTTTTCATTTTAGGAAGTAGAACAACTATGCAGTCAAAGCAATGACTCATGAGAGAACTCTTACATGCATAGAAGACAGTGCACGTAAAAATGAAATCAAGCAAAATAGAATAAAGAATGAAGTTATTCAGGCTAGGTCAAACTAAAGTTTACGGAAAATAAAGTGCGCGGCAATCTCCAGGCTCTCGCCGGGATGAGGTCAAAATTTTTGCGCAATACGTGGGCGTCACATTCTGGCCACGCGTTTTTCTTTTTTTTTGCTGTGATGTGTTGCTGGGAATTTTAAAGTCACAACACGGCTAATTGTTTCTTACAGCGTGACAGCTAATTAATTACAGTCTCCTGACTACCAACCAGTTAAACTTTCTGTTTGGGGGAGCTCCAAAAACAACAAGCCGGTGGGTGCAAACACTACCAGCCTTTAGTGACTGTTGTGCTACGCACCAATGAGAATAAAGTGCTAGGGGCACGTGTTTTTTTTGTCTTTTCATTTATGCCAGGAACGAGTAAACACCATGACATGATGGTGCAAAAACGAATGAGTCGAAACAAAAGAGCTAATAAAATTAGGTCCACCGCCACGTGATACTCGGACGGACCCATGATGGCTGAAGGGCTATCGCAAGGCACATGGCATCCATGTGGTCTGGCACGACGCAGTCGTGGCTTCACTGGTAACAAAACATGTTGTCATCGTGACATTACAAACAAAGCTTTGTGGCGTCAAGGTGACGGCGCATGTCGGTGCACCACAAGGTGCATGACGCACCACAACACCAGTGGCTCGGCCAAAGGCGGGCCGACCATATCCACGAAGGACCAGTAGTGTACCCTAGGTTCAGAGGGCAGTATACTACTTGATAAACTGTATACTTGATAGAAATATGTCACATAAGCATTTTTACAGTCAGCTGGGCTACACGGTAACTATAGCTGAATAAATACTGGGACAACAAGTCTCACACATGTTCGATAGATGTCTCTGTAAGTACTATAATTAAACATTCACCGTTCATTTCCTTCTGCTTTCTAAGAAGTGCGACCACCTGCCAGTAAAAGCAAAATAGAATGCGAGATTCCTCCTTTGTCCATGATTGCTTTGCCGGCCACCCAATTTCGGAACCACTTGACGAGCAACCGCAGAGTGCAGAAATAACGGCGCCAATTTTCCCCCTCCTTTATTTTTGTTCTCCGTGACTGGGGCGTGACTGTGGTCGATGGCAGACGACACCACACGGTGGACACTTATCTAGAAGAAACCGTCGACCGGCGCTCACCCAAGTGGGGGCCGACGGAACAGCCGTGAAGGCATCCAGGTTAAAAAATATATATATATATAAAGTCGGAGTGGAGCGTGTTGTCCTTCCTCCCATCCACACTCCGCGAGAGGAAAAGGCTATCTCCGCAGAGAGTCTGCTGCATTTAGCGATTTCCTGGGAAACAACGAATCCCCGACTTACATCAGCCCTTTTCGCTTCGACGCGTCTAGCACCAAGGAGACTGCACGGGAACGTCCGGTAGAATACCCCTCAATTATGCCACCTTTCTGGCTTGACTTTTGAATTTCTGGCGCAATTTGTTTGTTCGAGTTTGTCGTGGCATGACTTTTGGACGCTTGCACGTTTTTTCCCGCCGTTTCAGAAGAAACACAAGAAAGCAAGGGGACGGGGCAGAGTGGAGCGAGGACCCCCGTTCCACAATCGCTGAAGTATTTGACGTGCCACCTGCGAACAATTTATGGTGCTTTCAGGCGTGGCTATGTTTGTCATGGTGACAGGATTTCTAAGTCCGCGCAACTCACAAGGAACAATGTGCTCATTTTTGTTCTTGTGTACCACACGTGCAGAGCCTCTAAAGCCCTAACGAGAACTCTGAAGAATCATGGTGAGGCTGTTTTCAATCGTTCTCAGCTTCGTGTGGGGCTGTTTTGTATCGGAGTGCGTCTTACGTGAGAATGGGCAAAATAATTAGTGGCACATTAAGCCGCTATACTTGGATACAACCCAATAGGCCAGAGTAGGCCTCGCTCAGACGACCGAAGCGCGATAACCGATCACTACAGCGACTAAAGAAATAGTCCCGCTCTTTATCTCGGAGACGTTGTCTGCTCGCAGGGTCAACGGCCGTCCAACTCATGACGTCATTTGGGAAAACGTGCCCTTTATTGCAGCCTTGTGCTAATCGGCCTTTGAGGAGAAACAACCGCTCACTTCTAAAGCTGTAACCGACTACAGTCGCTTATTGATTGAATCAGAAAGATGGAGGCAACGTTGTTGCATTGACTAGTGGCTGAAAAGAAAAATAAAAACATCCTCTTGATGCGTTGCTTCTTGGCACGCGTGAGGTGATCACTCACTCACTTATCTCAATTTTTATAAAATAACTGTCGAAGTATAGTGCTGAGGCTAATGAGAGCCGTTTTCTTTCTGTTTATATTCCTATTATTCAAGGTAGCATGTGGTTAAGCCCGAAGAGTTCAGCGAACTGCACTTCCTTCACAAGCTTTTGCCTCCTAATTTTCACATGAACGGCTTTCCACTCTCCCACCGCAAAGTACTAAGTACTCTAAATTGTCAAAAAGTGTTCTAAACATACATATCTGTCAGTTACTAATTTCAATAATAAATTTGCATACTAATTTTTGGTCCAGTAAAAATATATGCTGCTCGCTGTTAGCCGTAAGACGGAAGCAACGCAAGTAGCGAACGTGTAATCGTAAACATTTTGACGTTCGTTTCCTGTAAGTTCGGAAGATTCCGAAGGACAATGTTTTCACGCTCACCTTACCAATTGAATGTTATTCACCAGCTCACCTTCTAAAAGTGCTTGTAACAGTGACTGCTTGGAAAGCGTGCTTCATATCGGTTATTGGAAGGAGTTATAACGAAGAATAAAACAGTCAGTGCTCCAAACTCGTTTCAGCCTACCTTTATGAGTTCGTTATTTGGGAGATATTCAGCAACCACTATTTGCTTGGCGTTGCCGCAAAACACCAAGAAGATCACGTACCCGAGAAAAATTGCCCGCAGCTTCCCTCGGGGGAACACTGAAGAGGATGCGGAGCATATAATTGGTTAACGGGGTGTTAAAGTGCGACTTACTTGGGTCGATGGCTAAATTGGTTAACGTGGTTGTGAAATGGGGTGTTAAATTGCGACTTACTTGGGTCGATGGCTAAATTGGTTAACGTGGTAGTAGGAGGGGGTGTTAAATGAGTGAACACGTACACACGTATGCGAAAGGGCGGCGCTGGTCGAAGGGACGTCGATCATTGTGTTTGTGGATTCGTTGGAATTCATTTCACCGCGACCTTGGACGTCGACGCACCGTACAAACCAACCGACGAGCGGCAACTGAGTGAGCGAGCGCCGACCTTGAGTATATATACAGCGCGACGGCGCATGCACTGTCAGCTGTTGAATGTTCTCGAAGCGCGAAGGCGCATGCGCGTCCACTGGAGAATCAGGAGAATTGTAGAATGTTCTCGAAGGGGAGAAGCGCGCGCGGCACAGATGGTGGGTGACGGTGCATGCGCGCGTCAGCTGTCGAATGTTCGAGAAGGGGTAGAAGCGCAACGGCGCATGCGCGCGCGTCAGCTGCCGATGTTCTCGAAGCGCGACGGCGCATGCGCGCGCGTCAGCTGCCGATGTTCTCGAAGCGTGACGGCGCATGCGCGCTACATTATACAGCTAGCGAATGTTCGTGAAGAGGAGAAGCGCACGCGGTGTGTAGAGGAGGAAGGGTGCACAGATGGTGGAGGAGTGAAGCGCGCGCGGTGTGTAGAGAAGGAAGGGATGCACAGATGGTGGAAGAAGGAGGAGGAAGCTTGCGGACGGCGCCGCACTACAAGCCTCGAGTATTAGATGCTCCGCATCTAAAACGGTATACGCGAGGAGCGTACGTCGCGTCATGTTAGGGAGTTTTAGAATACCGTTTGCAAGCCCTGCGGGCGTTGCGGGCGTAGCGGGCGCCATATGAGCTTTAGTATAGCGTTTGCCCTGCTGCGAACCGGAACGCACGCTTGCAGCGACACCGTAGCTTCGAAACCAGCGCTTGCGGGCCACATTCGCGCCCGCATCACCGCACGCAATTTCGGATTTTTTGCGGGTGGTCGACGAACACGAACGCCGACTTGCGTTACGACGCATGCGCAATGGCAGCGACCGCACCGCAAGGGCTCGCGGTGCGCTATTCTAAAACTCCCTAATACATGTGATAGATAGATAATAGAGATTTTTGGTGTAGCGGGAAATAACAAAAAGTAGAATATAACGTTTGCGAAAGCGTTGCATGCTCCAAACTGAGAATGTGCAGCATGCTAACGTAGCCCCAAATTTTACGTACGAACGCTATTTCTAAATTATAGGGTTCAACGCTAACGCACACAAGAATTTCCGTACGTAGGGCAAGAAGGCGGTGCCTGTTGGGGAAAGAGCCGTCCACTTGAATCTTTGTAGTCGCTACCCTGCGCTGTTTAAACCCTCCAGTTCCAAGTAAATACTTGTCGAACTTGATTTAGATTCGAGTAATGAGGCTTCGCCAGATGTACACTGCCGATAAAATAGGTGCGTTTTTGAAATCCACAGTCTATTTTGGTTGCAGAAGGCTTCATAAAACTTTTTACAAAGTTCGCTCATGTTTTAGGTAGCCGCACAGGGATAGCGAGCCGTCATATTCGCTTGTTTCTAAGATCAGTCGAATTCGGCCACAATTGAAGCTGAGCAAGGTAATGAGGGTAGATCTTGAGGAATACTCGATCATGGCACATGTCGAATGAAAACGATAAGTTTCGGGCCGTGAGTGGGAGACGCTCGGAGCAGTAAGGGAGACGCTCGGAGCAGTAGGACGCACTGTACATCGTCTCCCGAGCCTTTCGGCATTTTCGCTGCGACGCGTGCTTACTGACCAATAATTTATGTATGAGTGGGTGCATGAGGTTATTGGGAACGCGTGGATATCACTCTCTGCACTGGATTTATCAAGATTCTCCCAGGAGCATCTGCTGACCCGACCAACGCCGCTCGCCGCTCTGAGCCTAGCTGGCTCAGCGCGCGTCCGGCTCCTTGCCTAAGCTTGGTGCAGCGTCTCACGCTACTCACATCGTCGTGCCCAGCCGCCCACCGGAATGGAGTGCGTCGTAGAAGGTCATACCATCTCTGAAGAGGAGTGGTCCGACGATTCCTGGCAATCGCCCGGCTATCGTGCCCAGGAACGACGCCGACGGGAACTTCAAAACCAAGGCAAGCCCGTTCTTCACCCGTGTACGTCGGAGAATGCCCGCGCCGCTGTGCCGGAACGCCAACCCCAGGTCAAGTCACGTCCGCCTCGGTTACGTCGGCGGGCACCACTCCCCCGATTGCCGCAAGACTCCATTCATATAGTAGGACGTCCAAGAACGCCCATCGACTTGACGAAAGTGCCGCCGTGGCAATTGCACGACGCCCTGCTCAAGGCAGCTTCACTGCCAGATCAGCCACCAGCAAGTCGGGATCGCCTTCGGACGCACCCCACCAATAATACCTTTACCTTGAGCGTGATCGACTCGCAACGCGCCCAAGCCTACCTTCGAGTGAAGTCGATTACCATCGGCGCTGCTACTATCGAGCTCCATGTCTACGCCCCCCCTCCAGACGACGCCATACGAGGCATCATGTTCCATGCATACGATGACTTCTCAGACGAAGAGATATTGGCAGACCTACAAGCCAGCAACCCCAACATTCCTATCGTGAGTGGAAGACGCTTGGGCCAAACTAGGCACGTCGTGGTTGCACTAATGACGCCGAACCTTCCAAAGTGGATATTCTACCACGGAACCGACATCAGGCTGTACCCGTTCTACAACAGGGTGGAATCGTGTTTTAACTGCCGCAAGGTTGGTCACCGCACGGATGTTTGCCCGATGCCACGTAAGCAGCGGTGCCGCCGTTGCGGAGAGGAACACCCCACACCAGGACAGGGCGAAACACCCGCATGCACGCCACGCTGCATCGTCTGCAATAGTGCACACAACACCGGCAGCTCAAACTGCAAGTATCGCTTTATCAAGAAGGCGCCACCCACCCCGCAATCGAAGCAAGAAGCGCAAGAACCTTCGTCGAACATCCATTGCAACCCATCTCACAATGGCTCCTCCAGCAGACGCTCACCATCACCTCGAGACCATTCTGCATCTTTCCCACCACTCGGGAACAGCAGCAACCAGCAGCAGCGCCGAGAGAGCAGGTCCCCATCCCACACCCGGCGCTCAGGGTCTCGTTCAGCTAAACGACGTGGCAGCAGGTGTCGATCCCACAGCAGGCGCCCGAGGTCACGCTCAGCCCAACGACGAGACAGCAGGCCCTCATCTCACTCAAGGTCCAAATCAGCCAGGCGCAGCCCATCGGTGTCTCGCTCATCCAGTCGAGGGTCCCGGAGAAGCGTCCAAGTCGGTGGCCTGGCAGCGGGGCGCCCCGGCATCACTACTATTTTCCGATTCACAGGTGAGGGAGTTGGCAAAGGAGAATTCTGCCCTTAAGGCTCAAATCTCGGCCCAGCAGTCCCAGATAGCTAAATTGACTAGCTACATCCAGTCTCTAGAAGCCAAAATAGATAGAGCACTCAGTATCGACAAACAAACTACACCCACATCATCCGAAACACAAGACGCACATCCGAACCCCCTGGCACCAAACCCTGCAAGGCAGCTACAAGGCAGCTACACCCACAGCTTCACTCCACGCAGACGCCGACATCACTACAAAAGTAACGACGGCAGTCACGGCAGCCATCTCAACGCTGAAATCCGATCTGAAAGCTGAATAGAAACGCGCTTTAATGCGATCCACCAAACCATCCGGGAAACAACCACCTCATTCGCCGTGTTAAAGAGCTCGACCGAAGCTGCACTGGCCGACTTCAGTGTGCAGTTGGCCATCCACCGCACACCATCCAATAGCCGGCAAACACCGGCCCCTACGCCAATAACATAGTCATGGCGGCTCTCCACACGCTCACCGTCTGGCAGTGGAACTGCAGGAGCTTCCGCAATAAGAAGGGCCATCTGCAGCAACATATCCAGCATATTCAAAACCATGCACCAAATGGGGAATGTTCGCCGGACATCATAGTTTTGCAAGAAACGAACACTGCCGCTCAACTGCCCGGATACGCATCATATAATCAGAAAATAGGCATGTCCGCGAGCGCACAATGCCACACTGCCATCTTAGTACACAAGAATGTCACAGCCATTCAACATGAAATTGAGGGTACGAGTATTCATCACACACTGGTGGAAATTATACCAAAAAGACGAGGAGACAAGCCACTCTTCATTTTAAATATATACAGCCCTCCAAGAGATACAGCTGCGGATCTACCTTACATCTTTCGGAAAGCAACAAATCTGGCGAAGGATGCAAAGCTGCTCGTACTAGGCGATTTTAACGCAAAACATCCCGAATGGGGATACCCGAAATCCAACCCCAAGGGTCGCCGATTATGGAGCATCATACACGACCTAGGTTTCAGTATCCTCAATGATCCGGAGCAATCGACGCGAATCGGGAACAGCGTATGTCGAGATACTACCCCAGACCTCTCCCTTTGCAAAAACACGGAGGGTGCCCGTTGGCAAAACACAGGTCACACCGTAGGAAGTGACCATTTCATTCTAGCGGTAACCATTGAGTTAACCACAAGCAATGTAAAAAAACGAGCCACAGCTCGCATTACAGATTGGGATAAATTCCGCCAACTGCGCAAAGAAACGGCACCCGATTCGGTATTGGACTTGAACGAATGGATACTTTCTTTGAGTCGAGATGTGGACGCTACAACATACCAAGCAGACGTAACTCCGGAACAGCCATCAACAGATTCACGCCTTCTACATATGTGGGAGGCGCATGAAAGCCTCATGCGTAGGTGGCGGCGCCAACGTCACAACACAAGGCTCCGCCGCCGCATCTCGAGGCTCGAACGTGAATTAGAAGCCCACACCGCTGTGCTAACACGCCAACAGTGGGGCCAACTTTGCGGCAGCCTCAATGGCCAGATGGGCTGCAAGAAAACGTGGCATCTTCTGCGACACCTGCTGGACCCTGGTAGCTCCAAGTCGGCCGCACGCAAACAGCTCGCGCGAATTGTCCATCAATACCCGGGCACCAACGAAGAGCTGCTGGAGGAGCTCATCACCCGCTACATCAACACATCTCAGAAACAGAACAGCACAGAGCAGTTGCCTGAATACACTGGAACAGCCACGAACAGTTGGACGCCGACATTTCGGAAAGTGAGGTTTGCATAGCGCTACATAAACTGCGTACAACATCGGCACCCGGTCCTGACGGGGTGACAAATAAGACGCTGCGCAACCTTGATCCAAAGTCGGTAGGGGCCATTACTGAATATATGAATGAGTGCTGGAGGTCCGGCCATTTGCCATCAGAATGGAAACACGCAAGGGTCGCGTTTATACCGAAACCGGGCAAGAAACTCGACCTGGAGAATCTTCGTCCAATCTCGTTGACCTCCTGCCTGGGCAAACTAATGGAGCATGTTGTCCTCTGTCGCTTGCAAAATTTCGCGGAAGAGCACCGCCTACTTCCCCCCACAATGCTGGGCTTCAGGGCCCATCTATCCACTCAGGATGCGCTCATCCAGTTGCATCACGATCTCCTACGACCTGAGAGTGGCACTAGTACCAAGGCTTTGCTCGGTCTGGACCTTCACAAAGCATTTGACAACGTGAAGCATAGTGCCATTTTAGGCAGTCTGTCCGAACTACGATCCGGGGAACGCATATTTAACTACGTCCGTGCTTTCTTATCTAATCGAACGGTTGAACTCTCAGTGGGTGACCTTCGTTCTAAGCTCATCACACTCGGTGATCGCGGCACCCCGCAGGGAGCTGTTTTGTCCCCTTTCCTCTTCAACCTCGCTATGAGGTCACTACCTCCCAACTTGACACGATACCCGGCCTGCGATACACCCTCTACGCAGATGACATCACGCTCTGGACGACGGTGGGATCCGATGGTCACATCGAGGAGACTCTTCAAAGAGCAACCGACGTAGTCGTTCAGCACGTGTCAGAAGCGGGTTTGGAGTGTTCCCAGAGCAAATCGGAGCTACTATTACTGCGACCTCCAGATCGCCGCAAAATTAAGACTCCACTTCCTAGTATTAACGTGTATGTCAATGACACGCCAATTAAGCAGGTGGCCCACATGAGAGTACTCGGACTCATTGTGCAAACAAACCACCACAACAACATTACGCTAGACCGTCTCACCGTAACCGTGAACCAGACGGCCCATCTTATATCTCGAGTGAGCGCTCGCAATCGAGGCATGAAGGAGAAAGAACTGCTACAGATAATTCAAGCCTTCGTTTTGTCGCGCTTCACGTACGCCCTTCCTTATTTGCACCTCCTTCAATCTGAGCGAGCCCAACTAAATCGGCTCATACGCAAAGCGTATAAGGTGGCATTGGGTCTCCCCCGAAACACATCGACAGAGCACCTCCTCAGTCTTGGGCTGCATAACACCTTAGAAGAACTTCTTGAAGCGCATCTTACGGCGCAAATTCACCGATTACAGGGAAGCAGGACGGGCGTTGGATCCTTGCTAAAATTGACCATGTGGTATCTCCTACGGGTAACGATCCGGCTGTCATCCCCCCCAACATCAGAAAGAAATTCCTCATAAAACCACTGCCAAAGAACATGTTGGCCAGCCATCACGACGGTAGAAGGAAAGCGAGGGCCAAATTCTTGCAAAAAACTTACGCGTCCAACCCAACCGTTGCGTACGTTGACGCCGCCCAATACCGAGAGTTTACTAAAGCATATGCAATAAGCGTAATCACTCTCCCCGGCAACAACGCCAATTCACCTCAAATTAAAGCGGCTGCTTCTGTCCGTGTGCTTAATACGACAGAAGCTGAGGAAGCGGCGATAGCGCTAGCAGCAGCATCCGGATTCACCACTATACTCAGTGACTCAAAGGCTGCTATATCCAACTTCGCACGTGGCATTGTGGCCCCCACAACTCTGCGTTTACTCTTGCCCAGTCTCCTTACAGATGCTGAGGAAGACGCACTATCCTCCATTGCGCTGGTATGGGTGCCGGCTCACGCGGGGAACCCAGGGAACGAGGCGGCCCACCTATATGCTCGAGGATTCGTCAGCCGAGCGGTGGTACCCGCCTCTGATTTGGAAAACCCTGGTGAAGCCTTGACATCCTACCATGACATCACACAATATTACCGTCTTTCGAGGCAGACAAAACCACCCCCGCACCATAAGCTAACTAAGCGCCAGGAGGTTATCTGGCGCCGCTTGCAAACACATTCATTTCCGTGCCCATACATTTATGCACGTATATACCCCCGACTCGATTGATCCGCATTGCTCGCATTGTGGCTCAATAGCCACACTTAATCACATTCTCTGGGCCTGCAGGGAAGATCCCCCCTCTCTCGATCTCCTAGCCGCTCCCTCGCCAGAGGGGTGGGAGGCAGTTCTGACCTCCACCAGCCTGGCCGTTCAGCTCCAGGCCGTACAAAGGGCAGAGGAGGTGGCCACCAAGCTCAGCCTGGCGGGTCACCTACCTCCTTAAGTCTGACGACAATAAAGTTGTGTTCTCTCTCTCTCTCTCGGGCCGTGAAACTCACACAGAACCCAACGCGACTCAGAGACGCAGCAATGGTGACTTCTGGTCAACTCGATTTAGTGGCGCGCCTGATATTTCTACAGCGCATATATTGTTTATATAACTAGATGGCTCCGGAAGTAGTTGCGTTTGAGTTAGCGCCAATGTATTTTGCTGTATACTAAAAGCGTGCCAGTTGGCTTGCCACGCGTTCAGTTTGAGGGTTAGCGCTGAGATGCATGCTAATGCTAACGTAAGCGTCTTTTGATGTGCTCAAACTCTGTAATAACAGTCGAAGAAAAGAATGATACGAAGATTTTATTCTCGGTGTTATTCCTCTGTGCACTTCTGCAGATGACGTAACGTGCTCTGCTTGCGTTCTCGCTATGTCAAATTCGTGGGGAATGGCAGACGCCATGAAGATAATAAACTGGGCTGAAAAAAAAAGTTAACTGTAGCCGAAAGAACACTTACAGGATGCCGGCGCATACAGGTTCTATTATTATCACCCTCGCCCCATCCACATCCTCAATTTAGGATAAATTTTATTTGTCTTTTCACCTACTTTCTTGAATAATATTGCTCTCACCTCAGATGGTGACGCTGACTAAATTAAATGACCGCGCTTACTCAGTCTGCGCCCGACTGCAAAAGCAGTGCCTTTTTCAATGAAAAAGTAACACATGATAAAAG
Organism: Rhipicephalus annulatus; assembly: GCA_013436015.1. Lineage (NCBI taxonomy): Eukaryota > Metazoa > Arthropoda > Arachnida > Ixodida > Ixodidae > Rhipicephalus > Rhipicephalus annulatus. The sequence goes on from WOVY01000567.1 coordinate 438,495, forward strand.
TAACACATGATAAAACAGGAACAAAAGAAAACACTGAATAACAGTGCGTGCCTTTTTCGGAGGCGTGACTCTTGCTGCCTTTGCTCTGAGCAGGGAGACATGAAGCAGCGAACAATAGAGTGTCAGCCCTTCTTTGTCCTCACACCAGAGGGCGTGGATGAGTGTCGACCGTTTTCCCTTGCCTCGCTTGTCACGTTCTACTCACCGCTGGACACACGCACACGCTGGCACGAACGAACCAGTTAGCGCTCAGCCCGTGAAGGGCCCCTTTCAGAGTGGTAGAATACCGAGCTTCGTGCGACCTCGTTCCAGTTGAGTACAGCGTGAAGCTCACCTGATGTTTCGGGGCGACAGTTTAGCGGTCGACATTCGCGCGTTTAGTACATTCATTTTTCAACAGCACTGACAACCCTTAATTATAATATCCGAGTTTTACACGTCGCAATACCACCATACGATTATGAGAGACGCCGCAGTAGAGAGACAAAAAAAAAGCTTTTATTTGAAATCCAAGTCCGGGTCTGAGCTCTAGGGTGAAGTTTTACTAGCCTGCCCTAAGATGGTACGTATATGGTCAAGGAGGATTGTCCACGTTGAGAACTCCAGTAATTTTCCCCACTTGGTGTTCTTCACGCACTGGCGTTGCACAGTACACGGTGCTGTACTATTTCACCTCCTTCTATTGAATTGCGACCGCCGTAATCGAACCCATGACCTTCGGGTCAGCAGCCGAGCTCAAACAACTTCTCATCAGTTATATTGCCTAATGGTGCTTGGTTGGGCTTGCTGCAAATAACCGAAGCAATGAGAAGGGGAGGGCAATGAACGGATAGTATAAAGATAATGTGACGTGTGGTACAAGTGGGTGAGGCGCGGGTGTCCGCGTTTCTTTATTGCAAACAATTAGAAGTTATCTCCATTTGTTATACCTTAAACAGAAATGAAGCAAACATTTTCTCTTATAAAGATCCCTTCGTTCACAATGAAAGTCCTGATAATTGATTACATATTACCTTGCGTTATTTATTGCTTCTCGATTCCAGTATTCTAGATTTAAGCCGGAAATAGCGCCTTGTTTTGATGGATGCCCAATTATCTTTTCCCCACAACTTGCTTGTGTGGCGAATTCTTTCATGTCTTTCGTTCGAGATGAAACTGGGGTTAAATAATTACAAGATGGTAAGCATGTCAAGTAATGCGTAAATGGGCAGCAGTAGTAGCTCGGTGAAAACATACGTCACAGACACACAAAAAAAACCTTCATAGTGACTGTTAGCAGTCTTAGTGAAGATGCTCCGAGGAACGCTCTTTAAAAGTCTTCTTCTGATGTGACATGAGATGGCAAAGCTTTTCACTGAAAACTTTGCAAGAAAAAATGTTTTTTTTTAATATTAGTCCCAGAGTTGTATGAACGGGTGTTCTGCATATGACGACGCTGGGACATGCGAGGAGAAATTGTCTGAATGTATGACGTGCGCTTCTTCTTGAAGCCGGCACATCTTACGCGTGTATGCTTGTTTGGTGTTCAGGTTAACTTGCGGTCTGCGGTGCTAAATCCCTATAAGAATTACATGGTGTTAAGGGAGCCGGGATTTCCGCACAACCGACAAATCTGTGCCACCTGGCTGATGGAAGTTGGGGCGCTATCGCACAAATACAAGCAATAAAGCAACGATTCGGGTTATTTTTTATGGGGGGCGGGAAGATTTTGTTCTTCAAGCAAACGACTGTCGTTAGTCAGGTCTCTCTCTTTTCTAAAGGTAAAAACAGCAGTATCGATCGCCTGGGATAATATTTAGCGAGGGTGCTTTATTGAAAGAGTGTGCAAATGCTATTTTCATTGGCACTTCGACATTTATAGGTACTTTGCAGTAAATATTTGTTTCGAGCTGCTGAGTTATCAGTGTATAGAGAACGCCTGAAAATGCGCCTTCACTTCCAAGTGGTCACATTTTGGAGTGTGTAAACCGTCGAAAGGAATTGATGTGTCGAGTCATTGTGGGAGTTAAACGTAAGAGAAATATAAAATAAACTGCCTATGTGCAGCAGCTGGCGTATTCCTTGACGACAAGAGAGGGCGCGAGTGCCCACGTGTTGTGTGGGACACGATGCAGCGTCCCTAGAGGAAAGAAGGCACTGACTTCGACAGTTTTGCCTAGATTGATTAGCTCCGGTTTTGCCGTGATGTTTCCCACTCTTATCCTTTCGGTTTGCGTGTATTTTCGTTCAGCATCACAATTTAACTCGGCAAAAGATTCACTTCAAGAGTGCGCATCCAAGTAACGCGAACTTTATTCTTCATGCTTCAACCCAAGGCGCACGCTGTCGATGGTAGGTGCACCTAACGCCGCTGTGTGGGGACGCCGGCATTTTTATTCCGCGGCCGTGGTATAGGATGTTGAAAGTACTGAAACAAAATTAAAAACTTTTCAGTGCGGTTAAAAAAGGCATAATATTGGTTTTGTTTATTGAGTATATCTTACTCATAAAATGGCTCTCGAAGTACTATTTGGTCGCAAAAAGTTTTTAGAATGAAAGCTGTTATAGGATTACAACACGGTCACGCGCAAAGCCATAGTTGTCCACTGCCGCCACCGCCGCTGTTGATAACCACTATCGCATGAACTAAGAAAAAAACTCAAGCTAAAAAAACAACAAAGACATGTGTTGTCATGAATAAATTCAAACCAGGATCCACTGCGTGTCAGCCGAGTATTCTACTGCTGAGCCATGCTGTTTTTTTTTTCTTGAAGACATGAAAGCATCACCAGTTATTGTGACCTACGTACAACATACTTCATCAGAAGTCACGCAAACACACACAAGCGTCCAGAAGGGGAAGGCCCTCCGGAGCGGGGTGAAAACTTTCAACAACACTGCGCACTTGAGCAGCTGCTTCTCGGAAGACAGATCTCGTCGACCGTTGTGGCTCGGCGTGTCTATCATTCATGCGACTTTACCATAGTGAATAAAGTCCCAACAATATAAACAGGACATATGGAGTATTATCAGTCAGGCTATTTTTTCTTTATTGTAGGGTTCAACGATTTTCAACCTCTATCATTTTACTTCTTGCCTAACAGTTTATGCAATTCAAAGAACCCATCGCACATATTTTCATGGGGTGCACATCGTACACCAGAAGTGCAGCTGACTTCGAATTCGCTTCCCAAAGGAAACCTCGCTCTGCGTAGACACGACAGCGGAAAGTCATAAACCGAAAGGATATCGACCGTTTAATGGTTTACCAGCTTGCTCTGCAAACATCGTTGCGTTTGGGTTCTACAAAAGCTTTTCTTATTTAACTGTTTCTCTACAAGATATCGGACGTCAAGGACAAAATGCCAGCGAACAGGTCGCCAGTGTCCCGGTATGACAAAAACAAAGAGAAAAAAGAACGACCAAATCAATGAGGGGAAACTGAATTTGACCCGAAGATTAAGGGGGAAGAAGGGAGGGCGGAACTCGGAAGTACTTGTAGGTCAAGCCTTCGATATGAACCACGTCGTCGTTTATAACGAGTGCCCGGGGATTAATCGATGTCCTTGGTGCTCACATCTACACCATCCCAGGTGCCCCCTCCCCCTCTTCCTTGCCTCCTTACCCGCCACTCGAAGGAGTGGGAGGCTCTTCAGCGTGGAGACTCTGGACTCGAAAAGAAAGGTTAAGGATAATGGCACGACACAACAATTCTGCTTTCGCTTTGACGTTCCTGAGTGTGATGGACGTCAGAAAAAGTGAAGAGAATGGTTGCTCTATACAGAAGTAAAAGAAGAAATGAAAATTGAAGCATGAAATGTAGTAGACCTCCGTTGTAGTTTGAGCATGTCCTTTGGGTACAAGATAGATACGACCTTCTGAACTTGCGCGCGTTACTTCCATGTAAAAAGCGAACTCTCTGTGTGCACGGAATGGCACTAAGTGTTTAAGAACACCAGGAAAGGACAGGCTACATTAGCATTTATTTATCGAGGCTGTCTCAAATGGCCACATTATTTCTAACAAGTATGATTAGATTGCTTGATATTAGTCAATAAACAAAAAACTTGAAGATAAACATTTATCAACTTGTGTACTTTCTTCTTGAGAATACAGTAGTTCCTCTTAATATTTTTCTTTTTAGGCTAGTTGAGGAAATCTTTTGGGCTCCGCATGACAGATCATTTTTAGCACTGCTAGTCTAGGCTTCGAGGTAATGGGCAGGGAAATAAAGAAAGAAGTTAACAATGGGACAGAACTGCCATTCTTTTTGTTCCTTAAAATTTGCAGCCAGTTTTGCTGGGATTTGCAGAGTTTGCTTAGAATAATTATTTACATATGGTGTCGAGGGCAGTGCTTAGGAACGATTCTTTGGTATCTGTACGTGCAGCTCAAGACATGCAGTCACCAATACTTCTCAAAAAAGAGACTGCCACAATGCCACAGTGCCGCAATAGTAGTCTCTGCGCCTAGACTTTCAACATACAAGAAAGTGCTTGGAACCTTGGCTACCAGAAAAACAAGGTTACATTTTACTTCGTTCGACTCCCTTCTGAAGCACTCTTGTGAATTAGAGTTCGCCTGTATGCCCACTTACAATGTTCCCTCTAATGATTCGTTCTGTGACACAAAAATATATACAGTAATAATGTTGAAGCGGACACGCAGAAAAAAACAAGAGCGAGAACAACATACACACCAAAACTGGCTCGTATAATCAGCGAATCATTGTTTTTGTGCGTGTATGTTTAGTAACGATCATGGTGAGTCACCGCTTGCTTTGCGAGCCCCATTCTTTCGAGTGAGGATTTGGCGCATTCGGAGTCCCTGCTGCTATAAATGTCCATTGAAAGGAGGACATAGCGTTTGGCTACAGGAACAGTCAGAAGCCGTTGTACTTGCGGGGTCAGGCTTCGGTTGAGAGGTCGTGAATTCTACTATACAAAACGAAAGAAGGGTGCCAAAGAGATGCGGCAGACGTCAGCTGCAGGGGGTCATAATTCTCAGAAAAAAAAGAAGGTGGTTTCTTGTCAAAAGGTGTCTCTTGAAGTACTCACGTTACGCGAACTGGAATGATATCTGAAAAAACGTAACTGCCTAAAAAAAGAACGTAAAAGGAAGCTCTAAAGCATAGATGTGGTGGTTGTGTGCTTTAGCAGGTAGGCCAAAAGGAGCATACAACTGAAAAGGTGGATATACCGAGGTAAATTCGCCCCTCATTAGGCAAGCTCTGTAACATTGATCGTAATGTAGATAGCTAACTAAACTGGTCACGTGTGTACTTCATCGCTTTTACAGTATTGATTGATTGATTGATATGTGGGGTTTAACGTCCCAAAACCACTACATGATTATGAGAGACGCCGTAGTGGAGGGCTCCGGAAATTTAGACCACCTGGGGTTCTTTACCGTGCACCCAAATCAGAGCACACGGGCCTACAACATTTCCGCCTCCATCGGAAATGCAGCCGCCACAGCCGGGATTCGAACCCGCGTCCTGCGGGTCAGCAGCCGAGTACCTTAGCCACTAGACCACCGCGGTGGGGCGCCTTTACAGTATCGTACAACCGGGCACGTAGTGCGTAGGCAGGATAACCGTTAGTCATTAAGTGTAACTGACTGGATTCACAGTGAAGGCAAGCGGATGACAGGGGGAAAGAAAGTTAGGTGGACTGATGAAGTTAGGAAGTTTGTGGGCATCTGCAACCTTTTTAATATCAGGTGGCAGCAGCAAGGTGGCAGCAGGAAGCACAGGACTGAGTTGACTAGCGGAACTTGGTAGAGGCCTTTGGCCGGCAGTGGACGTAGTCAGGATGGTGATGATGATGATGATGATGATGATGACAACCAATATTGACGCATTTCGGTGCCAGGGAACGGACGTCGCAGGGCTTCCCGTGACCTAAATGTCGCGCAATGCTCTTCTGTACTTAAACTGAAACTTCTTATGCATTGTACTCGAAGTTCAGTTAAATAATATTCCTGCTTTTGTGAGGCGTGGATTAAACGAACAAGCTTTGCTGGCTGATTTTCGTGAAACCATGTCTCTATGCAAACGAAAGAGGGGATAAAAGGTGGGTGTATACTGTGACGGGGACTCCTATAAACATTTGCTTGCCGATGGCTCTTGGCAATACCGTGTTCACATCAGGATTGAGATGACGGCGTTGGTGTTGTTGTTGTTTTCCACTATATGGCCTGTGCAGAAATCGGCGTCTATAATCTTGAGTTTTCATCTCCCAGGAGATCATAATTGTGTGATTTCATATCAGGTGGCTCAAAATAAATAAATATGTGCCTTAATAAAACTTATATAAACAATAATAATATTGTAAGCACAATATTGACAACGTTTGACCTTCATCTTTTTCATCTGTATATAATCATCATCACGAAAAACGTGGTCTTCGTTCGAAGCGTTGATCAGGCGATTTGGTCTAATAGGCGCCGTCGAGACTCCAACGCTGCTACTGTCTTACAGAGTAGTGGAGGCTGCTTCGATCCCCAAGTCCTCTCTGACGTCACGTTCCCCTGGAGCTTCGTTCGGGTCCCCGTTTGCTTCCCCCGTCTGCTGTCATGGCTCAAGAACTGCTGAACGGAACATCTAACATCCCTGTCCAACAAACCAATCCTGCGTGGATCGTCAATGCCCGGCAGCGCGACCCATCTATCTTCTGTGATCTTCCACGCGACGACGTCTAGGTATGGCTAAAAGAATACGACTTGACCAGTGTTCATAACCAATGGAATGAGCCTCAAAAGCTTTGTCATGTCGCCATCTATCTGTCCGATGTCGCGAAAACGTAGTTTTTTAACCACAAGAGCAGCTTCCCGGATTGGCCAACTGTTGCACAACAAGTCCATAGGAATTTCGGGAAACCGACCATCCATTCCGAAGTGTCGAAACGAAAGCTCTATGGGCGTGCCAAACATCCTGGGGGACGTACACTTCGTACATTGAAGACGTCCTTGCCCTTTGCCACCGCGTGAACTCAGCGATGACAGAAGCTGATCGTGTTCGCCACATCATCAAAAGGATAGGCCATGTCACGTTTAACGCTCTGGCTGTTAAAACCCCACCACCGTTGAGGACGTCATCACGACATTTCAGCGCCTTGATGAACTCCAAGCCATTCGATTGCACCCAGACTACCCAGACGCCAAAAACAGGCGGCCTTCCTCGGATTCTGATTCGCGCGCGCTGATTCGCACTCTGATTCGCGAGGAACTTCAAGCGCAAGTGTTGTCATGTGCACCCGCCCCTCAGCTTCACTCTGAATCTGCTGGTCTGCACTACATCATTAAAGAGGAGCTCTCATCCATGACTGGCGCTCTCCCATCGAACACTACGGCGCCACCAACACCATCCATGACGTATGCGCAAGTCGCTGCCATGCCACCTGCCTTGGTTCAGCACGCGCATCCTGTTCCTGCGCAGTCCAACGTAGCAGCATTTGCACCACACTCACCTGTCCCAGCGCCAGTACCAGCGCCTGTGACAGCTCCAGCACACTACGCCCCCTGGCGCTCGCCTCGCCCAATATGTTACTATATTGGCATTCGGGGCCATATTTCACGATTTTGCCGCAAGCGCCAACAGGACGAACGCCGTAGCTACGATGTTTACGAAAGGGATTCGGAGCCATCCCCGAAACAGTACCAGCAACGCCCTACGACACGTTCCTTCTCTCCGACTTCTCCACTAGTGGCACCTCGCCCCTGCTATCCTGGACGCCGCCGGTCCCCTTCCCCTCTGCAACGCTCAACATCTCCTCTGAGACTGGCTGTACCTACTTCTGACTACCACTCGGAAAACTAGCCGGTGCAGTTTTTGGAGGGAAAGCTGCATCGCTCGAACAAACGCCGAGATATCCAGACGGCCCAGCCAGCTTGTTATTAGCGTATGCGGAAGGGGCACCAGTTCAGGCATTGGTGGACACGGGGGCTGCTATTTCTGTTATTCATGCGGATTTGTGTACTCGTCTACGGAAGGTTACCGCGCCTTATACTGGCACTCCCTTACGCAGCGCAAATGACTCGCAGATACGGCCATCAGCACAGTGCATTGTTAGAGTTTTCATTGAAAAGATCCGGCATCATATTCAGTTTGCCGTGCTGGCTTCTTGTGCTTTTATGCCTATTTTAGGATAGGACTTTCTTTTTCATGCAGCTGCTTCCATCTCTTGTCGACAACGACTCATACATTGGCGAGAGACGGATGATATTTACCCGAAATCATCACGTGAAGGGCTACGAACAGCCAATGACTTCCTTGTGCCACCGAACCACGAGCACGTTATCACAGTTATGTCTGACTCCATTGACCACGGTGACGTCCTAGTCAGTCCATCACCCGTTGTCTATCCAGAGGGATTGCACTTTCATCGAGTTTCGCCCGTTTCTCCAAAGGCATCGCACTTCTCGTAGTACTGAATATCACCAATGAGCCGATTCCGCTGACCAAGGGCACTGTTGTAGTTTCCAGCGTGGACACACCTATCTCTGTAGTGGCTTTGGATACCAGTCTGGGGGAATCTCGTTCAACACCAACAGATGCTCCACCTACTACGGCTCTCGTCAATGCCTTCAGCACGGATCTCACTCCCCCGCAAGCAGACGAACTACTGGCGTTGTTGTCTAAGCATAAATTTTTTTTCGACGTACATTCGACTGCTCTAAGCCAGACTTCTGCGGTGGCTCATCGTATACACACCGACGGAACTTCTATTGTCCGTCGTCTCCCATAACGTGTTTCTTCCAGCGAACGCAAGATCATCGACAAGCACGTTGCTGATATGCTCAAGCAAAACAACATCCACCCCTCCTCAAGCCCTTGGTCGTCACATGTCGTTCTCATACGAAAAAAAGACGGTTCAGTGCGATTCTCCGTTGACTACCGCGCAATAAACAATGTAACCAGAAAAGACGTATATCTCTTGTCTCGCATTGACGATGCTGTGGATTCCTTACAAAGAGCGGAATATTTTTCGAGCCTTGACCTGCACTCCGGTTATTGGCAAATTCCAATGCACGAGGTTGACAAGGAAAAAACTGCCTTTGCCACACCCGATGGACTTTACGAATTTAACGTCGAGATTTTCTGCCTCTGCAATGCGCCAGCAACGTTTGAACGACTGATAGACACTGTATTGTGGGGCCTTAAGTGAAAAACATGCTTATGTTACCTTGACGACATTGTCATATTTACTTCAACATTCGAACAGCACTTGCAGCGCCTAGACGAAGTTCTGACGTGTCTCACAGCTGCTGGCCTTCAGCTCAACACCAAGAAGTGCCACTTTGCTAGGAAAAGTATTAAAGTACTCGAACATATCGTCAGCAAAGATGGAATCCGGCCTGATCCTGACAAGATTACCGCCGTTCTTCACTTCCCGATGCCTCAACGCGTCAAAGAGCTCCGAAGCTTTCTTGGCCTTGCGTCGTACTTCCGACGCTTTATACGAGACTTCGCCACCATTGCTGCGCCCCTTCACCAACCCCTTTCTTCGGGAGCGTCATGCGTATGGTCGGACGAATGTCAAATGGCTTTTGACACCTTGAAACGTGCCCTCACGTCTGAGCCAGTGCTTTGTCATTTCGATAATGCCGCACCCACTCTCCTCCATACTGATGCCAGTGGACATGAACTCGGCGCTGTACTTTTGCAATGAACAGAGCGTTATGACGAACGTGTGATCGCATACGCAAGTCGCACCCTCACAGCAGCAGAGAAAAACTACACCAACACCGATCAGGAGTCTCTCACCGTTGTCTGGGCCATCCAAAGTTTCGACCGTATCTTCACGGCCGCCACTTTACCATCGTCACTGACCACCACGCTTTGTGCTGGCTGTCGACGATGAAGAATTTGTCTGGACGTCTTGGTTGCTGAATACTTCACCTCCAAGAATACGAGTTTGACGTTATCTACAAATCCGGCAAGAAACACAACGATGCCGATGCCCTTAGCTGCTGTCCTTTACAATCCTCATCAGGCACTCTTGGCCCGTCGCCAACTGTGAGTGAACCCATCAAAGTGTCTCCGTCAGTTCATTCACTCGCCGCTGTCGATTTTCTTCCTACCTTCGGCAAGAGACGTTGGCATCCCACCAACGCAGCGACACTTACTGTCGCTCTATAATGCAGCGCCTTCAAGGCTCCTCTCGTCCTCCCAACGCCCGCACCCATCGACAGCTGCGGAACTTCAAGACAGAAAACTCAATCCTTTACCGCTTTGTCTTCCGCCTCGAAGGACAGCGCTCGGTTCCTGTTGCTCCTCGTTCACTAAGGACGCAGATATTGGAGGCGTTTCACGATGACCCCAAGGCTGGTCATGTCGGTTTTCAAAAAAAAAAACTTATGAACGCATCCGCAGTCGTTTTGCCTGGTCTGCCTTCCAACTGCGTAGCGCGATATGTTGCGTCATGCTCGCTATGTCAACGCCACAAGCGACCCACTTCCTCTTCCGTGTCCTGACGCTCCCTTCGATGTCATTGGCATTGACCTCTACGGACCACTACCAACATCAGCTAGCGACAAGCGCTGTATTGTCACAGCAGTTGACCACTTAACAAGGTACGCCGAAACAGCTGCACTTCCTTCAGGATTAGCAGAGGACATTGCCACTTTTTTTCTGGAGGCAATATTTCTAAGACATGGTGCACCACGCATCTTATTTAGCGATCGCGGCAAGGCGTTTTTTTTTCCAAACTACTCGATTAAGTCCTCCACGCATGTAATACGATACATAAGACGACATCCAGCTACCATCCCCAGACTAACGGCCTGACAGAGCGCTTCCATCGATCTTTGACCGACATGATATCTATGTATATCAACGCCGATCACACCAACTGGGATACCATCCTGCCATTCGTGACTTTTGCGTACAATACCGCTACGCAGCAAACCACGGGCTATTCCCCCTTCTTTCTCGTCTATGGCCGTCAACCAACATCTCCACTCGACATCTCCTTTTTTGACGTCCCTGTGAACTCGTCATCGTCATCGAGGGAGCACTTAATCTCTCGCCTCACCGATTAATTGTCGCCGACGTGCCCATCTGAATACACAGGCAAGCCAACAAGAGCGGAAGACTCGCTACGATGGCGTCCACCGCGTAGTTCACTTCAATACCGGGGACGAAGTACTGTTGTGGGCCCCAACGCGGGTTCCCGGCCATTGTGATAAGTTTCACCCACGTTTGATCGGCCCCCTACGCTATAGTGGAGCAGACGTCTCCTGTTAACTATCGAGTAACCCCCGTTGTCATGCCTTCCGACGGCCGTTTTCGTGGTACGGAGATTGTTCACGTGGCGCGGTTAAAACCATTCATGGGCCGTAAACCACCGTCATAAACAGCGGCCTGATTGGCCACTTCCGCGAGAGGGGGAAATTAGTATAAGCACAATATTGACAACGTTTGACCTTCATCTTCTTCATCTGTATATAATCGTCATCACAAAAAACGTCGTCTGCGTTCGAAGGGTTTATCAGGCGATTCGGCCTAATAAACGCCGTCGAGACTCCAACGCTGCTACTGTCTTACAATATCTGCTGTTCGATACGTTTATGAGATAGACAGTTAAAGAGGGATCTGGGCCATCTTGCATTCATTAACATGAATTTACATCACAAAGTACATGGGCCTCAAGTATTTCGCATCCATCGAAGTGCGACTGCCGCGGTCCTCTGACACCCCCGAACTTCTTGTCGGCAGCCGAACAGGGGAATGATTGCATCAGAGGCTTTTTATTACGTATTGTCATACCACAGTGGTGGACATAAGTATATAACCCTTACATTTTGTTTGACGAATGATTAGATAAAATATTTACACATCGCTTCGAACGTGACGAGCTAAACAGTGCACATAGTGTTACATAAAATAACCAGAGTGACTACACAGTAATGAAAGTCGACCATTGATGTATACTACACCACGCATGCTGGCACCACGTTAGCCAACACGAAGTGCGACGCTCAACCACAAAGTGCTCTTTCAATGAACGGTAAAAGCACATAAGATAGGTGATTTCGAAAATGACGTGGCGCGCGCGATTTTCATCGTGGCTGCCATTCCGCGTACGTGCAAAACGTCGTGAATGGAGTAGCTTCCGACGGCGGCTGCTAATGAGCGCAGCTGCTTGGTAAAAATTAGTCACCTGCACTGATAGCAGTACGGTGATTAACGCTAACGGCAAAAAGCACCCTGTGCAATGGTTTTTATAACAAGATGTTATTGAACGTGGCCTCTGGGCGCTACTGGCCTCCGCGTGCACCTTCCGGTACAGAGGTAGCATCAAGTATGTCTGCAGACGGTAAAACCAAGGCATTGATTAGTTTTTCCATGACTGCCACTGCTTTTGAGCCACATGGAAACAGCGTAGAGCAAGTACAATGATTTCGAGTCCTTCCGAAAAAAATTCGCTACTATCTTGAGAGAAGGCAGAAAAAAATAGCATCTGTGAATAATCCGCCCCATTTTGATTCCTCAAAGCTTTCTGAAAAGAACTTTGTTAGTCAAACGAACCAAAATGCTGCACAATATTTGAAAAGCCACAGCGTTTTGTGAGGCTACAGAAGCGTATCCTAAGGGGCGCGTAGAAAAAAGCAAGTGATTGGGACCCGCTGCGCGAAGTGTCACAGCGATTGAAAGTGTTCACAAGAAAACGGTGTGCTCTTTCAATGAAGCCATCGTAATTATTTTCAATACTTATGCTGATAGATAGGAAGCCATCTTATACTAACTTGTGCTCTGGTATGAAAACTCTTGAACCACAAGAATGAATTTCGTAGCGGTATAATTTATTCCAGAAAATATTTCTGAATATTAAAACAACCAGAAATACGTTCTTGCCCGGAAGTGCGTAGAAGAGAAACAAAAGCGTCAATCCGTGGTCGCGCCATTAGAAACCGAGGGATCCTTAAGCTTCGCCTTTAGGATTTGAACGAGATAGCGGTATCTTGTTTCTATATACTGAGTACTTCAAGCACTTAGTGGATACGCTCTAAGTGTACAAGGTTACTCGAGTAGTTAAAATTGTGGACTACTACAATCTAGTAGATAAACTTGAATGTGGCTTGTGTCAGTCAACCTGTCGCATATGGTAGCATTATGAGCAATGAGTAGCGTGTTTTTGAACAAAAAAAAACTGTGCGATTGAAATGTTTAGGAATTTTCTCTGTATCTACTACGTAGTCCTAATTGAATATGTGCAGTAACTTGTGTGCTTTTCGTAATCGGTGGCTGGCTTTGAATCATAAATTCTTTGTGACAACCTCAAGGTCTGACGCCTGATGACAATGTATGCTCGTTCCACGCAACATAACTACGATATTACGTGATGAGTTGCGAAGCCTGTATACAGGGCGTGTGTGTTTGTAAAACATGAAAGCATGTAAAGCATGTTAAAGATTTTCAGGCAGAGTAAAATATTTTGAATGTATTTCCATGCAGAGGCGTGGCTGTGTGGTAGAACATCTACTTGCCACGCGATTAACCTGCTTTCGATTCTCACTTGCACTCGGAAATAGTTGGTATTTATTATGTTTGCATCTTTCTGTACCTTTCTCTCATGGACAAGATTTTGATTTTTCGCTCACAAGAAATGATATCTACGCTTACGCTGATATCAACAACAGCAATGCCGACACGGACGTCGAGCTGACGCTGGAATTTCAGCGAAACAAGCTCTTTAACGGCATTGCCTTAATAACACTTTAGAGTGAGAGCTTTGATAAGATATCAACAGGGGTCACGCGTGCCGTTGTTGTTCTCCACTGCCGCCGGTGTCTAAAACCACTATCGCTCAAAATAAGAAAAAAAAAAACTTAACAACTAAGAAAACTCCAAGAACACAAATCTTTTCGATCCGGGAACCCCTGTGTGCCAGCTCAGTATTCTACCACAGAGCCATGGCGCTGCTTGCGCTCTGAAGCAAACTGCTCTTAGGCATTCTTCATGTGCGGAAAAAGTCGCATTGTTATTGTAATAACGCGTTTCGAAGAGCAAAGGAACATCCAGGCGTCACACTGTGCGAATCGTGCTACGATTGAATTTAGGAATGCTCTAAACCATTACAAAAGGTTGTACCAATTCACCTGTTAACTGTGGCGCATACCCACTGTGAGGTATTGTGAAAATAAAAATATTAGAATAGAGCAGAGCAGAGCGTTGGACAGTGGCAATAAGCCAAGCTGGCTGATTGGCCAAGAACCGGATAATTTTCAAAAAAAATTCTTCATTCTTATTTCATTTGTCGTCTACTTAAAGACAAAAAAGCTATAACGTTACAAATATTCAAATACAAATAATAGATGAGTAAAAAACATAGATAGTAACTATGAGCTGGGTAATTGAAGAAACTATGATTAGGAATGAAAAAAAACGCAATGTAGAAAATAGTATCAGTTGGCTCTACAATCTAAATCTCTCTGAACGTTTAATAAGCCCTTTCAAGGCATCGGCAACATTCCCGTCATTGTGGCTAAGGAACAAAACCCCGAACAAAAGCACACTTGGTACACTTAGATCTAGTCTAAAGAGTCGGCAAACAGCAGCTAAGGTATTTTTCCGCAACGTACGGTATCTGTTACAGGAAATGATATAACAATCTGTTGCCTCATCTGCTCCACAAAAAGAACGGTGAGGCGAAGCTGCCAGACAAGCTCTCTGTAAACACGAATGGATATATGGAGTCTGGCTCCTGTCTTAAATCTTCGTTATCATGAGCCTCAGCATAAAAAAATTGCTCAAAACTTCCTACAACTGTGCAGCGGGTACCACGCTTCTCCCTACAATGACATAGTGAATGCCTACCTATACTACACAATGATTTATGGCGTAGTAGGTACCCTGCAAGTGTGCCTGCAGCAGCTTCCCAAACAGTGTTAACAACCCGTGATAGGCCGCTCTTCCAACTTTGGTTGTGACAGCGCTGCACGTTCCGCGCAGGCGCAGGAGGTTTAATAGGCAACATTTTATTGGGTTCATAGTTCTACGTATGTTGTGAAACATGTATTTTTTCAACGCCGTAAACCCACCTGGAGCATATGTATCCCTGAACCGGCCAAAATTGCGTAACGATTCTGGTTTAGGAACTGCAGAAGCGTCATGGCAGAAGAAATTGTACCATCATTCCATTGCGTGCCTTGATTCATAGCCAACCATTCGTTACTTAGCAGGGACGCACTTTTTTCTTACGTACATCTTCGCTTAAATATCTCCACGTTCACAGGGCTAACTACTTCATAAAAGGCGGCAAGTGCGTGGCTACCACTTGGTCAAAGTCACCCTGCACTGCGCATGCTCAGTGTTTGTGGCTGTCATCTCGCGCCGTGTGATGAGGATATCTGCCCTCCATGCATGGCTGGCCGCGATGCTGTTCGCCGCTCATCCAGTACACGCTGACGCTGTGAGAGTTTGTGCTAAACTTGAAGAACGTGCGCCGGTCCTAATTCCTTGTGAGCGTCGCATATTTCGAGTGCTTACGTCAGTTCATATACTAATTGTGTTAGAATAGCCACTTGCGTTGTCTCATTACCATAACAGATGAAAAAAGCTGTCAAACTGGACCTAATGTTCAGGAGAAGATGAAGGCTGCGAGAGATGAATATTTTCAAACAGGGGTTGTTGTAGGAGCTACTCTTCCGACGAGTACTCCTCCCTAGAAGAAGACCGGGAGACCTGTCTAAACGTTCACTTTTGCAACTCCCCGTTTCCATGAATATCCATGTTTTTGCCTATAGCATACGACTGAAGAACGTATGATGATAGAGCACTTGCAGTGCCTATGACTACAATCGGCCCGAACCGACATGTCGAATTCTCTAAAGAAACATTCACTATGATTTAAATCACTGCCGTGGCTTTTCGTTGCAAATTTATATTTCCCGGCTGTTTTAGTAGAGAATTTACGGAGACTGTTAGCTACACCTACAGATTAGTGTTTTTATTGAAGCGAGCAGTGATAAACCTCCACGTCTCAGACGCGCTCTCAACTGTTGTATGATTAGGTTAATGCAATTGGCTACTTTTCTTTGCGCTAAGTGGTACCAATTGATTGTGGCATATCACAATATATGTCAGTATACGCAAAAACAAAACTGGCGTGCTTCCTCTATTAGGAACACTCCCTTTATTCTTTCACGCAGTGCCCACGTAGACAATACGGCACTGCGGCAGTTCCTATGCATGTCGGTTACTTCGGATATTTTTCTCTCGAGTTACGCAAAGTGAGGTACCTGATAGGTATTCGTTTTAAAACTACTAGACGTGCAAACGCGAAAACAAGAAACACTACGGGGTTTGTTATGCCATGACGTCTCTCCTGTGTGCGTGTTCGCACGCCCTTTCTTTTCAGCATCTCCCTCTCGGACTAGGCTAAATGCACAATTAGTCTCCAATCATTCCGGTAACCAGTCATAAAAACTTACAAACCAATAAGGCAAGAGGTTGAATAGTATGACAGCCAGACTCCCTGCCACACCCTGAATAATTACATTTCTCATCCTGTCGAAGGTGTCGAGTATAGTGGGCCGTGCTGAAGTGCTGTGCTGCTTCTTCTTTCTGCTATCTTTCCTTTGCTACTAGTGGTAAGACAGCGCATAAGCTAGCAGTAATTGAGCACCTATACGAATGATAATTTTGCGCGTGGCTACACATGCTGTGATCTCAAACTGTGCTATGCTATCATTTATTCGTTGTAATACTACCACAAAAAATTAATATTCTTTTTTTCCTGCAGTCAGAGTTAATTTCATTTTTCGAAGTGAAAATTTATTCTCTTATACCAAATGTTCTGTTCGATCCTTCTTGTTTTTTTGGTTATATTGCATATAACTTGCCATCAAAAGGGTTTCCCGAGCTCTTATGCAGGTGATTTGCACCAAGTCAAACCATGGCACTAATTGTCGTCACACGATTTAACCTATGCTTCAAATATCCGGCAGGATGCCTAAAATATTAAAAAAAACTGGAACTTTTGCCCAGTAAACATGAGCTAAAGGGTGAAATACAATTAAAATTATGGCACAATTGTAGCCAATGATCAAAGACGATCGATTGATCAGCACAAGGTAACGCCGTATGTTTCCAAATTTCTTCAAATGTAATCAACACTGTTTTTCAATACAAGTTACCTTTGAAAGAAATTGATATGATTGATCTCAATATTTTGAGAACATCTTGCGTCGCCTTACAATGGTTGATTGTATTCTTGGTTTCGAATATTTGTTACATACTTTTGTGAAAACCATTATCCAGACGACTTAACTTTTACGAGTAATAAGTGAAAATGGCTAGTTGAATTGCCTTTTTGAAGAAGCCGTGACGCATGTTTCCATATAACGAGTTGATGGAAATGTTTTTGCTGCCGTGAAAAGCATTGTGAACTATCTAGCTTCGAACTTTTCTGTCTTGGATTTCGAAATCTCTTTAAATAACCCCTCACAATGAGACCTTAGCTGCCCATTTGCCACCACGTGCGCTGTCGAAATAAAAAACGCAATTTCAAGCACGCAGTTCAATTGATCATCACATAATGACTTACCTTCGGCATACTGTCAGTCTATTGTAGAAGAAAAGTAGAGAAAAACGTGTTTTTGACGCAGGTAAAGTTTAATTACTTTTCAACTGATTAAAAAAAAACAGCACCACTTTCTTTCTCAATTCCGCGAAAAAGCCTGCGTGGGAGTCTCCTGTAAGTTCGTTCATTACCAACAGCTAATGCTATTTCGGTATTCTTTTGACAAAAATAGCGTTCTCTTTTGTCACTTCTGAAGAGGCGATTGCATGTTAATTATGCTGAATGTAGACCACTGCCCCCTTTTTTAAACATTAGTGCGGTGTGGTGCACAATGCAAGAGGGCTCGCTTTATGCTGGCGCCGCCACAGACACATGGTGCTTTCTGAACGCTAAACCCGAAGAATAGCGTTTCCCGCTTCTACTCCAAAGAAAAGTGGCCATGACCAACATTGTGATATTGATGGTTGATTTATTGATTAATAGAAATTGACGTCCCAAACCACCTTATGTTTATGGGAGACGCCGTAGTTAAGGGCTCCGGAAATTTCGACCACCTGGGCTTCTTTAACGTGTACCCAAATCTGAGCACCCGGGCCTACAACATTTCTGCCTCCATCGGAAATGCAGCCGCCACAACCGGGATTTGATCCCACGACCAGCGGGTAAACTGCCGAGTACCTTAGCCACTAGACCACCATGGCGGGGTGATATTGATGGCCTGTTACAATTATGAAGTTTACCATTAGAGGGTACACGTTTCGAATAAGCGTCTGGCATACAATGTTGCTCCGTTCTCCCCAAAAAGTTTCGTGAGAGCTTGCATCTATACAGGGTGCTCTTGAATAAGGAATGCTAATACTGGTGTCTTTTGTCGTCAACAGAAGCGATTCAACCGAGCTCAAGGCGATTGAGAGTTGTGTGTTTAAATACCTTATTATTATTTTATTTCTTACGGACGCAGTTGCCAATTCTCCCCTGATAGCCGAGAAAGTCACGGAAGGTCAGTGTGACTCACAGCCTTTTGTCTACTTTCCGTGTGTGCGCTGCTACCAAGGAACAAGGCATCATCGTACTGCCGCGCTGTGGTCCTCAGAATGCGGACACCAGCATTTGATTCAATGCACCCGGAACTTCAGGGGCATGTCATAAAGCTCACAAGCGAAGGTGGTAAGTTCCTTCTGTGCTTCGTGGTACTTAAAAAAAAGTGCCCTTTATTGTGTTCTGTCAGTATGGAGCTCATGCTACAAAGTCATGACCTGTTCATGCGATTCCGGTTAATCAAGCGTAGACGCTTATTCACGTTTTATAAGCTTCAGACTACTCGGTATTACTTGATTGAACTCGGGCCTTCACATGGGCTCTAAGGGCGCAGTGCTAGTGAACTTCAAAAATCCTTCTGGATGAAATATTTGAATCAGTCTGAAGTTCTGGACTGGGTTGGGTATCATGGGCTAAATCAAGGCTCTTCAGACTGTGTACTTAAAGTTAGAAAGTGGTAAGACCAGGTGAGAACAGCGTTAATTCTCTTCTTGCTTTTGACTGAAAAGTTGTCTTATACAGCTTTATAAGACAAGTTTATAATAACAGTACCATTTTAGCAT
This sequence comes from Rhipicephalus annulatus, assembly GCA_013436015.1. Classification (NCBI taxonomy): domain Eukaryota; kingdom Metazoa; phylum Arthropoda; class Arachnida; order Ixodida; family Ixodidae; genus Rhipicephalus; species Rhipicephalus annulatus. Next base: position 457,603 of record WOVY01000567.1, read on the forward strand.
CGTTGGATAACGATATGCCAGTGTGAGACAAGAGAACCCGTGCTACTAATTGCCATTAAACCGGAAATGTATCGTAACCGCTGGCCTTTAAAAATGTAGTTGAATCAAAATTATGCAAGCGTCATTCAGTTCTTATTTGTGTAGGTGTAGAATGGATATATGTGGAATTTAGAATAAGAGCTTGTAACACTTGAAAATTAAGTGTATCAAACTTACAGGCCATTTTGCAGTCACTGCGTACGAGACATGGCCTGCCGGTGCATCCCAGATCGCGAACTTTTTGCGCTCGCGGCATTGGTAAGTGTATCGTTGCTTCCCATTTACCTGAAACAAAGGCCACACTGGAAAAGGCGCACAGATTCACAAAACAAAGTCAACGAGGAAAACGATACTGCTAAATACAAATTTTGCGCGTGGCTGTATAGTTTGCTTTGATTTTGTGATAAGTTGAAGCGAGAACGAGTAAGGCGGCGCGTGGGCGCGTTCCATAACAGCCGCCACGGACAGGCATTCGTTCATTCAGCGCTTTATTTCCACATATGGTATGGGTAGACGTCCTCGCCGGGAGCCTTGGTGATGACGTCATCGGCGACCGCACGATGGCACGCTGTACTGTGGCGCTATGGGTGGAGGCTGTGGAACCTGTCATTTCGCAAATCTCGTTCCCTCCTACTCGCGGTCCCCTCACTAGCACCATCTGTTATCCTCCGCTTCACTCCACGCTTGCTCTCTTTCGTACTCGATCGCACACCTGGTTACGCCGACGCTCCTTGACGCAGCAAAGGTTGTAAGAGCAGCGCTTTAAAACAAAAATCTAATTCGAAGGGTTCTGTGTTCGAATTTAAGTCGCATGAGCCAAATTCATTTTCTGCCCGTGATTGATCGCTAATAATTAAAACTCTTGGGCTTGAAACTTAAAACCTGGAAACGTGTTAGCTGTTTTTAAAACTTACAGGTCGAAAAAAGTGGTATACACCTATTATCCAATGGAGGGCCTGTTGAAACATGCCCGCTTATGTTTCCCTATGCCTGGTTTGTTGTGCATGATGTTCAAGCCTATACCCGAGTTATGGGCCAGAAGCAAATGCCACAACAGTATATGGGTATAAACCCGCACGCACACACGCAGCACTCACACACACACTCAGACAGAAAAAGAGGAAGAATATATAGTTCAGAAAACCCTTTCAGTTTTTCTGGTTGTTGCAAAGCTGTACCTAGACTGCACTATGGGCAAAGAGGGCTTTTGAAGCTTGAAGCTTGCATGTATGGCTTCAACTACCCTTGGAAAGGAAGATTACCTAGGCAACACTTGGTGACAAGTGCACACTACCGATTGGTGTGCACCTTTGGGATGTACCCTGGACTGTAACCAACATTCTTGTGTAATTTTAAAATGCCATAATTTCAGAAGTTTATGCAGTGAAATAACCTATCATTTTTTAAAAGTGAATGTAGTCTCTAACTAGCATGTCTACTTAGTGGTTTGTTAGCTACCTACAAACTGTACGTTTGAGCACCTTGACACATTTTAGTTGACGTCCGGCTTCGACATATGATGTATATCAAATTAGGCCAGCAATATCATGCCTGCCCAGTTGACTATGTTTGTTTTAACGAGAGGCTCTCACGCAGAGGTTCGAACTTCCGGCCTCACAGATTGGCTTCCCCTCTTAATGGATTTATTTAAAACGACAAACAGACCAAGTACGACGTTCAAGTTGAAAATGAGGCTACAATGCGGGTTAGTAGCGTCAATAAATCAGGTTATCTATGAAGCACCAGCTCGGGATAGTGTCACTCATTTGAAGTTAAATTCATAACATGTGCAGCAAAAAGAACTGACTTGGGTCCATCTTAGGAAAAAAATTGCCCGCAGCTTCCCTCGGGGGAACACTGAGGAGGATGCGGAGCATATAATTGGTTAACGGGGTGTTAAAGTGCGACCTACTTGGGTCGATGGCTAAATTGGTTAACGTGGTTGTGAAATGGGGTGTTAAATTGCGACTTACTTGGGTCGATGGCTAAATTGGTTAACGTGGTTGTAGGAGGGGGGTGTTAAATGAGTGAACACGTACACACGTATGCGAAAGGGCGGCGCTGGTCGAAGGGACGTCAATCATTGTGTTTGTGGATTCGTTGGAATTCATTTCACCGCGACTTTGGACGTCGACGCGCCGTACAAACCAACCGACGAGCGGCAACTGAGCGAGCGAGCGCCGACCTTGAGTATATATACAGCACGACGGCGCATGCACTGTCAGCTGTTGAATGTTCTCGAAGCGCGACGCCACATGCGCGTCCACTGGAGAATCAGGAGAATTGTAGATGTCGAACGCGGTGTGTAGAGGAAGAAGGGTGCACAGATGGTGGAGGAGTGAAGCGCGCGCGGTGTGTAGAGGAGGAAGGGATGCACAGATGGTGGAAGAGTGGGCGACGGCGCGACGGCGCATGCGCGCGCGTCAGCTGTCGAATGTTCGAGAAGCGGTGTGGACGGCGCGGACGGCGCGGACGGCGCACTACAAGGCGCGAGTATAAGATGCTCCACATCTAAAAGGAAAGCGGAAGTGGCCACATAGTAATGGGTTCGCAAAAGGGACGCACTAAAGAGGCGCAGCTTTCTTCACAGCGTCGACCTTATAATTACTGCAAGAAGTAATAGCATCCTGGTATAAATATTTACACTATACTTAGACAATGACGACTGTAGCATTCAACTAAAAAAACACTGGCCTTGAATATCACCATGCCAATTCATATTTTGCAACAGGTTAAAACAATCTCATACATTTGCTGCACGTGTACGCGGTGCGCACCCCGAGATTGTCGATGAAAGAAATGTCTCATAGATGCATCGGGATGGTACGTTGTTACCAAAAGCTCGCGTGCTGATAGACGGGCAAGTGAAGTGGGGTTCATCGCCTGCGTCGGCTCTGTCGGATGGAATAGCGACCCTTTTTCACTCACTCACGTCGTTCTGCAGTGGAGATTACGCATCATTGTTATTCAAGGTGGTATTTCAAAACTTCAGAAGCTATCGATTGGGCGCAACCTCTATCGCGACAACACCTAGCCGTTGCCAAAGCACGTTCTCAACAAACTCTGAACTTCTTCACTCTCTCAGATAGAACAACAAATCAACGTTGTTGGCAATTTATTCCTACACGTACTGACTCATCTGATTTTATGGGCTATCTGCATTGTTGTCTACACTCGCCGAGTAATGTCACTACTCGTAGAGAAATAACGTAGAGTAACGTCTCTGACAAAATGCATAACAGTTCCTTTCCACGTGTGTGGCCTACACACTTACACAAGCAATGCATGGCGATCGATGGGCAACTCGAGTTTCTACCAGGTGCAAATTGGTACATCTCGCTTCACATCGATCGGGCAGTGGCGCTCTGGAGGAGCCACGAAAGAGAGCGAAGCAGTCACTGTTGTTTTCGTGCTCCTTTCCTTGATGAGTTTGGGTGCGTCCACGATTGTTTTTGTAGAGCGGCTTTTGTTTTATCGCGTGTACCGTACATAGGCGTGCTGTGCATTTACTTTTTAAACTTGTAGAGCGACGTCATGATATTTCAATACTCGTATAAAAGCACTAAAGCTGGGGCCTCAACCCACTCACCATCTTTCCTGTGTGCGCTCACGTGCTGTTGTTAGAGCTTTATATTCAGAAAGGAGGAATCGCGACTCGTCATAGAGCGAAATACGAATGGTTCTGTCGTCTTTTTCTGATACTGCGAGGACCTGTGATTGTTTTTCGCTTGTGGGCAGGGAGGAATCACGGGGACCTTGTATAACACTACGCAAAGACGAACACAATCTTTTTTTTTTCGCTCTTAACAGCCTCAGAACAAAACTTCTGCACCTACAGTAATGTAGCACTGCCCCAGAGAACGGCTCACGTCAGAGCAAGCAACGACGTCATGGAATGAATACATCATAAGTTATAACAATCTGGGCCATGATTATGTCGTAGGGGGACGTCCTTGCATGATAAACAGTTTTTTCGTAATTCATGATCGCACGCACACCACCAGTTAGAAACCGATGGCTAACTTTCGTGTCTGATGACGCGTGTTGCACAATATTATGCACAGCTGTCACTATAAAAAGTGTCAGAAAAGTGGCGGGAAACAACAAAATGGTTAATTGTTTCTTCCTTTCAGAGAAGCCTTCTAGTTGAAAGAGTGGTAGTTCTTAGTATACGCACAATTGATACCTCATAAATCATGCACATGCACCGAACACCATTCGACGCACCAAGGCCCTTCATCTGATCACCGAGACTTTACCAAAGCACCAAGACCCTTAACCACATCCTGAACATGACAAATAGCTCTTCACCTGCAAAAGTTTCATTTCAAGAAGCTTGTATTTGTTTAGTACATATCTTCCTGCTACTCTTGAGTCAATAATAGTATTTGTTTTTCACGAAATGACTAAGTCAGTCACTCTAAAGAAACCAACCAAATCCGAAAAAATTGAATGTGTTATATCACGTTATGTCTTTCTTTTATTTCTCTCTATAGATGATATTACTCCTATGGTTCTGGCTATGGATTTTATAAGGAAGCTTTGCAAAATTTTTCAAGATGGGCAATCCTGCGTCCTTCTCGTCGAGTCTCATAACCAGGTGACCACATAGATGAAATAGGGGTTAGAATAGCTTTACAATATCACACATTATGCGGTTTGAATTTGAGTGCTATAAAGGTTTTGGTATATAGCTGTACTGACGGCTCCACAGCTGTATTTCTAATTGCAAAGTATTTGAAATACTCATTCACGCTTTGCTACTGGAGCATAGTAGTAGTTTTTTACAATAGTTGAGCTACAGTTCAGATATGAATTGCTTTATGTGGTGAACACACAAGAAACACTTACTTTTTAGAAGGATCTCCAAATATGTAGAATTTGTTTCGTGAAGAACCTAGAAAGAAACGACAGTACACTAATATCAAGGTTAAAACTGGAACATGCGAATAATTCGTGTTGTGCGCACGTTGAAAATCACGTATAGGGATCTCGAATTTCGGAAAAGATGTGCAACTGGAGAGAGGTCGTAAAAATTAAGGTGATATTTAGATATTTAGAAGGAAAGTCTTAATTTATTGAGTGGAGGGGTTAGTATGGGAATCTAGAAAACACACAACAAGATTACGGATTTTTTCAACCATATATATGAGAGCTTTCAGGCGTATATTTTCTGTTCATTGTCCACAACTCGTAGACGAAAAGTAAGTTTTCTAAAAAGGTAAACTTAAACAAATCACACAGAAAAAAGAAGCTGAATGAAATTAAGAGTAGCTTTCTGCAAGCAACTACAGCATAAACTCTAATAACCGTTGCTCTTCAGTGATTCATGTTAACTGCGCAGCAGCTCCTGTGGCTTCCCTGGCATATTTATGTATATGCAGTGTTTGCGTAATAGACATAGTAGCAGTTTTCATCACTTACTGAAAAGAATGCCGTTTTAGAGATAGAAATGCCCTTTTATTGGCCTTTTAATCATATCCAACACGTTCCTGAATTCCTTTCGAGGCAGCAATAGCGCTCGTTCACAGCCCTGTGCATAGGAAAAAATAGTGGCACCTTAACTCCCAATTAAAATCTCCCAAATGCGTGTCAACAGCCTCCTACCCTGCATTTTTTATATTTCTTTATGACAGACTGCTAACCTACAGCTACTTATATGCTTTAAAGGCCTTGCTCGTGTTGTGTCCCCTCACCTTGTCATGTGATTGGCAATTGGGTAGCATACCTCTCGTCACGGCATCACTTGATCCCAGGAATCTGGCTACTCTGACGGTATTCACCTCCCTTTTGGCTCTCGGCTGGCGGGCTTTGAGCACATCAAACGTGAAAAACAACGTGAGTTGCAAATACGTTTCCTAACTGCCGTCTTGCACGAACTATCAATAAGTCATCATCTGCTGGTTGCCAGCCCAGCATTCTACCACCGAGCTACTGTAGTGCTTGTGAAATAAGCAATCAACTCGCAGTTATTTTCAGTTTTTTTTTGTACTGTGAGAACGCTACCTCTGAGTTTTGGTCGTAGTGATCCTTAAGGTTATGCATAGGCCTAAACCTGGCTCCATGTTTGAACCATTTAAAACCCTAATGCTCACCTATTTCTTGGAAAGCTCACTCAATGCATAAAAATTTGGAATGTTCGTACCACCATATGGCTTCGCTCCACACGAATATTAGTGCCAGTGAACCAAATAGATTTTTTTCTCGCTCAAAAGTACTTCTACGTGCGAATTGTTAAAGAGCGCACACACTGGTACCCAGGTTAAGCAGCTTTTAATGAAGACAACATAATGATGAAGATGTGTTGCTGTCAACAAACATTCCAAAAGATACAAACTTTTGTCTGCCATTGTTTCTATTGTTATTTGCCGTCTGCCATGAAGCACATAAATCTTCTCGCATTGGAAATTGTAAGTTTCCATATTAAGAAAGTATTGTGAATCGTTGAATATATATAACCTAAGACATATTTATATACTTACAAGAACGATTCAGCTTAAATTGAGGATGGCGTAGTGAGCGATGGAAAAGAAAATTATAAGTGTAACCTTAAGAGACAAGAAGAGGACATATTGAATCAAGGAAGAAACCAGGATATCATAGTTGATATCAAGAAAAAAAATGGTCATGGGCCGGGCATGTAGCGCGTAGACAGGATAGCCGCTGGTCATTAAGGATAACTAACTGAATTCCCACAGAAGGCAAGCGGGTTAGGGGGAGACAGAAAGTTAGGCGGGCAGATGAGATGAGGAAGTTTGTGGGTATAAAGTGAGAGCAGCAAGCACAGAGCTGAGTAGACTAGCGGTGCAAGAGAGAGGCCTTTGTCCTGCGGGGGCGTCGCCACGCTGATGATTATGATGATGATGAATATGCTTTTAGGTATTCTAAGTAAAGACATAAATGCAATATGATGCCTTGCTGGCACGAAAATGAACTGGGAGCTAGAAGTACTCATCGTAAACGATGGTAATGTGTGCAAACACGGAAACAGCGTAATATAACACAACTAGAACAACGTCCAGAACTCACATGTTGTATTTGTCTTTGCACGCATTGAGTTGTTTCATGATCAGCCCTCACGCACCAACTGAACACTCTGTCACCACCGTCCCCATGTGCGCGTCTTCGGGTGAAACTTAACGCAGTCGAACACCGTACACGAGACTCATATCAAAAGTGGAAGGTGAGGTAGGACCGATAATTTTCAAGTGATTAGGTACCTTCCTAATGAGAACTAACGTGCGATACCTTTTTGGACATCGCATGAAGACTTCCAGTGAATCTACAGTGCACTGGTGTCACAACATTGTCGAGCGAATGGACAGGCCTTCGTTAGGACTACTTGTGCCACTGACTACTTGTGCCACAAAATTCTAGGGACAAAATCTCGCGCCGACCCAAAGCATTCGCACCTCAGAGAGTGTCTTAGACCTTTAATCACTTCAGAATCTTCTTGTAGCCGCCGTTGCCTTGTATGTTCCCCAATATTGTCACGGGGTCGCGACATGCCCGAAGACAGGAAACGTTATGTTGGGATTTACCTGTTTATTTGGGCGAACATGTGCCTGGTAAACGGAAAGTTCGATTACAGTAGCAGTCTTTCACAGATAGCAGTCAACGGAGCGTCGGCCGTCAATCAACTACTGACAAGCGGCGAATGGCGTCGGCATTTATACTCTTGCCATCGAATGTTCTAGCTTCATTGTAGGCGGTGACGAGTGTTCCTGAATAATCTATACAGTTCACGGAATGGGCGTGGTCGTATCGATATGATCTACTACAGTCCCGAATCTTCTTGAAAACTGCAGGCGCGGTTTGCGTTGAGAATTGTGTAGTGTATTGGGGTGATAACAAAGCTTGAGGAATGGAACTAAACATTGCCCCCCTCTGAAAAAGGCATCGTCCCGATGCTTCAACTAAAATGAAGGTACAACAATTATGCAAGAAAGTACAATGAATAAATTACATTACAGCAAAAATACAGAAAATTGTTTTAGTTAACGCGCATGAAAACCTCGTAATCAAGTGGGCCGAGACGTCGAACCAACCTGCACGGTCCGAAGTACTCTCGCAGAAGCTTTTCACTTAGTCCACGTCGGCGTATCGGCGTCCACACCCAAACACGTTCACCGGGCTGGTATTCCACGAAACGTCGCCGAAGATTGTAACGGCGGCTGTCGGTCGTCTGTTGATTCTTGATACGGAGACGCGCGAGTTGTCGGGCTTCTTCGGCCCGTTGAAGCTACTCACTCACATCGAGGTTTTCTTCGTCAGTGACGTTGGGTAACATGGCATCGATCATTGTTGCCGGGATCCTTCCGTAGACCAATTTGTATGGAGATATCTGCGTCGTCACCTGCACCGCCGTGTTGTATGCGAACGGTGACGTACGGAAGAATGGCGTCCCACGTCTTGTGTTCGACATCGACCTACATTGCCAGCATGTCGGCGATCGTCTTGTTTAGCCGCTCGGTGAGGCCGTTGATCTGTGGGTGGTACGCTGTCGTCCGGCGGTGGTTTGTCTGGCTGTATGCCAAGAGTGCTTGAGTTAGGTCAGCAGTAAATGCCGTTCCTCTGTCGGTTAAGAGGACTTCCAGGGCGCCATGACGTATGACGATATTTTCGACGAAGAACTTAGCTAACTCGGATGCACTGCCTTTGGGCGGGGCTTTTGTCTCGGCGTAGCGGGTGAGCTGGTCGGTAGCTACCACGATCCACTTGTTTCCGAAATCCGACGTCGGAGATGGCCCCAGTAGGTCCATACCAATCTGCTGGAACGGTCGGCGAGGTGGATCAATTGGCTGCAGAAGTCCCGCTGGCCTTGCCTGCGGTGTCTTGCGTCGCTGACAGTCCCGGCGTTTCCTCACATAACGAGTGACGTTGGTGGTAAGACGTGGTCAGTAGTACCTTTCTTGTATCCTCGCGAACGTGTGCGAAACACCCAGGTGCCCTGCCGTCGGATCGTTGTGCAGGGTCTGCAGGAGTTCTGGCCGCAGAGCTGAAAACCCCACAAGGAGGTACATAGCTCGAAACAGTGAAATGTTTTGCTTTTGGAGAAGACCGTTTCGCAGGAAGAACGACGCAAGGGCGTACTTGATTACCTTCGGGACTTCGGCGGTCTTGCCTTCGAGGTATTCTATTACGGCCTTAAGTTCAGGGTCGGCCCGCTATCGTTCAGCGAAGTCGGCGGCAGTTATCGTTCCCAGGAAGTGGTCGTCATCCGGGTCGTCAAGCGGTGGTTGGTCGACAGGCGCACAAGAGACACAGTCGGCGTCGGAGTGATTCTTGCTCGACTTGTAAACGACGGTAATTTCATATTCTTGAAGTCTCCGGCTCCACCGTGCGAGGCTACCTGAAGGGTCCTTCAAGGTGGCTAGGCAACACAAGGCGTGGTGGTCGCTCACAACATTGAAGGGCCTGCCGTAGAGGTAGGGGCGAAATTTCAACGTAGCCTAGATGATGGCGAGGCACTCCTTTTCTGTTGTGGAATAATTGGCTTCTGCTTTGAATAGAGATGGGCTGGCGTAACTAATAACTCTTTCAAGTCCGTCAGCCCTCTGCACAAGAACAGCGCCGAGACCTACGCTGCTTGCTTAAGTGTATATTTCTGTCTCGGCGAATTTGTCGAAATGGGCAAGTAACGGAGGTGTCTGAAGGCGATGTTTAAGCTCCTGGAAAGCGTGTTCCTTCGGCGTTTCCCACTTGAACTATACGTCGGTGTTGGTAAGATTAGTGAGTGGATCGGCAACGCGGGCGAAGTTTTTCACGAACCGCCTATAGTAGGCGCACATTCCCGGAAATTGGCGCACCGCCTTCTTGTCAGTGGGCGGCGGGAAGTCGGCGAAGGCGGCTGTTCTGCGCGGATCGGGACGAGCTCCAGACTTGCTGATCACGTGCCCCAGAAACAAGAACTCCTCGTACGTAAATCTGCACTTTTCTGGCTTCAGAGTAAGTCCGGACGTCTTCATGGCTTGAAGTACAGTTGAAAGCGCTGCAGATGCTCGTCGAAACTCGAATAAAACTCTACGACGTCGTCCAAGTACACAAGGCAAGTCTGCCACTTCAATCCTGCCAGTACTGTATCCATAACGCGTTGAAAAGTTGCAGGCGCTGAGCAAAGACCGAAGGGCATCACCTTAAACTCAAAGAGGCCATCCGGTGTTATAAACGTCGTCTTTTCTCGGTCTGTTTCGTCGACTTCGATTTGCCAATAGCCAGTCTTGAGGTCCATTGACCAAAAAAACTTGGCGTTACGGAGCCGATCAAGTGCATCGTCCATTTGTGGAAGAGGATACACGTCCTTTTTTGTGATTTTGTTCAGGCCGTGATAATAGACGCAGAAACGTGGAGTCCCACCCTTTTTCTTCACTAACACCACGGGGGACGCCCATGAACTCTTGGACGGCTGGATAATGTCATCCCGCAGCATTCCATTCATTTCTCTCTTCATGGCCTCCCGTTTTGGCGTCGAAACCCTGTACGGACTCTGACGGAGTGGTATGGCATTTTCTTCGCTTATGATGCGATGTTTCGTGATTGGGGTCTGCCAAATTTTCGATGATGACGAAAAGCAATTTTCGTATATCAGGAGAAGGGTATGAGCTGTCCTTGCTTATGATTCGGAAGTCTGGGACTGACGTCGAAAGCTGTGAGTGGGGCTTGGGTCCTCTGAGCAGGCTCCGCAGAATCGGCGAGGGCAAAAGCACTGGTGGCTTCCACAATGTCTTCGACGTATGCGACCGTCGTTCTTTTGTTCACATGTTTGTACTCATTGCTAAAATTCGTGAGCAGAACCATTGCTTTGCCTTCCTAGAGCTCTGGAATTCCTCTTGCGACGCAAATATTTTGGGGGACCAACAGATGCTGACTGCCTTTAACGACGCCTTCCAAGTCACGTGTTTTAGGAGTGCCGACTGAAATAATGACGCTAGAACGAGGCGGAATGGTGACTTGTTCTTCCAGGACATTCAAGGCATGGTTTCCTGGCAACGTGTGCGGCGGTAGTGCTTTTTCTATGGATAACGTTATCGACTTTGTTCTTAGGTTGATGACAGCACCATGGAGGCATAAGAAGTCAATGCCAAGGATGATATCTATCGAGCAATGCTGTAGGACTACGAAGTCTGCAGAATAAATACGGCCTTTAAATTTGACTCTTGCTGTGCAGAATACTGCTGGCGCTATCACATTACCTCCGGCTGTGCGGATTTCGGGGCCTTCGCAAGCTGTCCTAACTTTCTTCAACTTCACGGCAAACGACCCACTGATGACGGAACAGTCGGCTCCAGTATCGACGACAGCGGTCACACTGTGGCCGTCGATAAGAACGTCGAGGTCGCTAGTTCGCCGTCTCGCGTTGCAGTTAGGGCGTGGCGTCGGGTCACGGCTGCGTCGGTTTGTTCCGCTGCTTTCATGTTGCGTCGTGAAGCCACCTTCGGTGAGTGAGCTTTCGCCATCAGGGTTTTGCTTGGTTGGCATTGTGTTCGGAAAGCTCCGTCGTGGCGGCGTCGTCGTCGTCGGAGGATCTTCGGTAGTTCGTCGCACAGCAACTGCACCTCCATCGGTTGCTGCCCTTAGTTTCCCGGATACGGGCTTGGAGACCGGCCCCGCGTTGGGCCAAAGTACTGCCGGTGGTGCGGTGACATGCGGCGGCTGGGCGACGGCGAACGGGAAGGACTTCGTGGTGTCTACTGAGTTCCTGTCAAGTAGCCGGTGATGTCGCGTGGCCGTTCTTCTGGCTGCGGACGTGGTGCATTGACGGCAAAGCCACGCAGTCCGATCTGTCGGTGTGGAGGAGCGTTGTGGCGCACTTCAATAACATAGCATAGCTTTCGGTTCGGAAGCTTCCGAACCGGAATAACATAGCTTCCGGTTCGGGCAGCAGTGCTTGGGTAATTCGAAGCGATTGACAAAATTTTCTCGCACACTGTGTCGGCGATCAAATCCACTTGAGGCTGCGCCAATGCAGCAGCTTGCGCAGCTCTTTCCGCACGATCACTCGGATCGTTTCACGCAGGTCTTCGGAGTTAGTGGCTTGAGCAGAAGCCCATTCTGGGGTCAGGCGACGTTTATACTGTCTGGTGCGCATGTCCAGGGTCTTTTCAATAGTTGTCGCTTCGGATACAAACTCCTAGACAGCGTTCGGTGGATTCGTCATTAGCTCTGCAAAGAGCTCCTGTTTGACCCCTCGCATGAGGAAGCCATCAAATTTTCTAGCATTATCGCTGGCGGGGACGAGTGTTCCAGAATAATCTATACAGTTCGCGGAGTGGGCATGATCTTATCGAAATGATCTACTACAGTCCCGAAGCTTCTCAAAACCTGCAGGCGCAGTTTGCGCTGAGATTTGTGTAGTGTATTGGGGGGATAAAAAAGCTTGAGGAATGGAACGTGGCAATATTTTCTTGTTGTACGTACGCGGGTAATCAACTCGGCACCGTAATTTTCCGTCATTTATTGCGTGAATTGTTCACCTCATCATTTTCAGTTTTAAGTGCTGAATAATGTGGTGCGTACATCTAATCTGCTTTGAACATGCCTCTTTATGATGATGATATTTTTCTGTTATCTCCTCACAAAGAGCAGTTTTCCAAGCAGCTTTGCTGTTACAAATTACGAGAATGTTTCAATACAGTAGACCTAATTTTTTACGTGGTTTCATTTCTGACACTTAAAACTTCCGTATACGTGCGTTAAACAGACACCTGCATTCTAACGCTCAAAAAAGGACACATGATGACAGACAGGACAAACACTTCATGCTAATCTCCCATGTGTGCGTCGTTTTTGCGCTAAAGTGAAGATCTCGTTAGCTTTTGAGTATCTCCTCCTGCAGGTATTTTTTTCAAGTGGGTAAGAAGGTCTTCCATAATTACTAAATATATAAATACCCCTTGGAGAAAAACTAATTTACTAAAATCTACAATACACGGTTGCTAGCTTTTTTTTCTTTCTTGTATTTCCAAAACAAAAAATTGGCCCCGTATCCGCTTGTAATTTGCAAATGTCATCGAAAGATGATAGTCTTGTGTGTGGAGAGAGGGAACAAAAGATTTATTTGATGTTCTGCGCAAGAAAATCGGTGAATGGTATTCCGGAGGCGCGGCGTTATAGTGCCTCGAGCGCGCAGCGGAGGCGAACGAGCGCATCAAGTCACGTCATACATGAGACATGAGCGCCATCTGGAAGTTTTTTTTTTTGGAAAACAAAGCGCGTGGCTGTGCGCGCCCGTCTTAGAGGTGACAAGGTGTAGAACGCGAGGCGACGGGTAGGTGCCACCACCATCTCGTCTTAGTAAAGCGTTGGAAACACTCCCCAATCCGTGCAAGCGTTGCATGGTAAGCGCAACGTGATAAGCGCTATGGTCCTTAAAATTACTTATGTAAGCGTTTTATTGTAAGAAATGCATATGCAGAGTATATGCGTGTTGTTATGGTGCCCCATAAATGCGCCATAATTGCTTTTTAATGGACAATTGCACAAGCATGAACGCTCAACCTTGAGCAACATTGGTGGTCGCTGCGGATAAGGTCGACGGTTTCAAGTACCTGGTGCCGGTAAGAATGGAAAAACAGACAAATTTACACACAGACAGACAGACAGACCAAAATTTTTGCGTCGAAGGTCCCCAAGAAAGACTATTGTCTTTAAAATACCTTCTCATGAAGTAGATGGCTTTGCCGCTGTAACGGTCACTGCTGAACAGAGCACCCTTTACAGGCAACGCTGCAATGTTTACAATCTTCCAGAAAGGTGGTGTGCACAAAAGCTAACTCTGAAATCTGATATCACACTCCACGCGATAGCTAGATTGCAAGGCAGCATAGCTTGGTAATTCATAAAAAAAGAAGTAACACAGGGTAAGTGAGGCTCATAAGATAAGGTAAGATCTAATAGGTCGATAAAGGCAACCGATATAAGAACGACACTCATATTGACTCATTATTTTCACGGATTGCTATCAATATCGGCACCTCATGTTTGGGGCGAAATTGTGACATGCCGGTGTGCTGTCGTTGCCGGCATGGTGACATTGCCTAGCCAGGGAGTCATAGGTCAATATTTTGTACCCCGAGCGAGTTCTCTAAGCTGGCATGAACGAAAATGAAGAATGTATTAACTGTTATGTGTTCTCGTGCTGATTTGTATGGTAGATACATTAGTTATCACGTTTTCTTTGTTGTTTCGAAATGTTTCAGGCATTGCACGACATATTGAAGGCTCTAAAGCAGTGTGATGTTGATGACCTTCATTGTGCGAAAATACACAGTGATCACGTTGGCATACTGAAGGTCATGGGGACTTAACCTCATCGGCACAGGTAGGTACATTCATTATGGTAGTTTTTAATGAAGGAACGAATGGAGTTTTTTATGCTTGAACGTATTTTGCACCAATCTCTGACGTTAAAAAAGTCAAATAAAAGCTCATTCATTTCTATAAGGTCGCACTATTGGTTCTGTATAATTTCTCGAAACGGTGGTTTTCTTTTGTCGTGATTTAAGATTTATTTTATTTATTTAATGCATACTGCAGACCTTCACAGGTCCAAGCAGGTGGGCACGGTACAAGTAGTAAGTACATGTTAGGCACTCAAGTAACATAGAAAAGGAAAAAGAAAAGAATTCAACATACAAATACCGGTTTACACTCCTAACACACAGTTTACACACAGTAAATCAACCAAATTGAATCTTTATACAGAGTTTAGAAGGTTCCATTCTTCCACTGTTCGTGGAAAAAAAGAAAATATAAATACATCTGTCCGTGCAAAATAAGGTGTTAGGGTTCCGGGGTGATGGTGTCTCGTATGCCTTGTCGATATGGGTGTCAGGTACTGTGTAGGGTCTAGTGCTGTTTGTCTTTGAAGAAGTTGGGAAAGAAAATTAAGCCTAAATTTCTTCCGTCGTGACTCAAGAAGTTCAATGCCATTAGCTCTAATTAACTCAGAAGGTGAATCAGTGTGACGAAACTTAGAGTATATATACCTTACAGCTTTCCTTTGGATTCTTTCTAGTTTGTTGACGTTTTTCTGTGTGAACGGGTCCCATATTATACATGCATACTCTAACTTTGGTCGGATTATTGATTGGTAGGCCAGGAGTTTGACATCAGGAGGAGCGTTTTTTAATTTGTGTCGTAAGAAAGACAGTTTACGGAAGGCGGAAGCGGAGATATTGTCAATATGTTGATTCCAAGATAAATTACTTGTGAGTGTTACTCCTAAATATTTGAACTCAGAAACTTGCTGTAGAGGTGACTCATTTAATGTATAAGTATACTGAAGTGGATTTTTCTTCCGGGTTATACGCATGCATACAGTTTTATCTAAGTTCAAAGCCATCCCCCAGCGATTGCACCATTGAAAAACATTAAACAAACTGTGATTAAGGTCATGTTGATTTTCCGGGCAAGTAATTTCATTATATAAGACACAATCGTCTGCGAACAGACGAATTTGCACAGATGAACATACCACACTTACAATGTCATTTATATACAGCAGGAACAGTAGGGGTCCCAAGACACTCCCCTGCGGTACTCCAGAGGCGACAGGAAGACAACCCGATCGCTGATCCCCAATTTCTACGTACTGAATTCGGTTTTTTAAGTAATCAATAACCCAGAAAACTAAGATGCGAGGAAGACCAATATTGTTCAATTTTAGTATTAGTCTGTCATGAGGAACCCTATCAAACGCTTTACTAAAATCCAAGAATATCGCATCAGTTTGACCGTTCTTATCTAGAGTAGATGCAAAGGAATGACATATAGTGAGCAGTTGAGTCACAGTTGAAAACCCTTTTCTGAAACCATGTTGAGAATCAGTTAAGACAGCATTTTTTTCAAGATATTCGGTGATATGATGCGCGATTATATGGTCAATCAATTTACAGCATGCTGATGTTAAGGATATTAAGATCAGGACGTCCAAGTCACAAGGGTAAGAGCCTTCAGCAAGAGAGTTATAAAATTCGTGCTATCATTCCAATTTACTGAACAATACGGCGTTTTTGAAGGACTCAGACTGATTTATAAAAAGGGGGGGGGGGGGCAGGCAGAGTCAAGCTAAAAGATTAAAAAATTCAACAAGATGCAATAGGAAGCCGTATTGTTCTCAATATATACATAAGTAACACACAAAAATTTTTACTGATATATAAAGTAATTTTGACTAAAAGAGAAACCATGTAAACAAGGTTTTATGCACATTAGAATTATCTCGGTTTATATGTTTAATATGTTCATACGTGTTGCGTCGTTAAAGCTGTAAATACTACCGAAACACTTTCTCCGTAAACGTGTCAAGTAAAGACGGAAATGACTGAATTAACGGCAATCATTCCCTGGGCCGTACGCCCCATATTTGTACCAAAGAGCGTGCTTCAAATTACATCGTTATCACTCTACGCATGTACTATCTTTAATATAAAAAAGTGCATAAGAAAAAGAAAAATGTTTGAAGGTGCCTTTTTGTTTTTTTTGTTTGTTTCAGAGTTACAACGCAGCTATTTGGCTCGATACCCATCTCGCTCATGCTCATCTGAACCTTGCTGTGATCCGGTACTTGGAGGTGAGTCGACATCGCGGACTTTAGGCCAGCATTAATCTATCATTAAACATAAGGAAAAGCGAAATCGTAGTTATCCCACTAAGTTTACCTGTGTAAGTTGCGGTACATTACAGACAGGATGTTATCCCGCAGGTGGAATGGTTCAATTATTATGGGCAGCTTTTATTTTTGTTTTGTTTATTTTTAATAAGTTATTTTATTTATTTTTATTTGGGTCTTTTTACAAAAATGATCACGGAAGCGGGCAAAAGGAAAGAGCGTCTACAGACTGGGCTCACTCTTTTTGAGGCACCTCAGCAAACTACAGCAAATCAGTACATAGAAAATTCAAGATTATACAAACAAACTATTAAAAAACGATGATCATTACAACAAGCACAAAAAATATTAGCTAAATATTCAAACAAAGCTATTCCTTAGCCATAAGTACAAAGATGGTATGAGCACTATTAACATATTTTGAAATACATACAATTTTTGTGTATTTAAAAAACAATATTAAAAACAAAGTTTACATCAGATATATTTCATACATTACCAATCTTCACCACACACACCCTATAAGACGTTTGGATTATTACATTCATACTTTGCTTGTTATATTTTGTAATGTATTTCGTCTTCCTTGCGTATAACAGATGCTCTTATATGGTAAATCTAAAGTGGAGTCCGCATATAGAAAATATGACAGCTAAAAAAAGCACGGGCAGTGAGGCTTCTTCGTAGAAGTAGCACTACAGGTATGGTTTGCATCACTATGGGCTCATCACGATATATTGTTTGGTACTCACCCGATATTACAGTTTTGCTGCTTCTTGTTTTCTGGAGCACCCACCTACAAACTTCGACCACTGTTACTTATAGAACGCTAAGCATTACGACTATGTCCTGGACTCCCTAAGTTTGTCGCAAACAATATTTTATATAAAGAAGCTCGCTTGCCTTCAGCTCTTAGAAGTTTCCAAATACTAACAGTGCGTACCTTTTTAAAATTTATGAATCCCCACAGAGAAGGTCACAGTAGGCCTTCATTAATGAGCCGACTGTTTTTTTTAACCAACAGTAGTTTAGAATAGGTGCGCACAAGTCACTGTCGTTCAGAAGCTCTTCGAAACATTACAAGTGAACTTTCATGAAGTACTGGCGCTAAGAAGACTTAATCAAACAATAAAATAGAATTCAAGAACATATTTCCTAAGTATTACAGAAACTTTCCCAGCAGGTACTTGAATGACCTTGTGAAAGACCACCTGGTGAGATGAATTTCAAAGATTGTGTTACCAACTGATGCTTCAGTTTGTGAAGAAAAGGCAGGAGGCGTAATTGCATCTGCAGTGTTTAATTGGTCTTTTTCATTTCTTTCACCTAAGTTTCACCCATTTACAAAGCGAAATTACTTGCAATTGTCTTAGCATCATAGAAATAACTTCTATCCATAACAGATTCTCTCATACTCACAGACTGCCTGTCTGTCTGCACTTCATTAGCTGCACCGAATATGTTGAATGCTTTAGAAGTGTTTTATTTTCTTGCCCCAAGATAGTAACGTCTCCTTCATTTGGTATGAGTACCAGGTCATAATGGTTATACCCTCAATGAACATGCAGATGCACTTGAAGTGGCCTCAAATAATGGTTCTATAATTGCTATATTGCTGACGCTAGCATATATCGCCGTGGCATGGTTTGAAAATTTCGCCACATTGGACAAGTTTGAAATGTCTTGTTTGGTAGAAGTGGAGCTTTTTCATCTTAGGTATACTTTGAAAAACTGGCGGTGTTCTTCTAGAAGGGCGGAAATATCAATTACGAGAGTACGCTCCCTGGTCTACACAGTTAATTTTTACCAACACAGGTCTGGTTTGCTAAAGTCACCCTTATGCGCTCACTGCAACGAGAGTGAATTTATGCAATTTTTTCTCAACATGTAGGGTATTTGCAAATAAAAGACTGTTATTAGATGAACTTCTTCATAAGTAGGCTTTAAATTTACCCCTTCCAGCACCTTTTTTCCTTTGGAGTAATGGGAAAGAGCTATAGCTACAGAACGTTTGCGAAGCTATATTGGATTTCCTAAGAAAAACAAAACGAATTGAATGTAGAGCGTAAGCATGAATTCACTTTTGTTATTCTATTTTTATACATGTATTACCTATGCTTTTCTATAAAAAAATCCTTATCTAAGCTTATTAGGCTGGAAAACCAGTGTTATTTCTAGGATAACGTACCTTTTGTTTCAAGGCCGATCCCCCGTAGTGATTGCGCCCGGCGTCTAAGGGCCAACCAACCACACAACTATTTGATCATGCGCCAGTAATTATATAGGGTTTCTGAAAACACAGTGTAATTTATACTTACTTTTTTAACACTTCCCTTGGCTGCACTTGTGCATAAAATACCACTTTTTCTATGCAAGAACGATTGTGTACAATCAATTATGTCAACATATGCTACACGTTTTTTTTTTCCCCAGAGTGACAACCCAGGTGCCTTTCGACACTACCAAGTGGCCCTGTCGCTGGACCCCGAAGAACAAGCTCATCATTGACAACATGGCGAAGTTGAGGTGACGAATCACCTGATCACTCACTTCGTTCCACGACTGTGAAAACGGCTGATAAAGCGTGGCAGAATGCATTTGCAGTGCCGTCTTTTTTTGAACTGACATTGTCGCCCTGACGGCACCTCTTGAGCTGGACGCACAGTACACCGATTTTTACGCACCGCAAAGTTTGTGAGTAAGCCGGCACATGTTCATGTGTTGAACAAGGTTACCAGAACTGGTCATCATGAACTCAAAAGTTATCGATGTATGTTTCACGCCGATTGGTCTTTGTAATATCCCGTACTATTCAACAGTTTTTGTAAAGCCATCGACAAAAAACTGTGAATTGTTCCCTGCAATGTGAGAAGGTATTTTTTTAGGCACCGTGAAACTTTGCTGACTTCTCTTTAAAAGCATGCGTGCTGCATCGAAATTTTAAAATCCAGGGTCACCCATGTATTTTCCCGTGGTGTTATAATGCGGTCATGATATCACGATATTGCTCAATGCTATCAACATAGTGCCAGGCCTTGATTGCATCACACCATGTACCTGTGTCTCAAATTGTTTACTGCTCTAAGGATAATTTATGGTCCGCCATGAGGTTAGCACTCACATGAAAGCAGAGATGCCTCATTACGGAAATCATTCGCACTGTACACTGCGGTGATGGTAATATGATACGTCACCTTCAATCACGTACGTCTCATAAGTCGGGGAACGCTTCGATATAGGTTGACCAGTCGTAGAAATACATACGTTTGTTGCATTGCTATAAAACTGAAGCGAAACCTACCGTAGACGTTTATTCGGCATGACGCCTTTCTAATGGCAGTACATATGTAAAGTTTGTAGCTTTTCAAATAAAATGAAATGCGCTGCAACTGCAATTGGCGTAGCCTGGGTCGTTTTCTAAAGCAATTTGAAAGCCTGACAGTGGCTGTGTGGAAGGAAACCTGACTGCTACGCACAACACTTGGTCTCGATTTCCTCCTGGATCCTGATCTGTTCGATTTCAAAGCATTAATTTCCGTTACTCAAACTGCATTTTTCTTGATAACCTGCTTCACATTTAGGAAAGACAAATGTTCACTCTTTATGGCTGACTCAAACGCACTTTTAAAGGATATAGTCAGAGACGTCCAGCTAGTGCAGATGCTGGATGGTTATAGTAACTGTGTAGGCCGTACAATGGTAATTCTGGTGAAAGGTGCGTTTTGATGTGAATAAAAGCGTCTGTGTTGCTTCTAAATTATGCAAAAAGAAGTGCTGCTGGAGATTTAAAAAATTAGACAAAGCAGCTTCTGGTGTTTTTTTTACATGTTCAGACTCAGCTTCTGATTCAGCTCCACAGTTTTAGAGCAGCTGAGGACCTCCTACTGGACGTGATCGAGCACAACAGCACCGACAGAGGAGCCTCGCATATGGCTGCTGTTTTTATACAACCAGATCGACTACGCAGTCGAGGTACTTTTTTTATACCAAATCGGACAACCAATTTGTTTTGTGTGTGCAAGCCAAGCATTTCACTCGGCAGAAAAAATGCTTTCTTGAGTATTGTCATCGGGTGCACGTGCTTAAAATTATCCTTGTTCGTTTTTCTTATACAACTTCTGACGGAAGCATATGATTGGCCATTGCAAGCTTTCGCAATATACATAACACGATAGCGTGTTTAGTTCTTCAGTCCCTCCACAAATGTTAACTGTTGTATTGAGTACTCGATAACTTTTTATCTCCCGCGAATTTTAATAGTGCATACTATGTCACTAGACGTTTGTAAAACAATGCGAGTATATGAAAGCTCGTGTTTTTATTTTATTTTTCAGCTAGCTCAGACAGGAACTAGTATTTTGGGCATAAAACGTTTAGGCTACTTGAACTTCTTTGCATATGTGAAAAACGTAGATAAGTCACTGCGGTGGGCATGCCTCGGTTCCAGCTTTTTTGCCGCACTTTCTCACAAATTAGCGGACGGGGTGCAACTATTTGTTTATTATATTTTGTCGGGGCTGCTCTAACACTATGGTACTGCTGAACCAACCACAAAATGGTCCCGATTTAATTAATAATTGTAGATATTACAGGAATACCTCTGTTACACCTTAGAAAAATGACTTGCATACCTTCGATATATATGAATATATAATAAGCTATCTCTATAATATTGCTGAAATTGATTTGCCTAATCACGGAGTTTAATACTCCTCGGAACATTCACCTTCCACAGCTTATTATCACTGTTAGTTCACACATATACTTGCACAAGTTTCTGGTTAACTTAAAGATTTCTTTCTGTATGTTGCCTCAATTCAATGTGCGCATGCCGGTGTGCTGTTGCTGCTGGCATGGTTACATTGCCTAGCCAGGGAGTTAAAGGTCAATATTTCGTACCTCGAGCGAGTTCTCTAAGCTGGCTTGAACGAAAATGAAGAATGTATGGACTGTTGTGCGTTCTTGTGCTGATTTTTATGGTAGATATACTAGTTATCACATTGTGTTCAATGTTTCCATATGGTCCAGGAATTAGACTACACATTGAAGGCGCTAAAGCTGCGTGATGTTGATGACCTTCATTGTGCGGAAATACAGAGCCTTCACGGTGACATACTGAAAGACGTAGGTGACCTAAACTCATCGGCACAGGTAGGTACATTCAATGTGGTAGTATTCAATGAAGTGACGAATGGAGGTTTTCATGCTTGAGCGTATTTTGCACGGATTACTGACGTTAAGAAAATCAAATTAAAGCTAATCCATTTCCGTAAGTTTGCAATATTGGTTCTCTATATTCTCTCGAAGCGATGGTTTTCTTTTGTCGTGATTTGACATCAGGACGTCGAAGTCACATAGGTAAGAACCTTCTGCAAAAGTGTACTTCAGTTTGTGCTATCATTTCATTTTGGTGAACCATACGGCATTTTTGAAAGACTCAGACTGACTTATTGAAGGGGGGGGGCAAATTCATGGTAAAAGAATAAAAAATTAAAATATGTAGTATGAAGCCATATCTTTCTCAATAACTACATAATTAGGTACAACTTGTGCTCTTATAGACATAAAGTAATTTTCACTAAAATAGAAACCTTGTACAACATGGCTTCATGCACTGTAGAATAAGCTCGGTTCCATGTTTATAATGTCCATATGTGTTACATTGTTAAAGCTGTAAATACTACAGGAACATCTTCTTCATATACGTGTCAAGAAAAAGCAGAAATTAGTAAATAATAACAATGATTCCCTGGGCCGTAGGCCTCATGTTCGTATCAAAGAGCTTGTTTCAAATCATCTAGTTATCACTCTACGCATGTGCTATCTTTGATATACTAAGGTACATAAGAAAGAAGAAAATGTTTGAAGGTGCCATTTTGTTTATTTATTAAGAGTTACGGAACAGCTCTTCGTCTCGATCCTCATCTCGCTTATGCTCATCTGAACCTTGCTGTGATCCGGCACTTGGAGGTGAGCTGTGACATCGCGGACTTTAGGACAGAATTATATATCATCGAACATAAGGAAAAGACAGGACGTTATCCCGCAGGTGGAATTGGTTAAGTATTTAGGAGCGACTTATACAATAAATCTAAAGTGGAGTCCGCATAGAGAAAATATTGCAGCTAAAGAAGCACGGGCAGTAGGGATGCTTTGTAAAGGTAGCAGGACAGGTATGGTTTGCGTAATCATAGGCTCGTCACAATATATTGTTTGGCACTTACCCGATATCACAGTTTTGCTGCGTCCTATTTTCGGGAGCACCCGCCTACAAACTTTGACTACTGTTACTTCTAGAATGTGAAGCATTACGATTATGACCTGGACTCTTTAAGCTTGTCACAAACAGTAGTTCATATAAAGAAGCACACTTGCCTTCAACTCTTATGTTTCCAAATACTAACAGTGCGTTTCTTTTTAAAATTTATGCATCCCCACAGAGGAGGCCGCCGTAGGTTTTCATTAATAAGCCGACAGCCTTTTTCAACCAACAGTAGTTTAGATTAAGGTGCCCAAGAGTCATTATCGTTGAGGAGCTCTTAGAAACATTACAAGTAAACGTTCATGAAGTACCGGTGCTAAAGAGGCTTATTAAAACAATAAAATAGAATTCGACAATATATTTCTTAAGCATTGCAAACATTTTCCCAGTGTGTGCCTAACTGACCTTGTGAAAAACCACCTGGCAAGATTAATGATAAAGATTGTGTTAGCAACTGATGGTTCAGTTTGTGAATAAAAGGCAGAAGTGAGAACTGCATCTTTAGTGTTGAATTGGTCTTTTTCCTTTCGTTTACCTTATTATTCACCTATTTGCGAAGCCAAATTAGCTGCAATTGTCTTATAATTCTAGAAATAGCCTCTATCCATAACAGATGATCACATTCTTACAGACTGCCTGTCTGTCTACTCTTCAAAAACTGCACCGAATATGTTGAATGCTTCAGAAGTGTTTCATGCTCTTGCCCCAAGAAACTTACGTCTCATTTGATTGGCATGAGTACCAGGTCATAAAAGTTATACCCTCCGTGAACATACAGATGCACTTGAAGTGGCTTCACAAAATGGTCCCATGATTGCTATATTGCCAACACTAGCAGTTATCGATTTGGCATGGTTACAAAATTTCGCCACATCAGATAACTTTGAAATGTCTTACTTGGCAGAAGCGAAGTTTTCTTATTGTAAGTACCCTTGGAGAAATCGATGGTGTTATTCTAGAAGGGCGCAAGTATGAATTACGAGAGTAGGATGCTCATCGCCTCGCCACGGTGGTCTAGTGGCTAAGGTACTCGGCTGCTGACCCGCAGGTCGCGGGTTCGAATCCCAGCTGCGGCGGCTGCATTTCCGATGGAGGCTGAATTGTTGTAGACCCGTGTGCTCAGATTTGGGTGCACGTTAAAGAACACCCGGTGGTCGAAATTTCCGGAGCCTTCGACTACGGCGTCTCTCATAATCATATGGTGCTTTTGGGACGTTAAACTTCATATATCAATCTAGGATGCTCAGTGCACTCACCGAATTTTTTACCTACACAGGTCTGGTCTGCTAAAGTCAACGTTATGCGCACAATGCAACGAGAGCGAATCTCTGCATCGTTTTTTTAAACATGCAGGGTATTAGCAAATAAAAGACTGTTATTAGAAGAACCTCTCCATATGTAGGCTTTAAATGTATTCCTTTCAGCAGTCTTTTCCTTTGGAGCAACTGCACAGAGCTTTCGCCACAGGAATGTTTGCGAAGCTATATGCGATTTCCCAAGAAAAACAATACGAATAGCGTAAAGAGCTTAGGAATATATTTACTTCACTTATTCTGTTTCTATTACATGTGTTACAAAAGTTTTTTTTTGAACTTCCAAATGTGAGCTTATTCGACTGGCAAAACAGGCTTATTTCTAATATAAGGTACCATCTGTTTTAAGGCCGATCCCCCGTGGTGGTTGCTCCAGTCATATAGAGGTCAACCAACCACCCTACTATTTGATCATGCGTCAATAATTATAAGGTTACTGGAAGCACACCGTTGTGTATGCTTATTCCTTTTTTAACACTTTCCTTGGCTGCTCTTGTGCTTAAAATACAACTTTTTCTATGCAAGACAGTTTGTGTACAACAATCCAGCTCAACATATTCTGCTACACGTTTTTTTTTCGCCAGAGTGACTACCCAGGTGCCTTTCGATACTACCAAGTGGCCCTGTCACTCGACACCGAAGTACAAGCTCATCATAGACAACATGGCGAAGTTGAGGCGACGAATAACAAGACCACTCACGTCATTCGACAATGTGTTTAAGGGCTGATACAACGTGCCAGAATGCATTTACAGTGCCGTTTTTCTTTGAATTGCCATTGACCCCCTTGACTGCACCTCTTGATTTGGATGCACAGTGTACCAATTTTTACGTCCCGCAAAGTTTGTAAGTAAGCCGACACATGTTCCGGTGTTGACCAAGGTTATCAGAACTGGTCATCATGAACACAAACGTTATAGATGAATGTTTCATATCGATTGGGATTTGTAATATCCCGTCCTATTCCACAGTTTTTGTAAAGCCATCCACAAATCTACTGTGAAATGTTCCCTTCATTGTGAAAACGTATATTTTTAGGCACCGTGAAATTTTGCTGACCTTTGTTTATAAGCATTCATGTTGCAAATAATTGTGAAAATCCAGTGTTACCAATGTATTTTCTTGTGGTGTTATACTGCGGTCGTGATATCACGGTGTTGCGCAGTGACATCATCATAGTGCCCAGGCCTTATTGAGTCACACCACGTATCTGTGCAACGTCGGCATGTTTGATATTGATTTTATACAGCACTCCTAAGGTTTTGTCTCATATTATTCCTTCTTGTTGCTAGCATGTACGAAAAATACTATTCTGTGGATGCTTCACCCACCCATTCCTGATTGCATAAAGTCTTTTAGGTAGACAATGTGGGTTTTTGAATTCATTGTGAACAAGAGTCTGTTGTGACGACGATGTTCTTGTCATATAGGCCTGTAATTGCAACATATCAAGAAGAGAAATACATCATAACAATCTTCGTTATTTATTATGCCATATGTGTTAAATATATATGTTCTCCTTTCTTACTATGACCTGTCTGGTTTGCTGTGGCGGAAAGTACCGCGACTTACGAGCGGTGGCATAAGACTACGCAGCAACGTGCCTAGATTTCAGACTCTCAGTAGTTTTAGGGAGTGCGCCAATTGCAGCGTAACTTTTTTAAAGTGTGACATTTTTGGTAAGTGGCAGCCGGGAGTGAATCGTGGTGTGTGTCGGCTTACGGAAGTCTATGATTGAAGCGAAGTCATAATGTCATTACCGAGTGATGCATGAAAATGCCGCGAAGTGAAATGTCTAATGTATTCATCGTGATTCCGTGCGTATGAGTGGCAAGTGTGGTTGTGTAGCGTACAATGTGTCTTCAAAGTCATTCCATGTTAACTTTTTACGGGGTGCGATGCAAAAATGTGTTCTTAGCTGCTGAATGACTTGTCTACTGGCGTAAATTGTAAGTAAACCTCTTGATTGAGAGCTGAGAGAGGGAAGCGGCAACATTGTGCTTACAACAACAAGGAGTTGGCCTAGTTGGTGTGAATTCTGGATACATAAATGAAGGCATGTAGATATAGACACAAGAAGGGAAACCAAGACAATACAAAAAGGCCATGTTTTTGTAATGTTGACCTATTCTCCTTTGCCCGTATCTGCACTCAAACTTTTTCTTCACCACCATGTTATCGCCCTGTGAAAGCTTTTCATATGTTGACTATAGATTTTCTTGTGATTTCTTGTTGTTTTCACAAATGAACAATGAAATAATTTCCTCGCTACATACAGTGCTTCTGCGTCAGGAAAAGTCGATGGTACAGAAGCAGGCCTGCATGAAAAAGTGGCAAGCCGTAATATGAATTTCTTCGGTTTTGTGATACGGACACTGACACCAGATATGCTGAAGACTATTGCTCTTCGGCAATTCATGGCCCTTGCGCCACAAATCCCCACTAAATGCTGAAGACCATTTCTACCACTTCAAGAGATCGCATGGTCATCTTAAGCAGTGATACTCACGTATGAAAGTTGACGCTACTTGGGTTTCAATAGCAGCCTGTAGTTGTGCGACAGTGTGTCACAGCAGCCGTATTACCAGGCGCAGCTTCAAGTATCACAACTACAGCGTATATCAAACAAAGCTATTAAAGAATATGACCAGTTGTAGAAACGAATAATTGCTCAAATTTATACTTGTGACACGAAGGAGCAGAAAGGTCAGCTTATTGAGTATTTCTGGCCGGCCTGTTGAGACTATGTCACCAGTTTTATAGTGTCATTGCTTGAAATTTGCAATCTCTGTAACCTACTCTCATTCTCGTAACATTGTTTGTACGTGCCGTTCGCCTAAATAGGCGGTCATTGATGACAGGTCAGCTTTCAGGAGCTCTCATTCAGGTAAATTCGCAGCAACGAAAGCTCAATCATGGCTATCGTGAACAGTAAGTGTTTGTAGAATAATGATTGTTGTTGTTTGACGTCGCAAAACCACGATATGAAAAACGTCGTAGTGGAGGGTTGCTGAAACTTCGGTGCCTTAGGGTTCTCAGTGTGCATTTAAACCTAGGCACATAGGCCTCAAGAACGTTCACCTCTCTTAAAAATGCCTCCAACGTGGCTGGGATTAGATCTCACTACTTGCGGGTCAGCAGTTGAACACCATAGTCTATAGACTACCATGGCGAGTGTCGTAAGTGTTTATTGTACCCGAAACATTTCGTACGCTCAATATGTTGCCTGTCTTCTACTATAGCCACGTAACAGCATCCAGAGTGCCGGAAGAGCTTGCAAAATTTGTTATTTACGTCGGTATTATTCACCAAAGCCCAGCGGTGGCAGATTTTCTAGCAGGCAGCTTCGCCTTGTGGATTATTATTTTTCCAATAAGCGCGAGACTTATGTGTTATGATACCATATTGCTGGCACACGCAGAATCATACCAGTTGATGTCGCGTTTCTATAGCCCTCAAGAAATAATGTCATCAAACTGTACGAGTTGTGTATAGCTTGGAGTTAACAGAAAAAGTCGCAGGTTTTGCTACCGTCGAATAACCCAATCTACGTTTTTCATAGAGTTATTTTTATATAATCCAACGAACTGAAATAGGTCGTGTCTTTGTCCCATATGGAAGCTTGTCGGCCGCCGCATGTTCCAGTGTGCCATTGTTGGAGTTTTCTATTTATATGCGTGTGGATGAGTGTTATGTGTGCATACACAAGTTGTAGACGATGACATGCTGTCGTGTCGTCCCACATTCCCTTCCAATTGAAAGTGATGCCTTAGAGAATCTTGTCATGTTCTCAATCGCGTATTTATAGTAAACTGATTTTGTTTATAGGTATATAGCGAGTCCCTTACTTTAGTATACGGCCAAGTACCATTCTCGAACACTGTTTTTCTTACAACCTCTTCTGCCTAATATGCCAAGAAACACTTCCTTATCATATTTCACAACTATCGCTAGTTTACAGTCATGCTTGCAAGCACATTGAGAGCAATAAGCATATATGAAGTCGATATGAAAATTAGGCTATCTTAGAAAAAATACTAAACACCACTCAGTGAAAATCGGCTTCAGTGGAGGTGGCGGAAGTGAAACGTAATTTAGAAGTTGTTTAATGGTGAATTTAATTGACGGATTTGCAGTGTCTGAAAAACTCTGCACTGAAACACTCCACTCTGACGGAGCGCTCGAGTGGTCCGGATGGAGCAGAAAAAGTGCTACCGAAAATGCTGCGAATATACGAATGGATGACACCATAAAGAGTGCACCAGCGCAGGGCTTTGCAATAAATTATGGCCCCTACAAAATCACTGATTTCCGAAAGCATTGATATCATGGCTTTTTTAGCGATCGTCAGCATCTAGAAACGGCCCCGTAATGGGCCCAGAGGTCAAAATTTAGTTGTGGTGTCACGATTACCCATTAGTCCACAACGATCACATTACTTTGGAAACTTTCAGAACTGGTTTCATAACGATGGAGTTACATGGGCTTCATGATACTAAAGACGCCCTTGTTCTATTTGCCCTTTCCTTCGCTATGCAACATATGTAGGCTTGTATCTCCTGACTGAGCACTCTGCTCACTATGCGAGAAAAAAGAGCAGGTAGCTGGCATACCTGGGAGTGGATAAAGAGGTATTGTGGATGACGAGTGCATTACATCTTGTCAGGGCGAATGTTGACGGCATGGCGACTTCCAAAGCTACGAAGAAAAATATTCGTTTTTGAGAATTTTCGGGAGCCTGCGAATACTACAGAAAGCGCATTTTAGCATCAACGTACCCATACATATTTATAGGCCTAACGAAATCGTTGAACCGTTTGTTTTTTTACCGAAATAACAGTTGATGCAGAGAGCCAACGGCTCTTGCGCCTGGAAGAAAGTTGAAAGAATACCAGGACTACAATCTAACGACCAAAGATCCACCCAAACAAAAAAATGAATTTTTAGTACCCTTTCTTTACTCACCTGGCACGGTTCGCGACCTTTAAAGTCCGAATTTCTTGCATGAACAGGTGACGCAGTCTGAACATGAACGCTCAGTGACGGAGAAATGTGTAGGCTTTACTCAGTGGCAAGTGTTCTGTGGGAGGACCACAGTTTAACGAACATTACCCTGAATTACAACTAATATTGTTGCTAAGCTTGCAGATGAGGGGCACACTGGACATGCGATTTTCTGTGCACCCCTCTTCTTGCCCCCTGTATACTAACTCTTTCATACAAACGTCCTTATTGTTACCTTGTAGCTCCATACGTCAGTTTGCTTATGCAAACATGCCCACTTTCGTATGCCTTAACATTTGCTATACTGATCATCGCTTGAAGCAAGTCTGCCCCGTTTCAAACATTTACTTTGCCTTAAGCAGCACATGCGTGTAAATACACGGTGACATCAACGCCGGAACCACGTCTTACTGAAGTGTGATTTTTCAAAAAGAATTAAGAATGCAGTCACCACCTTCTAGCAACTGTGGTGTATTAGAAATAGGCAAGTATTGCGTGCCTCAAATCTCCAGTCACACTCAGTTTCACGTCTCGTTCTTTCACAATTTGTTTTCAGAAATTCTCTCTGCAAATGACTAACAGAGCACGAGCTGAATTCAAATATTTCCTAGATGTTATGGCCTTTGCATCGAGGAAAGGATAAAATCCCACACAGAGGCTCTCAAAAACAGTGCTACTATTCGCACTTGCGCGAAAATAACAGAGGGCTCCCTTAATGGTGCTCTTGAAACAACATCCTCGTTTAAACATTAACTTATATATGGCTCTGGTCTCTACCCCAGTTATTCTAGAGTGTTGTGTCTATAAGTTACGTTTCAGATCGACGCATTCGCTGAGAGTGGCCGCTTGCGACAGCCCCGCACAAAGACGCCCAGAGGTAATCAAATGGCCTCGTTTTCAAAGGCAGTGCCATTTTTACTCACACCATGATACTATCGTTCTCTCGATCTTTGGCCAGTATCAATAATGCGAACAAAGGCCCACGTAGCGTTCGCAAACACACAAAAGTGGCAAAGATATATTGATAGAGCGAATAAAAAAGTTCGAGTGCATCCATCCAGGCAGCCGCGTTCATCGTAACACCAGGAAAGGTACGACCGAAGCTCGACGGGGCATCCCTTGTGAAAAGCACCCAGTCAGTCACAGCTGGATTTCATCGCGTCACTAAAGAAACTCACTGTGTGCGTGATTCGGTGACGGCACAATAGTATTTTCGTCTCGGTCACGCGGGTCCTCCAGCTCGCCACCAATGCCAAAGGTGTGGAACGTGAATGGACGATTACCACGGACCCTTTTCGGGGGGTTTCGCCCAAATAAGAGGAATGGAAAGTAGTTCTTTCCTGATTCCTTGGATACAATCACCCTGGCTCCATATTTCTCTTTGCTTATTTGCCGCTTCAGTCTCTGTGCGACAAGACGGTTTTCATTCAGTTTCTTTATTGTTGGTAAACGTACCTTTTCTCTGTACCATTATTTTTTCTTATTGCCACAAGGGACGGGTTTCGCTCTTGTTTCTCTTCGAAGCACCCCGTTTAGGCGTTGACACTTCAGGCAATGGCGTTGAAAAATAGATGTTCTATGCCATAGATAGTTCGTGTCAGGTTAGGAGTTGATTGGGTACATATTTACTGAAGCATAAGCTTACGCGATGCATGGAAGTGATTGAATGCCATGATAATTAATTGAAAATAATTAGGTGATCTATTTGAAAATCAAAACCCACAAGCATTGAAATAGCAGCTGCC